>BQMB01001098.1:0-317500 GCA_027943415.1 Closterium sp. NIES-67
GGCATCGGGATCATCTGCCCGACGATCTCGATCTACGGGTGCCATCACGTGCAGGTGGTGAAGGGGACGCTGTTCGGACGGATCGACGTGTTTCGGAGCGTGGTGTCGCGCATCGACAGCATGAAGGTGACCGGCGTGTCGGACTTCGACGTCACGAACGGCGCGATCCGCGTCGCGTTCTGCGGGTATGGGCCGACGCTGGAGCCGTCGTACATCGCCATCACCAACAACGAGGTCTATGGTGAGAACTCTTTTCTCTGTCCCTGCCTCCTCACATATCCCCTCCCATCCTTCTCTTCTCTCCCCACCTCCACCGTGCACATTCCCCCAAACCCCCCACCCCCCCGCCTTCCCCCATCCCCTTCCTGCTCCTCAACCGCCTCCCGCCCTGTTTCCTCTTGCCGGGTACCCAAGCCCTTGCCTGAACCATTGCCTTCTCTCCCGATTCCTTCCCGCTGCACTTCACGCTCTTCTTTCTCCCCAGCTAATTGCCATGCCATCCCCGCTCTCCCGATCAACCTTACTTGATCCCTCCCTCCTGTTGCGAATTGCAGGTGTGCATACGCCTATCGTTCTCTACCGTGGCGCGGTGGGTGTAACCGTGCGAAACAACTACATCCACGACTTCCTTTTCGCGGGGATTCGCTGCGGCGCTGACGTCAGCTTCCAGGGGGACTGCATGCTGACGACGATCTCCAACAACCTTGTTGTCGCGACGGCGCGTAACATGAGCGGCGATCAGGACGCGGCGGGGATTTATTATTGTGTACACTGGTTTAACCCAGGAAATGTAGCGGAGTGTAACTATATCTACAACGGCGACCACTGCTATTATTTTGATTATGTTTCGTCTGGAATCACGGTGCGCGGAGGGGCGTGCATCGCACTTACGATGGCATCAAAGTCAATAATGGAAAATGGTGAGTGGCCTTTGTCAGGCGGGGCCAATGTTATTGATGTGAGTGAAATTTGATTTGTTCCTTTATCTGGACCCACGTCACCCACCTAGGCCTATGTAACGTCCTTCTTCACCCTTCCGTGTTTTCCTGCCTCTCACCATTCCAACCAATTGTATCCTTACTGTTTGCAGGAACTTTGTAGAGGATGTGATAATGAAGAATGTGCCGGAATGACGGGGTGGTTTACGTGTTTAACCCCCACGCTCAACAACTGCGCCATTCGCCCGGGCACGTACTGGGAGTCGATGAGGAGAAAATACTATGACACTCCTCTCTGGAACAATGTGAGTGGTGCAGTCTTTATGTTTGTATTGAGGCGGCACAACATACTCTAACACACCTGCAAGGACATTTGTCTGGACAAGGCCATCAACGATAACCCCTGGAACACCGAATCAACGCTCTCCCCTCTTCCTCCCTCGTTCCCCCCACATCTCTCCCCCTCCTCTCCAGCTCTGGCCATGGATGAAGGACATCTGCCTGGATAGAACCATCAGCGGTAACCCGTGCAACACCGCAGACACCCTCTCTGCGGCCCAAACCGGCTCCTGCAGCGGCCTGCCCTCCGACAATTTCCTGGACCTCGTACTCATTAATAACAAGCGCAACACCTGGTATAAGTACTGTGAGAACCTCACCACTGTAGCCAAGTTCAACTACTACAAAGTAACCAACGTTACGGACGGCAACACGCTCGGATTCGCGAGCTTTTCGAACGATGATCTGGCGGTCGGCGCAAGCTCCCCATTGGTCGTTGCGAAACCGAAATTCAAGAGCTGCTCGAGGGGCAGCGTGGCCCGAGGAGAGTGCTGGACGTGTTTTACTACAGCAACTTCAACCAACCGGAGCCCGACACGTACAGCTTGGTGCAGTCAATGGGCACAAGACACATCCAGGATTCGTCGCGGTGGAATGCCTGAGAGCAGCTGAAGGCGGCTCAAGGTATTCCCGCTCCCAAGTCCTGACAGACGCGCTTTTGAATGGGGCGACGGAGGGAAGGGGGTGTGCAGGCAATGGGCATGAGAACACATCGGAGACTCGCCACAGTGGAATGCTTGGTCAATGGGCAAGCGGGGAGGGAGGAGAATGGGGTGGAGAATGGGCAATGGGGAGGAGAGGAGGCGTGGTAATGGCAATGGGCAATGAAGCACATCCCGGACTCGTCGCAGAGCAAAATAAATGCACAATTGGGGGGGGGGGGTTGATGGGGGGGGAGGTGTTGAGGAGTGTCAGCAGGTGATCGGCACAGGGCAGGACTGGTTGGCACAGCTTACATACCCTGCCGGCACTATGAATTGTTTTACGCTCACAGCTGCTGCAGCATGGAGAGCCAGGCCTCCCAGAAGACAGTATGGGCTGATTGCATTTATTATATTATTTCACTAATGGTGCATTTCGCCAATTGTTATTTTATAAATGTCCCTCTCTCCATGGCAGCAATAACCCTTCTACACCCTAATGCCTTTGATTTGCTAGCTGTTTTTGTCATGAAAACTAATTTATTCACGAAGCTTGCAGCGCGGAAGCCAAGGTGTTGTCTGCACTGCATCTGGTTCAGCAAAGGCACTAGAAAACTATTATGGCTTGCAATACAGGGATCACGCTGGGTAGCTCACAAAACGATATTATGTCAGGTTGTGGTGTGTTACCGATTCTGCTAGCCTTCTAACAAAGGCGCTCCAAGACCGGTTTGCCTCCCTGAATGTCCCGGTTGAGGCGCCAGGCTGTTACTAGAGTGCTCGTTACTGTAGCTACCGTGCAAGTGGGCACCAGGATGGGCCCCACTGGAGTGGCGATGGTGGTGGCTGAACTCGGCCCCTTCACTGCGAGGCGGAGGGCGAGGTGGAGGAGGAAGAGCAGGTACGGCAGGGCGAGGAGGAGCAGGAGCAGAGCGTGGTGAGCGGTGTGCGAGTGCGGAGGTTGGTCCGGGAGAAGTCGAGGAGGAGATAGAGGTTGATGGCGATGACCAGAGCCGCTGACGCCCAGGCTAGCACCTGAGGGGTGGGGGGATGAGGAAAGAGAGCATGCGTTGAAAGGGAGAGGAGGCAGGAGAGAGTGAGGGAGGTTGGTCCGGGAGCAGTCCAGGAGGAGATAGAGGTTGATGGCGATGACCAGAGCCGCTGACGCCCAGGCTAGCACCTGATGGGGAAGGATTAGGGGGGGTGGGGGTGGGGGTGGGGGGGGAGGGAAGGAAAGCAAGTGTGTATGTCTCTCGGTCTGAGAGAGTGAAGGAGGAGAGAGAGGTCGATGGCAATGGCACGAGCGGCTGATGTCCGGGCGTGATGCACCTGATGGGGAAGCAAAGTGGGGGATGTGTTGGAAGAGGGCAGGGGGGCAAGGGAGCGAGATTGCTGGTGATGCACAGAGTGGCAGAGGCCAGGGCGTGATGCACCTGATGGGGAAGCAAAGTGGGGATGTGTTGGAAGAGGGCAGGGGGGCAAGGGAGCGAGATTGCTGGTGATGCACAGAGTGGCAGAGGCCCGGGCGTGATGCACCTCATGGGGAAGCCAAGTGGGGGAAAAGAGGAGAGGAGGGGATGATGGCGAAGGGCAGCTGCACTGACTGGAAGACACTCACTCACGCCTCACCTCTATGACTTTGCTCACCTTGACCGCCCCCTTGATTGCGTATCGCCCCATGACGTGCGGTGACGTGGCGATAGCAAGAAGGGGGATGATGGCGAAGGGCAGCTGCACGGACTGGAGGACGTTGAGCCACTCGTTGAGGGAATCCAGCGAGGAGATGGTGAGCATGGGGGGTGAGAGAGGCATGAGGGGTGAGTGCGGCAGGGAGAGTGGAGGGGGGGGAGGAGAGGGGATAGGAGGAGGAGTGGGGAGTGGAGGAGAAGGGGAGGGAAGCAGCAAGCGATGTGATGAACTGCAGTGATGCATTCGAGGGTGAAATGGATGACACAAGGGAGTGGTCCGTGATAGGAGAAGGCAGGGCAGCCAAGGGAGAGGAGAAGAGAAGACTAGCTGCTGCTGTTGCTGTTGCAGGCCGGAAGGGAGTTGAAACGTTGACAAACGTGGGAACAGCTGCTGCAGCAGCACTCGTGTCTGCTGCTCCTGTTAGGGGCACAAACAGTGCTGCCACTGGCGGAGAGGCAGCGGGGTGAGCTGTAGAGCAGAGCCACGACGATGGTGGGCACGATGGCAACGGTGCGCGTGACGAGCACGCGCACCCACTTGCGCACGTGCAGGTCCAGGAAGCCCGACATCACAAACTGCCCCGCATAGGTTCCAGTCATGGTGGACGACTGGCCGGCGGCCAGTAAGCCCGCCGCCCAGATGAAGACCACTGGAAAGGTGGAGGAGCCAAAGGCTTCCTGGGAAAGCAGGTGCGCAAAGAGGAGAGCGAGAGGAGAAAGAGAGGCACAGGAGAGGGTGAGGGCGTGTGTAACCATGCGGGTGACGAGCACACGCACCCACTTGCACACGTGCAGGTCCAGGAAGCCCGACATCACAAACTGCCCCGCGTAGGTTCCTGTCATGGTGGACGACTGGCCGGCGGCCAGTAATCCCGCCGCCCAGATGAAGACCACTGGAAAGGTGGAGGAGCCAAAGGCTTCCTGGGAAAGCAGGTGCGCAAAGAGGAGAGCGAGAGGAGAAAGAGAGGCACAGGAGAGGGTGAGGGCGTGTGTAACCATGCGGGTGACGAGCACACGCACCCACTTGCACACGTGCAGGTCCAGGAAGCCCGACATCACAAACTGCCCCGCATAGGTTCCTGTCATGGTGGACGACTGGCCGGCGGCCAGTAAGCCCGCCGCCCAGATGAAGACCACTGGAAAGGTGGAGGAGCCAAAGGCTTCCTGGGAAAGCAGGTGCGCAAAGAGGAGAGCGAGAGGAGAAAGAGAGGCACAGGAGAGGGTGAGGGCGTGTGTAACCATGCGGGTGACGAGCACACGCACCCACTTGCACACGTGCAGGTCCAGGAAGCCCGACATCACAAACTGCCCCGCGTAGGTTTCCTGTCATGGTGGACGACTGGCCGGCGGCCAGTAATTCCCGCCGCCCAGATGAAGACCACTGGAAAGGTGGAGGAGCCAAAGGCTTCCTGGGAAAGCAGGTGCGCAAAGAGGAGAGCGAGAGGAGAAAGAGAGGCACAGGAGAGGGTGAGGCGTGTGTAACCATGCGGGTGACGAGCACACGCACCCACTTGCACACGTGCAGGTCCAGGAAGCCCGACATCACAAACTGCCCCGCATAGGTTCCTGTCATGGTGGACGACTGGCCGGCGGCCAGTAAGCCCGCCGCCCAGATGAAGACCACTGGAAAGGTGGAGGAGCCAAAGGCTTCCTGGGAAAGCAGGTGCGCAAAGAGGAGAGCGAGAGGAGAAAGAGAGGCACAGGAGAGGGTGAGGCGTGTGTAACCATGCGGGTGACGAGCACACGCACCCACTTGCACACGTGCAGGTCCAGGAAGCCGACATCACAAACTGCCCCGCGTAGGTTCCTGTCATGGTGGACGACTGGCCGGCGGCCAGTAAAGAGGCGACTGGCTTCCTGGGAAAGCAGGCGCACAAAGAGGAAGCCCGGCATCACAAAGTGCCCCGCGTGGGTTCCTGTCAATGGTGGACGACTGGCCCGCTGCTAGCAGACCCGCCGCCCAGGTGAAGACCACTGGGAAGATGGAGCAGCTGAAGGCTGCCTGTGCAAGGGGGGAAGAAAGGGCGAAGAGAGCCGAAAGAAAGGTGAAGACGAGGTCAAGGAAAGGTCGAGGGGGAGTGTGTGCGGGTGACGAGCACACGCATGTAATGAGTGGACTCAAAAATCGACTCATTACACACGTCGAGGGGGCATGTGTGTGGGTGACGCGCACACGCACCCATGCCCTGGGCCAGTCCTTGATCCATACTTGCGCATGCGCACTGAGACTGCTTTTAAGGCGCCTCAAATGCATGCCCTGGGCCTGTCCTTGATCGATCCATACTTGCGCACGTGCAGGTACAGGAGGAGAGGGGTGGTGGGCTCAAGGGTGGCAGAGACGAGCGGCTCTGAGACCTGCGCAGGTGGGGCATGGGAGTGGACTTCGGAAGACTCATCATAAGCACCTGCTGATCCACCCACTGGTGGTAATCCACCGTTACACCTGGTAACCAGCTACACACACGTACCTGTAGATATTCAGCAGCGTTATCGAGCCCAATGTCTACAGCCCCTGGTCGCCCATAGAACAGCTTTGCAAAGACGGAGACGACACAGAGGTTGACGAGGAAGGAGAGGAGGAGAGCAATGGCGGACTCCAGGGTGAAGTAGACAAGCGCCTCTGACACGCGTGCGGGGGAGTGGCGGTCGATGGCCCGCGGACTGCACGAGCGCGGAGTGCAGGAAGATGTTGTGCGGCATGATGACGGCGCCCACTATGCTCACTGCCATCCCCATGGCGCCGCGAGGGATGGATGGAATGAGCAGACCTGGATGGGGAATGGAGTTCGGGGTTTGGGGGATGGGGGGAGGGGAAGGGGACATGAGAGGAGTGTTGGAGCGAAGAAAGATGTTTGTACGGCATGATGACGTGCCCACGATGCTCACTGCCATGCCCATGGCCCCACGGGGGATGGGAGGGCACTAGGAGGCCCGGGTGGTGGTTGATGAACGAAAAGGGGGGAGAGGAGAGGGGGAGTGGCGGTGGATGGCTCATGATTGCACGAGGTGACTTTTGAGTCGACTCAAGGTCAGCTCGTGGTTGTAGGAGTGCAGAGGGCCAGGAAGATGTTGTGTGGCATGATGTTGTGTGGCATGATGCTTGTGTGGCATGATGTTGTGTGGCATGATGTTGTGTGGCATGATGTTGTGTGGCATGATGTTGTGAGGCATGATGTTGTGTGGCATGATGTTGTGTGGCATGATGATGTGTGGCATGATGTTGCGTGGCATGATGTTGCGTGGCATGATGTTGCGTGGCATGATGTTGCGTGGCATGATGTTGTGTGGCATGATGTTGTGTGGCATGATGTTGTGTGGCATGATGTTGTGTTGTATGATGTTGTGTGGCATGATGTTGTGTTGTATGATGTTGTGTGGCATGATGTTGTGTGGCATGATGTTGCGTGGCATAATGTGTGTGGCATGATGTTGTGTGGCATGATGTTGGCGTGACATAATGTTGTGTGGCATGATGTTGTGTGGCATGATGTTGTGTGGCATGATGTTGTGTGGCATGATGTTTGTGTGGCATGATGACGGCACTGGCTATGCCCACTGCCATGCCCATGGCTCCACGGGGGACGAATGGGGGAAAATGGTGAGCTTTTGAGGCGCCTGAAAAAGAGAGGCACGGTGAAAAGGTGAGAGATGGTGTGAGGGACGAATTGAGGATGGCATAGGAAATGGGGATGCGGATGTGCAGGGTTTGGGGGATGCTAATGTGCATGGGCACGGGTATGGGGGATGCGAATGCACATGGGATTGGGTATGGGGATGCGAACGCGGCATGGGAACGGGTATGGGGATGCGAACGCGCATGGGAACGGGTATGGGGATCCGAACGCGCATGGGAACGGGTGTGGGGGATGCGAACGCGCATTGGGAACGGGTATGGGGATGCCAATGCGCATGGGATTGGGTATGGGGGATGCGAATGCGCATGGGATTGGGTATGGGGATGCGAATGCGAATGGGATTGGGGTATGGGGATGCGAATGCGCATGGGATTGGGTATGGGGATGCGAATGCGCATGGGATTGGGTATGGATATGCCCCATGCCATCCCGATCACCCCATGGCAACCCCCATCGCCCCATGCAACCCCCATCGCCCCATGCAACCCCGAGTCACTCCCTGCAACCCCCATCGCCCCATGCCACCCCCATCGCCCCATGCCACCCCCATCGCCCCCATGCAATCTCCGTCGGCCCCATGCAACCCCCATCGCCCCATGCAACCCCCGTCGCCCCATGCAACCCCCATCGCCCCATGCAACCCCCATCGCCCCATGCAACCCCCATCGCCCCATGCCACCCCCATCGCCCCATGCAACCCCCATCGCCCCCATGCAATCCCCATCGCCCCATGCAACCCCCATTGCCCCATGCAACCCCCATCGCCCTGTGCAACCCCGCCCCCCATGCACACCCCCATCGCCCCATGCAACCCCCATCGCCCCATGCAACCCCCATCGCCCCATGCAACCCCCATCGCCCCATGCAACCCCCATCGCCCCATGCAACCCCCATCGCCCCATGCAACCCCCATCGCCCCATGCAACCCCCATCGCCCCATGTAACCCCCATCGCCCCATGCAACCCCATCGCCCCATGCAACCCCCATCGCCCCATGCAACCCCCATCGCCCCATGCAACCCCATCGCCCCATGCAACCCCCATCGCCCCATGCAACCCCCATCGCCCCTTGCAACCCCCATCGCCCCATGCAACCCCCATCGCCCCATGCAACCCCCATCGCCCCATGCAACCCCCATCGCCCCATGCAACCCCCATCGCCCCATGCAACCCCCATCGCCCCATGCAACCCCCATCGCCCCATGCAACCCCCATCGCCCCATGCAACCCCATCGCCCCATGCAGCCCCCATCGCCCCATGCAACCCCATCGCCCCATGCAACCCCATCGCCCCATGCAACCCCCATCGCCCCATGCAACCCCCATCGCCCCATGCAACCCCCATCGCCCCATGCAACCCCCATCGCCCCATGCAACCCCCATCGCCCTGTGCAACCCCCATCGCCCCATGCAACCCCATCGCCCCATGCAACCCCCATCGCCCCATGCAACCCCCATCGCCCCATGCAACCCCCATCGCCCTGTGCAACCCCCATCGCCCCATGCAACCCCCATCGCCCCATGCAACCCCCATCGCCCCATGCAACCCCCATCGCCCCATGCAACCCCCATCGCCCCATGCAGCCCCCATCGCCCCATGCAACCCCCATCGCCCCATGCAACCCCCATCGCCCCATGCAACCCCCATCGCCCCTTGCAACCCCCATCGCCCCATGCAACCCCCATCGCCCCATGCAACCCCCATCGCCCTGTGCAACCCCCATCGCCCCATGCAACCCCCATCGCCCCATGCAACCCCCATCGCCCCATGCAACCCCCATCGCCCCATGCAACCCCCATCGCCCTGTGCAACCCCCATCGCCCCATGCAACCCCCATCGCCCCATGCAACCCCCATCGCCCCATGCAACCCCCATCGCCCCATGCAACCCCCATCGCCCCATGCAGCCCCCATCGCCCCATGCAACCCCCATCGCCCCATGCAACCCCCATCGCCCCATGCAACCCCCATCGCCCCATGCAACCCCCATCGCCCCATGCAACCCCCATCGCCCCATGCAACCCCCATCGCCCTGTGCAACCCCCATCGCCCCATGCAACCCCCATCGCCCCATGCAACCCCATCGCCCCATGCAACCCCCATCGCCCCATGCAACCCCCATCGCCCTGTGCAACCCCCATCGCCCCATGCAACCCCCATCGCCCCATGCAACCCCCATCGCCCTGTGCAACCCCCATCGCCCCATGCAACCCCCATCGCCCCATGCAACCCCATCGCCCCATGCAACCCCCATCGCCCCATGCAACCCCATCGCCCTGTGCAACCCCCATCGCCCCATGCAACCCCATCGCCCCATGCAACCCCCATCGCCCCATGCAACCCCCATCGCCCCATGCAACCCCATCGCCCCATGCAGCCCCCATCGCCCCATGCAACCCCCATCGCCCCATGCAACCCCCATCGCCCCATGCAACCCCCATCGCCCCATGCAACCCCCATCGCCCCATGCAACCCCCATCGCCCCATGCAACCCCCATCGCCCTGTGCAACCCCCATCGCCCCATGCAACCCCCATCGCCCCATGCAACCCCCATCGCCCCGCCAGCCCCGCGCCATTGCCCCGTGCCCCCCCCCCCCCCCCACTGCCCATTCACACCCCGTTGCCCCATGCTGCACCACCCACCCACCATGTGCAATGGCCCCTGCGTCAGGCGGCGCAGGCGAAGAAAGCAAAGGGGCTGCATGGGAAAGCCACATACCTGGTGCCCCATGCCACACTACCCACCCTGTGCAATGGCCCCCGTGTCCGGCGCAGCTTCCAGGAACATGCGGGCGAAGGAGACCGCCATGATGGATATGAAGAGGCCAAAGAGCGCCTCGAGCTTGCGAATGCCTAAGTTCTCGAGAAACAGGAGGAGGAAGCTGGGAGCACAGGTAACAGGGACAGCAGCAAGGATAAGGGGCGGAGAGACATGGGGGGCGGCTCAAGGCATCTAACACATACACTCCACACATTCGACACATGACACTCGAGAGCGCCCACTGTGGCCACCTCCGCCACGAGCCACAGCAGGTGGCTTCAAACTGGATCCTACTAGGGTATAACCCCTAAGCATTTCCCACCTGTCAAACCCTGTGGTGAGCACGCCGGCTCAGAGGGGCACGGCTCCCTTTGTGAGGATGCGGATGGCGTTGGATGTCGGCGCCATCCGCATCCTCCCCTTGAGATGATATGCATCCGCAGCCTATAAACTCCTGGATGTCGGCACCAACTATGGCCACCTCCGCCATGAACCAGAGCTCGGTAACCGAAGCAGTAACCCAGGCTCTAATCACCCAATCTCCCACCTATCAAGCCCTGTAATGAGCACACCCGCCCAGAGGGGCGCGGCTCCCCTTGAGAGGATGCGGATGGCGATGGCGCAGCGCAGCAAATGACCTCCTGGATGTCGGCGCCCACTATGGCCTAGCCACCTCCGCCATCAGCCAGAGCAGGGGGCTGGAAGGAACCCTACTAGGCTACCACCCTTGTGGCACATCCCACCCACCTGTCCAGGCCAGTGATCAGCACGCCGGCCCACAGCGGCACAGCGCCTTGGGTGAGGATGCGGATGGCGATGGCACAGCCGATCACCTCCTGGATGTCCGCGCCCACTATGGCCACCTCCGCCATGAGCCAGAGCACGGTGCGCACCACGGGGGAGTACTCCATGCGGCACAGCTCCGCCAGGTGGCACCCCGTCACCACGCCCACGCGCGCTGCTATCGCCTGGAGGCAAGGGGCGGGATGGTGGGAGAATGGCATATGCGTGCATCAGTTGTCGTGAACCACATCACGACGCGCACAACAGAGGGGAGCATACTCCCTGGGGCACGGCCCGGCCGGGTGGCACTGGCCACCACGCTGAAAATTGCACTGCTACTGCCTGGAGGTATGGGTGGGATGGACGTAAGGAAGGGAGTGGAAAAGGAGCCAACGGCGGTGGCGGGTCTAACTTTTGCCGTGCGGCAAAAGTCTTCACCAGTGTGCGCTGTAGCCTAGAGATCTGGGGTCCGGGGAAGGAAACATGGTGAGAAAATGATGAAGCACGTGGAAGGAACTGACTGAATGGAACCACGCGTCCACGGGGAATGTCATTCCTCTTGGCGAGCAATCCACGTGGAACTGACTGAATAGAATGGCCCATTGCGAGCCGTTGAGCACAGGAGTACAGCGCAAGCAGCCAAGAGAGCAACCAGGAGCACAGGAGGGACAGGAGCAACCAGGAGGAGCACGCAAGGGAAAAGATCCCTTGGTATTTCAGGTCGTACTCAGAATCAAGGGTAGCCCCCGCATTCTCAAGCATTAGCCCGCCTACCTGCACTGCAGCAGCAAGCCCAGCGCCATGGCCCACCTCTCCCCCAATGCGCCACCTCTTTATACATCCCCTCACCTCTCCCCCCAATGCGCCACCTCTTTATACATCCCCCTCACCTCTCCCCCCTACTGCCGTACCTGCAGCAGCAAGCCCAGCGCCGTGGACCAGAAGAGAATCCACAGCAGCGAATACCCCGTCTGCGCTCCTGCCTGCGGTTCAGATCACATCACACGGCGCATCATGAACATGTGAACATGCACTGCAAGTTAGTGCTTGTGAACATGCACTGCAAGTTGGTGCTTGTGAACATTGCACTGCAAGTTGGTGCTTGTGAACATTGCACTGCAAGTTAGTGCTTGTGAACATTGCACTGCAAGTTAGTGCTTGTGAACATTGCACTGCAAGTTAGTGCTTGTGAACATTGCACTGCAAGTTAGTGCTTGTGAACATTGCACTGCAAGTTAGTGCTTGTGAACATTGCACTGCAAGTTAGTGCTTGTGAACATTGCACTGCAAGTTAGTGCTTGTGAACATTGCACTGCAAGTTAGTGCTTGTGAACATTGCACTGCAAGTTAGTGCTTGTGAACATTGCACTGCAAGTTAGTGCTTGTGAACATTGCACTGCAAGTTAGTGCTTGTGAACATTGCACTGCAAGTTAGTGCTTGTGAACATTGCACTGCAAGTTAGTGCTTGTGAACATTGCACTGCAAGTTAGTGCTTGTGAACATTGCACTGCAAGTTAGTGCTTGTGAACATTGCACTGCAAGTTAGTGCTTGTGAACATTGCACTGCAAGTTAGTGCTTGTGAACATTGCACTGCAAGTTAGTGCTTGTGAACATTGCACTGCAAGTTAGTGCTTGTGAACATTGCACTGCAAGTTAGTGCTTGTGAACATTGCACTGCAAGTTAGTGCTTGTGAACATTGCACTGCAAGTTAGTGCTTGTGAACATTGCACTGCAAGTTAGTGCTTGTGAACATTGCACTGCAAGTTAGTGCTTGTGAACATTGCACTGCAAGTTAGTGCTTGTGAACATTGCACTGCAAGTTAGTGCTTGTGAACATTGCACTGCAAGTTAGTGCTTGTGAACATTGCACTGCAAGTTGGTGCTTGTGAACATTGCACTGCAAGTTGGTGCTTGTGAACATTGCACTGCAAGTTAGTGCTTGTGAACATTGCACTGCAAGTTAGTGCTTGTGAACATTGCACTGCAAGTAGTGCTTGTGAAACATTGCACTGCAAGTTAGTGCTTGTGAACATTGCACTGCAAGTTAGTGCTTGTGAACATTGCACTGCAAGTTAAGTGCTTGTGAACATTGCACTGCAAGGGTTAGTGCAGGCTTGTGAACATTGCACTGCAAGTTAGTGCTTGTGAACATTGCACTGCAAGTTAGTGCTTGTGAAACATTGCACTGCAAGTTAGTGCTTGTGAACATTGCACTGCAAGTTAGTGCTTGTGAACATTGCACTGCAAGTTTAGTGCTTGTGAACATTGCACTGCAAGTTAGTGCTTGTGAACATTGCACTGCAAGTTAGTGCTTGTGAACATTGCACTGCAAGTTAGTGCTTGTGAACATTGCACTGCAAGTTGGTGCTTGTGAACATTGCACTGCAATTTAGTGTTGTGAACTTGCCTGCAAGTATGCTTGTGAACATTGCACTGCAAGTTAGTGCTTGTGAACATTGCACTGCAAGTTAGTGCTTGTGAACATTGCACTGCATATGCTTGTGAACATTGCACTGCAAGTCGTGCTTGTGAACATTGCACTGCAAGTTAGTGCTTGTGAACATTGCACTGCAAGTCTAGTGTGCTTGTGAACATTGCACTGCAAGTTAGTGCTTGTGAACATTGCACTGCAAGTTAGTGCTTGTGAACATTGCACTGCAAGTTAGTGCTTGTGAACATTGCACTGCAAGTTAGTGCTTGTGAACATTGCACTGCAAAGTTAGTGCTTGTGAACATTGCACTGCAAGTCATAGTGCCTTGTGAACATTGCACTGCAAGTTAGTGCTTGTGAACATTGCACTGCAAGTTAGTGCTTGTGAACATTGCACTGCAAGTTAGTGCTTGTGAACATTGCACTGCAAGTTAGTGCTTGTGAACATTGCACTGCAAGTTAGTGCTTGTGAACATTGCATGCAAGTTAGTGCTTGTGAACATTGCACTGCAAGTTAGTGCTTGTGAACATTGCACTGCAAGTTAGTGCTTGTGAACATTGCACTGCAAGTTAGTGCTTGTGAACATTGGCCACTGCAAGTTAGTGCTTGTGAACATCTGCAACTGCAAGTTAGTGCTTGTGAACATTGCACTGAAGTTAGTGCTTGTGAACATTGCACTGCAAGTTAGTGCTTGTGAACTCACTGCAAGTGTGTGTGAACATTGCACTGCAAGTTAGTGCTTGTGAACATTGCACTGCAAGTTAGTGCTTGTGAACATTGCACTGGCAAGTTAGTGCTTGTGAACATTGCACTGCAAGTTAGTGCTGGTGAACATTGCACTGCAAGTTAGTGCTTGTGAACATTGCACTGCAAGTTAGTGCTTGTGAACATTGCACTGCAAGTTAGTGCTTGTGAACATTGCACTGCAAGTTATGGCTTTGAACATTGCACCTGGCAAGTTAGTGCTTGTGAACATTGCACTGCAAGTCCAGTGCTTGTGAACATTGCACTGGTAGTGCTTGTGAACATTGCACTGCAAGTTGTGCTTGTGAACATTGCCACTGCAAGTTAGTGCTTGTGGAACATTGCACTGCAAGTTAGTGCTTGTGAACATTGCACTGCAAGTTAGTGCTTGTGAACATTGCACTGCAAAGTTATGCTTGTGAACATTGGCACTGCAAGTTAGTGCTTTGTGAACATTGCACTGCAAGTTAGTGCTTGTGAACATTGCACTGCAAGTTAGTGCTTGTGAACATTGCACTGCAAGTTAGTGCTTGTGAACATTGCACTGCAAGTTAGTGCTGTGAACATTGCACTGCAAGTTAGTGCTTGTGAACATTGCACTGCAAGTTAGTGCTTGTGAACATTGCACTGCAAGTTAGTGCTTGGTGGAACATTGCACTGCAAGTTAGTGCTTGTGAACATTGCACTGGCGTGCCAAAGTTAGTGCTTGTGAACATTGCACTGCAAGTTAGTGCTTGTGAACATTGCACTGCAAGTTAGTGCTTGTGAACATTGCACTGCAAGTTAGTGCTTGTGAACATTGCACTGCAAGTTAGTGCTTGTGAACATTGCACTGCAAGTTAGTGCTTGTGAACATTGCACTGCAATTAGTGCTTGTGAACATTGCACTGCAAGTTAGTGCTTGTGAACATTGCCACTGCAAGTTAGTGCTTGTGAACATTGCACTGCAAGTTAGTGCTTGTGAACATTGCACTGCAAGTTAGTGCTTGTGAACATTGCACTGCAAGTTAGTGCTTGTGAACATTGCACTGCAAGTTAGTGCTTGTGAACATTGCACTGCAAGTTAGTGCTTGTGAACATTGCACTGCAAGTTAGTGCTTGTGAACATTGCACTGCAAGTTAGTGCTTGTGAACATTGCACTGCAAGTTAGTGCTTGTGAACATTGCACTGCAAGTTAGTGCTTGTGAACATTGCACTGCAAGTTAGTGCTTGTGAACATTGCACTGCAAGTTAGTGCTTGTGAACATTGCACTGGCAAGTTAGTGCTTGTGAACATTGCACTGCAAGTTAGTGCTTGTGAACATTGCACTGCAAGTTAGTGCTTGTGAACATTGCACTGCAAGTTAGTGCTTGTGAACATTGGCACTGCAAGTCTAGTGCTTGTGAACATTGCACTGCAAGTTAGTGCTTGTGAACATTGCACTGCAAGTTAGTGCTTGTGAACATTGCACTGCAAGTTGTGCTTGTGAATTGCACTGCAAGTTAGTGCTTGTGAACATTGCACTGGCAAGTTAGTGCTTGTGAACATTGCACTGCAAGTTAGTGCTTGTGAACATTGCACTGCAAGTTAGTGCTTGTGAACATTGCACTGCAAGTTAGTGCTTGTGAACATTGCACTGCAGTTAGTGCTTGTGAACATTGCACTGCAAGTTAGTGCTTGTAACATGCATGCAAGTTAGTGCTTTGAACATTGCACTGCAAGTTAGTGCTTGTGAACATTGCACTGCAAGTTAGTGCTTGTGAACATTGCACTGCAAGTTAGTGCTTGTGAACATTGCACTGCAAGTTAGTGCTTGTGAACATTGCACTGCAAGTTAGTGCTTGTGAACATTGCACTGCAAGTTAGTGCTTGTGACATTGCACTGCAAGTTAGTGCTGTGAACATTGCACTGCAAGTTAGTGCTTGTGAACATTGCACTGCAAGTTAGTGCTTGTGAACATTGCACTGCAAGTTAGTGCTTGTGAACATTGCACTGCAAGTTAGTGCTTGTGAACATTGCACTGCAAGTTAGTGCTTGTGAACATTGCACTGCAAGTTAGTGCTTGTGAACATTGCACTGGCAAGTTTGTAGTTGCTTGTGAACATTGCACTGCAAGTTAGTGCTTGTGAACATTGCACTGCAAGTTAGTGCTTGTGAACATTGCACTGCAAGTTAGTGCTTGTGAACATTGCACTGCAAGTTAGTGCTTGTGAACATTGCACTGCAAGTTAGGTGGCTTGTGAACATTGCACTGCAAGTTAGTGCTTGTGAACATTGCACTGCAAGTTAGTGCTTGTGAACATTGCACTGCAAGTTAGTGCTTGTGAACATTGCACTGCAAGTTAGTGCTTGTGAACATTGCACTGCAAGTTAGTGCTTGTGAACATGCATGCAAGTTAGTGCTTGTGAACATTGCACTGCAAGTTAGTGCTTGTGAACATTGCACTGCAAGTTAGTGCTTGTGAACATTGCACTGCAAGTTAGTGCTTGTGAACATTGCACTGCAAGTTAGTGCTTGTGAACATTGCACTGCAAGTTAGTGCTTGTGAACATTGCACTGCAAGTTAGTGCTTGTGAACATTGCACTGCAAGTTAGTGCTTGTGAACATTGCACTGCAAGTTAGTGCTTGTGAACATTGCACTGCAAGTTAGTGCTTGTGAACATTGCACTGCAAGTTAGTGCTTGTGAACATTGCACTGCAAGTTAGTGCTTGTGAACATTGCACTGCAAGTTAGTGCTTGTGAACATTGCACTGCAAGTTAGTGCTTGTGAACATTGCACTGCAAGTTAGTGCTTGTGAACATTGCACTGCAAGTTAGTGCTTGTGAACATTGCACTGCAAGTTAGTGCTTGTGAACATTGCACTGCAAGTTAGTGCTTGTGAACATTGCACTGCAAGTTAGTGCTTGTGAACATTGCACTGCAAAGGTTAGTGCTTGTGAACATTGCACTGCAAGTTAGTGCTTGTGAACATTGCACTGCAAGTTAGTGCTTGTGAACATTGCACTGCAAGTTAGTGCTTGAACATTGCACTGCAAGTTGCTTGTGAACATTGCACTGCAAGTTAGTGCTTGTGAACATTGCACTGCAAGTTAGTGCTTGTGAACATTGCACTGCGAACTTGCATAAGTCAGTGCTTGTGAACATTGCACTGCAAGTTAGTGCTTGTGAACATTGCACTGCAAGTTAGTGCTTGTGAACATTGCACTGCAAGTTAGTGCTTGTGAACATTGCACTGCAAGTTAGTGCTTGTGAACATTGCACTGCAAGTTAGTGCTTGTGAACATTGCACTGCAAGTTAGTGCTTGTGAACATTGCACTGCAAGTTAGTGCTTGTGAACATTGCACTGCAAGTTAGTGCTTGTGAACATTGCACTGCAAGTTAGTGCTTGTGAACATTGCACTGCAAGTTGGTGCTTGTGAACATTGCACTGCAAGTTAGTGCTTGTGAACATTGCACTGCAAGTTAGTGCTTGTGAACATTGCACTGCAAGTTAGTGCTTGTGAACATTGCACTGCAAGTTAGTGCTTGTGAACATTGCACTGCAAGTTAGTGCTTGTGAACATTGCACTGCAAGTTAGTGCTTGTGAACATTGCCACTGCAAGTTAGTGCTTGTGAACATTGCACTGCAAGGTGTCATAAGTTAGTGCTTGTGAACATTGCACTGCAAGTTAGTGCTTGTGAACATTGCACTGCAAGTTAGTGCTTGTGAACATTGCACTGCAAGTTAGTGCTTGTGAACATTGCACTGCAAGTTAGTGCTTGTGAACATTGCACTGCAAGTTAGTGCTTGTGAACATTGGCACTGGCAAGTTAGTGCTTGTGAACATTGCACTGCAAGTTAGTGCTTGTGAACATTGCACTGCAAGTTAGTGCTTGTGAACATTGCACTGCAAGTTAGTGCTTGTGAACATTGCACTGCAAGTTAGTGCTTGTGAACATTGCACTGCAAGTTAGTGCTTGTGAACATTGCACTGCAAGTTAGTGCTTGTGAACATTTGCCACTGCAAGTTAGTGCTTGTGAACATTGCACTGCAAGTTAGTGCTTGTGAACATTGCACTGCAAGTTAGTGCTTGTGAACATTGCACTGCAAGTTAGTGCTTGTGAACATTGCACTGCAAGTTAGTGCTTGTGAACATTGCACTGCAAGTAGTGCTTGTGACATTGCACTGCAAGTTAGTGCTTGTGAACATTGCACTGCAAGTTAGTGCTTGTGAACATTGCACTGCAAGTTAGTGCTTGTGAACATTGCACTGCAAGTTAGTGCTTGTGACATTGCACTGCAAGTTAGTGCTTGTGAACATTGCACTGCAAGTTAGTGCTTGTGAACATTGCACTGCAAGTTAGTGCTTGTGAACATTGCACTGCAAGTTAGTGCTTGTGAACATTGCACTGCAAGTTAGTGCTTGTGAACATTGCACTGCAAGTTAGTGTTGTGAACATTGCACTGCAAGTTAGTGCTTGTGAACATTGCACTGCAAGTTAGTGCTTGTGAACATTGCACTGCAAGTTAGTGCTTGTGAACATTGCACTGCAAGTTAGTGCTTGTGAACATTGCACTGCAAGTTAGTGCTTGTGAACATTGCACTGCAAGTTGTGCTTGTGAACATTGCACTGCAAGTTAGTGCTTGTGAACATTGCACTGCAAGTTAGTGCTTGTGAACATTGCACTGCAAGTTAGTGCTTGTGAACATTGCACTGCAAGTTAGTGCTTGTGAACATTGCACTGCAAGTTAGTGCTTGTGAACATTGCACTGCAAGTTAGTGCTTGTGAACATTGCACTGGCAAGTTAGTGCTTGTGAACATTGCACTGCAAGTTAGTGCTTGTGACATTGCACTGCAATTAGTGTTGTAACATTGCACTGCAAGTTAGGTGCTTGTGAACATTGCACTGCAAGTTAGTGCTTGTGAACATTGCACTGCAAGTTGTGCTTGTGAACATTTGCACTGCAAGTTAGTGCTTGTGAACATTGCACTGCAAGTTAGTGCTTGTGAACATTGCACTGCACAGTTAGTGCTTGTGAACATTGCACTGCAAGTTATGCTTGTGAACATTGCACTGCAAAGTCAATTGGCTTAGTGCTGTGAACATTTGCACTGCAAGTTTAGTGGCTTGTGAAACATTGCACTGCAAGTTAGTGCTTGTGAACATTGCACTTGCAAGTTAGTGCTTGTGAACATTGGCACTGCAAGTTAGTGCTTGTGAACATTGCACTGCAAGTTAGTGCTTGTGAACATTGCACTGCAAGTTAGTGCTTGTGAACATTGCACTGCAAGTTAGTGCTTGTGAACATTGCACTGCAAGTTAGTGCTTGTGAACATTGCACTGCAAGTTAGTGCTTGTGAACATTGCACTGCAAGTTAGTGCTTGTGAACATTGCACTGCAAGTTAGTGCTTGTGAACATTGCACTGCAAGTTAGTGCTTGTGAACATTGCACTGCAAGTTAGTGCTTGTGAAACATTGCACTGCAAGTTAGTGCTTGTGAACATTGCACTGCAAGTTAGTGCTTGTGAACATTGCACTGCAAGTTAGTGCTTGTGAACATTGCACTGCAAGTTAGTGCTTGTGAACATTGCACTGCAAGTTAGTGCTTGTGAACATTGCACTGCAAGTTAGTGCTTGTGAACATTGCACTGCAAGTTAGTGCTTGTGAACATTGCACTGCAAAGTTATGTTGCTTGTGAACATTGCACTGCAAGTTAGTGCTTGTGAACATTGCACTGCAAGTTAGTGCTTGTGAACATTGCACTGCAAGTTAGTGCTTGTGAACATTGCACTGCAGTTAGTGCTTGTGAACATTGCACTGCAAGTTAGTGCTTGTGAACATTGCACTGCAAGTTAGTGCTTGTGAACATTGCACTGCAAGTTAGTGCTTGTGAACATTGCACTGCAAGTTAGTGCTTGTGAACATTGCACTGCAATTAGTGCTTGTGAACATTGCACTGCAAGTTAGTGCTTGTGAACATTGCACTGCAAGTTAGTGCTTGTGAACATTGCACTGCAAGTTAGTGCTTGTGAACATTGCACTGCAAGTTAGTGCTTGTGAACATTGCACTGCAAGTTAGTGCTTGTGAACATTTGCACTGCAAGGTGTGACGCACTGCAAGTTGCTGGAACATTGCACTGCAAGTTAGTGCTTGTGAACATTGCACTGCAAGTTAGTGCTTGTGAACATTGCACTGCAAGTTAGTGCTTGTGAACATTGCACTGCAAGTTAGTGCTTGTGAACATTGCACTGCAAGTTAGTGCTTGTGAACATTGCACTGCAAGTTAGTGCTTTGCTTGTGAACATTGCACTGCAAGTTAGTGCTTGTGAACATTTGCACTGCAAGTTAGTGCTTGTGAACATTGCACTGCAAGTTAGTGCTTGTGAACATTGCACTGCAAGTTGTGCTTGTGAACATTGCACTGCAAGTTAGTGCTTGTGAACATTGCACTGCAAGTTAGTGCTTGTGAACATTGCACTGCAAGTTAGTGCTTGTGAACATTGGCACTGCAAGTTAGTGCTTGTGAACATTGCACTGCAAGTTAGTGCTTGTGAACATTGCACTGCAAGTTAGTGCTTGTGAACATTGCACTGCAAGTTAGTGCTTGTGAACATTGCACTGCAAGTTATGTGTGAACATTGCACTGAACATTGCACTGCAAGTTAGTGCTTGTGAACATTGCACTGCAAGTTAGTGCCTTGTGAACATTGCCACTGCAAGTTAGTGCTTGTGAACATTGCACTGCAAGTTAGTGCTTGTGAACATTGCACTGCAAGTTAGTGCTTGTGAACATTGCACTGCAAGTTAGTGCTTGTGAACATTGCACTGCAAGTTAGTGCTTGTGAACATTGCACTGCAAGTTAGTGCTTGTGAACATTGCACTGCAAGTTAGTGCTTGTGAACATTGCACTGCAAGTTAGTGCTTGTGAACATTGCACTGCAAGTTAGTGCTTGTGAACATTGCACTGCAAGTTAGTGCTTGTGAACATTGCACTGCAAGTTAGTGCTTGTGAACATTGCACTGCAAGTTAGTGCTTGTGAACATTGCACTGCAAGTTAGTGCTTGTGAACATTGCACTGCAAGTTAGTGCTTGTGAACATTGCACTGCAAGTTAGTGCTTGTGAACATTGCACTGCAAGTTAGTGCTTGTGAACATTGCACTGCAAGTTAGTGCTTGTGAACATTGCACTGCAAGTTAGTGCTTGTGAACATTGCACTGCAAGTTAGTGCTTGTGAACATTGCACTGCAAGTTAGTGCTTGTGAACATTGCACTGCAAGGTTGTGAATACTCAAGTTGTCTTGTGAACATTGCACTGCAAGTTAGTGCTTGTGAACATTGCACTGCAAGTTGGTGCTTGTGAACATTGCACTGCAAGTTAGTGCTTGTGAACATTGCACTGCAAGTTAGTGCTTGTGAACATTGCACTGCAAGTCAGTGCTTGTGAACATTGCACTGCAAGTTAGTGCTTGTGAACATTGCACTGCAAGTTAGTGCTTGTGAACATTGCACTGCAAGTTAGTGCTTGTGAACATTGCACTGCAAGTTAGTGCTTGTGAACATTGCACTGCAAGTTAGTGCTTGTGAACATTGCACTGCAAGTTAGTGCTTGTGAACATTGCACTGCAAGTTAGTGCTTGTGAACATTGCACTGCAAGTTAGTGCTTGTGAACATTGCACTGCAAGTTAGTGCTTGTGAACATTGCACTGCAAGTTAGTGCTTGTGAACATTGCACTGCAAGTTGTGCTTGTGAACATTGCACTGCAAGTTGTGCTTGTGAACATTGCACTGCAAGTTGGTGCTTGTGAACATTGCACTGCAAGTTGGTGCTTGTGAACATTGCACTGCAAGTTAGTGCTTGTGAACATTGCACTGCAAGTCAGTGCTTGTGAACATTGCACTGCAAGTTAGTGCTTGTGAACATTGCACTGCAAGTTAGTGCTTGTGAACATTGCACTGCAAGTTAGTGCTTGTGAACATTGCACTGCAAGTTAGTGCTTGTGAACATTGCACTGCAAGTCAGTGCTTGTGAACATTGCACTGCAAGTTAGTGCTTGTGAACATTGCACTGCAAGTTAGTGCTTGTGAACATTGCACTGCAAGTTAGTGCTTGTGAACATTGCACTGCAAGTTAGTGCTTGTGAACATTGCACTGCAAGTTGGTGCTTGTGAACATTGCACTGCAAGTTAGTGCTTGTGAACATTGCACTGCAAGTTGGTGCTTGTGAACATTGCACTGCAAGTTGGTGCTTGTGAACATTGCACTGCAAGTTAGTGCTTGTGAACATTGCACTGCAAGTTAGTGCTTGTGAACATTGCA
Organism: Closterium sp. NIES-67; assembly: GCA_027943415.1. Classification (NCBI taxonomy): domain Eukaryota; kingdom Viridiplantae; phylum Streptophyta; class Zygnematophyceae; order Desmidiales; family Closteriaceae; genus Closterium; species Closterium sp. NIES-67. Next base: position 22,263 of record BQMB01001098.1, read on the forward strand.
CTGCAAGTTGGTGCTTGTGAACATTGCACTGCAAGTTAGTGCTTGTGAACATTGCACTGCAAGTTAGTGCTTGTGAACATTGCACTGCAAGTTAGTGCTTGTGAACATTGCACTGCAAGTTAGTGCTTGTGAACATTGATTGAACAATAGGGAACACTTCACTAGTGCCTCTGCTTCCGCCTGGATTCAAGAAGCCAAAACAAGAACTCCTGAATCAAGAGGTGGCCCAAGGAAAGCGGCTATTTAAAGCAGGAGAAACACCGTTTGGGAGTTTCCCAGGAGCAGAGGGGAGGCGATGGGGAGATGACGGAAGACTGCTGCAGAGCACGGGGGTTTGAAAAGCTTTTGAGTCGACTCAAAAGCACGGGGGTTTGAAAAGCTTTTAGGTCGACTCAAAAGCTCGGGGGGTTGAAAAGCAGCACGGGAGACTTAAAGGGGAGTTTAAATAGGGGGGAAAAGAAAGAGTTAAAAGAGGCATAGGGAGGAATGGTGAAGGGCGATATAGGCAAGGGAGAAGGGCGAAGGGGATGTTCTACAGGTTGCTGCGAAACCGTCCCTTCACCCTTCTCCCTCCCTTTCCCTTATCGCCTTCATGTTCCACCCTCACTCCCACTCTCACTCCCAAACAGTCGACCCAACTGTCAACCCACCCCACCCCACCCCACTCCACCTAACCCACCCCAACCGTCACCCCACCCTCACAATCTCCCCCACGGTCATCTAGGTGATCACTCAATCTCCCCCACGGTCATCTTCACTGTCGCCCACGAGATTCACCTGCAGGTCGCTTTCTAGGTTGCCCGGGGCCAGGTAGGCTATGCGCATGCTGCCTTTCACGTTCCCCTTGCCAATACATGCTGCTATGATGGTATCTAGTGTTCTAGTGCGGGCCCCACCCGCACCTGCAGGTCGCCCGCCTTTTGAGGCGCTTCAAAAATAGTATTCTGTACCAATACATGCTGCTATGATGCTATCTAGTGTGGGCCGCACCTGCAGGTCGCTCTCGAGGTTGCCCGGGTCCAGGTAGGCGATGCTCGTGCTGCGTCCTTTGCTGTCACCCTCACCTTCACCCTCACCCTCACCTGCAGTCGCATGCACACAATGCGGGCCGCACCTGCAGGTCGCTCTCGAGGTTGCCGGGGTCCAGGTAGGCGATGCTCATGAGGAACCCCGGGCCCACAAACAGACAGAACCGCCGCCACGAGAATCGGAAGCCGTCTGCAACGGGGTGCAACGGTTGTTACGTTGCAATGTAACGGGTACACAGGAGGGCGAGCATGTGGAGGCCGGGTAAATTCCTCAGGGCAAACCTCTCCAGTAGCATTCTGAGCTTTCGCAAAATCTGCTAAATGTGAGGCTACAGTAGCAAATTATATGATAGTTGGAACCGTTCGGCTTATAAGTCACTTGGAATCTGAACAGCTCGTATCACAGCTCTGAAGGGATAGCTCCAGTTCGCTAACCAACTGGGATAAAAGGGCGTGTTTGTATGGTGGGTCAGCGCACCCACACCCCTCCAGGACGACACCTGTAGCCCTTCAGGGGGACCCCTCTGGGCCATCTCAGTGCCCCCTTCCAACATGCTCGTCGTCCCGTCTATCGCGTACGAACCAGTGTCATTTGAGTCGACCGGTGTCAATCATCCATTCCCTCACCCGCCTTGCCGTCTGCCGTCTGCAGCAAGGGCGGGTTGTAGCGCTCACCAGGCTTGTCGTCCGCCGTCTGCAGCGGCAGGCTGTAGCGCGACACGTCGATCTGCTCCTCCGGCTCGTACGCGCGCTCGTCCGCCGCCTCCTCGTAGCTCCGCGCGCGCTCCAGGAACTCGCTCCCATCCTCCTCCTCCTCCTCCTCCGCTAATTCCGCCGCCGCTGGATGCGGCGGGGTTTCCGCGATTTCAATCTGGTCGTCTCGCGCTTGCGCTGCGTCGATCGCGCCATCTACGACGTCTGCTCGCGAATGGCGCGGGTCGGCACTCTGGCTGGACGGCGGTTCCATGGCCCCGCTTAGACGGCTAACGTGTAGCGGAAACGGAGGCGAATTACCAAGCCGAAGGAAAGTTTACTGCTCTATCTCCGGGGCTGGGAGAGGAATAGAGGGTTTCTTGTCCTTTTAATAAGAAGAAGAATTGATAGTTATTGATAAGAAGAATTTTAGCAGCCCCGTTGCTTCAGCAAATCAAGAAACGCCGACATTCTGGCAGCAGGGGCGAATTACTCGTGGGGCAACTGGCAGCCCGACGCGGTGCGAGGTGTTTCCAGCAGCTTGAGGCGGGGAAGGTGGTCGCTGTTAGCGGTCGCATATTAACGGTCTCGTTAATACGGTGAAACAACGCCAGCGTTTGCACGTCGTGCTGACTGATAGTAGTGATAGAAATGCCATTTCAATATGAAATGGAACATGCAATGTACATTTCTTCCCACTTTCGACTCAATCATCCTGTACAATCCATATCCGAACTCTCAACTATATATAGAAAGATCCAAAACAACTAATAGGTTTCGTTTCGTTTCCATTGGCATCCATGCTGTTGGGCTGAGAAAAGCCCTTAGGATCTTTTGCAGAGACTAAGTCCCAGCTTGTAGAGACTTGAGACTTGGAGTAGTGCAGCGGAAATTGAGACAGTTGAACCCTTGTACTAGTATGTGAGAACAAGTGATTGATTAAAGAAACAAGCATACAGCAATATATAGAAGATAAGAAAGCAGTTGTAGAATACAGTTACAGGAACGGTTTATCGAGTCGCACAGCGACTCGATTGCCGCTTCGGTTACCATCCGTGATGTTGTAACGGTCAGTCGCAACCTCCAGTTGCGACCTTTCGAGTCCTTTCGCATTCTTTGTCCGCCCCCTCGTGTAACCTCCGTTGACTCGCGTGCTCCCCTGTAATCTTCCTCGAGTACAGTGTTACACTTCAGAAACGCTTAAGTCCTTGAGATATTTCCAACACTCCCCTTCGTTTCTGGAGTGCTGGAGTGTTCAGATCCGGTGACGTTTGTTTGCCCGGTTAGGAGCATGCAGTAGTCAAATTTTGCTTTCGCCAATTTCTTCGTCAGATAATCTGCGGCCATTTCTGTCGTCGGGCAGTAACTGAGTTGAAGTCTCCCCTTCGCGATTTCATCCTTGACGAAGAAGTACCGCAGGGCGATGTGCTTGGTTCGGTTGGCGAAGCCGTCCTTGTTCGCGATTTTTATCGCAGATTGGTTGTCGCAGAGGAGTGAGAAGGTGGGCAGGGTCGCGATCTTCGCTTCTTCGAGTAACTCTCGTAGGTAGAGTCCTTCCTTGGTCGCAGTACAAAGGGCGATATACTCTGCTTCAGCCGAGGATAGTGCGATTAACTCCTGCTTGCTCGACTGCCAGGAGATAGTTCCGATAGGTTCTAGTCGGTAGATGTAGCCCGTCCTAGACCGTCGATTTTCGCTGTCTCCCGCGTGGTCGGCGTCGACGTATCCGAGTAGTCGTACGGACGGTGTTGTTGCCTTGCTGTAGGTGAGCCCGATCGTCGGCGTGGAGACGAAGTAGAGTAGCGCTCGATTGAGTTCTTCGAGATCTTCCTGTTGCGGCTGCTTCAGATGTGTCGCCAGCTGACTCGCACTATAGGATAGGTCGGGTCGGCAGGTTACTGTTGCGAATAGTAGGCAGCCGAGCTTCTGTTGATACTCCTGGATTTGTTTCGCGGGGAGTTTTGTGGAGGCGCTACTGTTGTTCCCGTAGCGGTAGGGAGTTGGGACCGCAGTCGGTGTTAGACCGAATTTCTTCGCGACGGTGCTTGAGTACTTTCCAGCGTGTAGGTAGAACGCCGTGTCGTCTTCGACGACGTTCAGTCCTAGGTACTGCGTCACCTCGTCGGACACCGTGAGCGTTAGGTCCCTTTTCAGCTCCCCTTCGAACCAGGTGACGATGTCGGTGGTAGAACCGATGTAGAGCAGGTCGTCGACGTAGACGATGAGCAGAATGTAATCTCTTCCCTTCTGTAGTCGGTACATGCCTTGGTCATGTGGTAACTGTAGGAATCCGATTTTTACGAGCCGGCCGTGAAGGTGCTGCTGCCAGAGCCGTGGGGCTTGCTTGATCCCGTAAAGGGATTTTTCCAGCTGGCATACTTTTGAAGGGTCGTCGATGAATCCGTGGGGTTGTTCGACGAAGATTTCGGCGTCCACAGGTGCGTACAAGAAGGCGTTTGCAACGTCGATTTGCCGTAGTGGTAGTTTCTTCGTGGCCGCGATGGCGAGTAGGATGCGCAGGGAGGTGTGACGGGAGACTGGAGCGAAGGTTTCTGTGTAGTCGGTTCCGTATCGTTGATCGAAGCCTCGTACGACCCATCGAGCTTTGAATCGTTCGATGGAGCCGTCTGAGTTGGTCTTGATGCGGTACACCCATTTCCCCGAGAGAATGTTCTTCCCGTTGATGCTCGTTGCAGGTACCAGTTTCCATGTTTCTCGGTCTTGCAGAGCTTTTAACTCTTTTTCCATCGCTTCCTTCCATTGTGCCTTATGTTCCCCCCCCAGAGCCTGCGACAGGGTCGACGGCTCGCGCGGAGAAGGCGGCGGCGGGTGCTGGACGGAGACCCATAGTCCTAGGATCTGCAGTCCCGTGGCTGTGTGTCGAGGGGAGTTTTCATTCTCGGGATAAGCTGCTTCATCACCGTCTTCAGGATCGGGTAAGAAGTTTGGCCCGATGCGTTCGGAAATATTCGAGTCGACGGGGTGTGGTGTAGCGTAGCCTTGGTCAGCGAAGTGGTAAAAGGTGTCGAGGTTGTTGCTATCGAGGGGATTATCTTCATCGAGTGGAACAGGTACGGAGCAGTAGGGGAGTGGTCCGGCAGCCTCCGAGGCTCCAGGGACGTCTTCTTCTGCTGCGTCAGCTTCGGCAGCATGGTCAGCGAAGGAGCGAAGGCCCGCGAAGCCGTCGGTGGGGTCGTCTGAGTTGGCAATGTTGTCCAGGTAATGCTGCAGCGTCAGTCGCTCGTAGAAGATAACATCACGTGATGCCACCGTATTTTTGTCGTGTATGTCGAGAATCTTCCACGCGTGAAAATGTTTGGCGATGCCGAGGTGTAGTCCCCACCGAGCTCGTTGAGTGAAGCGTCCTGCTCGAGCTGTGTGGGGTCTGTATTGTATCATGCAGCCGAAAACTCGAAGTAATTTTGTGCTGCCCCTTTTTCCCGTCCACAGCAGGTGCGGTGATGCGTTGTTGGGGAGCGATGACGAGGACAACAGGTTGTGCAGGTGGACTGCATGTGTCATCGCGTCTGGCCACAGTGTATTGGGCAGTCTCATCCCCAGGAGCAGCTTTCGCATCGTCGTCTGCAAGGTCCGGTTCATGCGTTCGGCGACCCCCTGCTGCTGGTGAGCGTATGGTAGGGACACCAGGCGCTTGATTCCTCTTTCCGCCAGATAGGTCCTGAAGCGTTGTGACTGGTATTCTAGGGCACCGTCTGACTGGAAGCTTTTGAGCTTGGTTCCTGATTCCCGCTCGGCGATGGGGAGCCATGTTGTGAAGGCGTCGAAGGCTTGATCGCGCGTCTTGAGGTTGTAATGCCAAGTGTATCTTGTTGCTGCATCGACGAAGGTGATGACGTAGTTGAAGTCGGCTTCCGTGTCGTCTCGAGGCATGTTCAAGATGTCGCTGTAGACTTTTTCCATCGTTGCATATGCAGGCGCGCTTGGATTATGATGGGATGGGAAGGGTTGATGAGGAAGATCTGCTTCGGGGCACGTGAAGCATCGTGCTCTTGGTCGGCGAAGTTCTTGGCCGCTCGTCGTTAGAAGGGCGTTACGTTCTAACACCTCTGCTTGGATTGTTTGAAGTATTGTGCTGTTTGCAGGGTGTCCGAGGCGTTGGTGCCAGATGTCGTCGGGAGCACGGTGACCGGGCGAGCGGTGGTAGATGTCGGCGTTGGAGAAGAACGCGACGACCGAGGCGGGACTTCGACAAGCTTCTCGTGTGGCGGGCATAAGTTGGTCTGCTTCCGTTGGCGGTCCTCGTGTTGATGGTGGTGGTACTCGGCTGGGTCCTGCTGCCGATACTGCAGGTGATGGTTTTGTTGGGACACTTGCGGGTACTTGTCTTTCTTGTCTGATAACTGCTAATGCTCGTGTTCTCTCTGCTGCAGGTATGGTGTTGGAGTGCCAGAAGCCGTCACTGTCGAAGTCGGGATCAAGATCCGGCGGGTGAGTCCAGGCGGCGAACGATACGATGCCATCGCTGTCGGCAGTTCCGCGGTCGGGGACGAAGTCCAACACGAAGACACCGGACTTCAGGAGGGCACGACCGATGAAGAGGCCGCCCTTCCCGTGGTAAAGTCGGAACTCGTTGGAGAAGGAGTCGCACTCCAGGTGAATCCCCTTAGCCATTAGTTGGCTTACGCTTAGTAGGTTGTATCCCAGATTGTCGACGATGAGGACTTTGTTGAGCTGAAGAATAACGTTTGTCTCCATTGATTGTAACTGAACCACGCCTTGTCTGTTTGTTTTCAGGTTTTCGTTGTTGGCGACGGTGATGACGACGTCGCGGTTGAGGCGTCGCTCGTGTTGTACGAAGCGTCCGGAGGAGCACATGTGCTGACCGCAGCAACTGTCCAAGAACCAGGTGTTCCGCCCGGTGGGTTCGGCGTTAGCGACTGCAGCGTATGTCGGGTTGACCTGAAGTCCTTGCGAGCGCGGCGGCGGGAATTCCTCTTCGTCTGGTGCGTAAGTGGGTGGTGAAGCGGGTGCGCAGTTGTCGATGTGTACCATGCAGTTGATGATGTTGGGTGTTTGTTGTGCAGATGTTGAAGAGCGCCTTGGAGGACTTGCTTGAGTGGAAGCGACTTGTGGGTCTGCTGCACGGTAAACGCGAGGGCGGTTGCAGTTGACCTTGGAGTGCCCGGAAGTCTGACAGTTGTGGCAGAACGGCGGCACGATGGTGAGTCCTCGGTTGTCGCGTTGATCTTGCTTGCTGCGTCGGTTGTAGTTGTTGTCATTTCTTCTTTGAGTGTAGAAGACTAACTGCTGTTGCTTCCTTGGTTGTCTTTCCTCGAACAGATCCATCTCCTGTTGTTCAGCGTGAAGCTCGGCGCAGAGGTGCATCTCCGAAATTCTTCCGTGGGCTCGAAGAAGTGATCGTGTGGTTCTCCATTCTGGCCCGAGCCCGGCGAGGACAAGTGTTACGAAGCTTTCTTCAGTGATCGTTCCTCCGCACCGAAGCAGGCGGTCGCGGAGGGTCTGGCAGCGACTCATATACTGCATCGCCTTTTCCCCGGTCTTCATCTGTATTGTTGTCAGCTGTTGCATGAGTCTGCTTTGTGTCACGCTGTCGTTTGCTTGGTAAAGGCACTTGAGGTGGTGCCATGCGAGCTCCGCGGAGTTTCCATAACTCCGATACGTTCTGATGCTCTGCTGCTCTTGTGGTGACAGGTTTCTCAGGAGTACCGTGTACGCCAGCAGCGACTGATACGTGAAGATCTCTTGTTCCTTCCCAGTGCCGTTGCTTGGGAATGGCAGGGACCCGTTGAAGTATCCCAGAAGATGCGCGGCCTCCATCAGCAGCTCGAACTCGAAGCTCCAGGTAAAGAAGTCGTGTCCGTTGAACGGTGAGGATGTCTGAAGTTTGATCACGTGTGAGAACTGCGCCTGTAAACTTAAGATTTCATTCGGTGTTTGTTGTGATGCAGCTGCTGTTGGCTGGGCACGGGGCGGCATGAATTCGAACGTCCCCGGCGAAGAATGATAAGGCGCAAAGGTAGGCGCTTGGTTGTGTCGCCCGAAGGATGAGTTGTCGAGGCTCATCGGCGCTAATCCCATATTCCCTCCATTGCTCTGTGTTGAGTGCGCAGGTGTCCTTGTCTGCTGCTGCTGGTCGAAGTGTGACATGAAGCTGAAGAATCTCTCCATGAGATTCGGGTCCACACTTGAAGAGGGAGACGGAGTCACCATCTCTGGTACTCTTCCCGTTGTTTCTTGAGTAGTCCCGGTCTCTGTCTGCAGTCCTGAGGTGTGCAGACCAGAGTTGCCGTGTTGAGTTTCTTGGGCGCTGGGTGAGCCCGTAGAGACTTTCTTGCCCTTGTTGTCCATGTCTTGTAATCAATGGAGTTGTTGAATCAAGTTGAGTTGCAGGTCGTTGATGGAGCGTAGTTGCTGGGAGTTTGGTCTCTGACCAGCTCTCATACCATGTTGGGCTGAGAAAAGCCCTTAGGATCTTTTGCAGAGACTAAGTCCCAGCTTGTAGAGACTTGAGACTTGGAGTAGTGCAGCGGAAATTGAGACAGTTGAACCCTTGTACTAGTATGTGAGAACAAGTGATTGATTAAAGAAACAAGCATACAGCAATATATAGAAGATAAGAAAGCAGTTGTAGAATACAGTTACAGGAACGGTTTATCGAGTCGCACAGCGACTCGATTGCCGCTTCGGTTACCATCCGTGATGTTGTAACGGTCAGTCGCAACCTCCAGTTGCGACCTTTCGAGTCCTTTCGCATTCTTTGTCCGCCCCCTCGTGTAACCTCCGTTGACTCGCGTGCTCCCCTGTAATCTTCCTCGAGTACAGTGTTACACTTCAGAAACGCTTAAGTCCTTGAGATATTTCCAACACATACTATGCCCAAAACTCAAATGGCAGTTTCTTTTAGCCAACATCGAAGCCCAGGTCGTCATACCATGCAGCAAAGCTTGGGAGCAGCCTCGCGTCTTGTTGCTGGTCCACTTCGATGCTGTGCTGACAATACAAGGGCATCTGACGACGCATGCACAAAAACCTCATCGTTAGTCATGGCGCATGCATAGACCATGTGCACATCATTCGAAACATGCAAAAATCCCCTCCATCCGGCAAACGTACCATGTTCGGCTCTCCTGCTGATAAGATGTGCGTTGAATGCAGCTGCAATGGAGCGCTGAGGTCAATTGATGCTGCTTGAGTGTAGCAACCAGTGGTATGGTCACTTTGGAATGAGAGGAATTGGGGAACTGGATCCGAAATCGTGGGCTCCAGCGCGGAATCCAGCTTCACTGGTTCCTGCAAAAGCGGAAAACATTCATTTTCAAGTTGTTATGCACAGTAAGGTCGCGGGTATATAAGAACGAATAATGATCTCTTCCAGATTTACCTCAGTTCTTTGAGGGCCGTCGTCTTGCGAGCTCAGACCGTCTATGTATCGGCTCAGGTCGAAGTTGGTAACCGCATTCAGTCCTCGATACTTGACAGCGGCTATGTCATACGCCTCTGCTGCCTCCTCCTGAGTGGCTGCACCCAACACTCACAATCATTAGCATAACCAGCACATGGAGCAGGTCGAGGTAGAAGTTGCCCATCACTCTCCCTATCCTCGCCTCCCATCACTCACCACAAGTCCCCAGCAAGAGGCTTTTTTTTTTTTTTTTTTCTCAACACTCTCCCTATCCTTGCCTCCAATCCGTCAACTGCATCACAAACCGCTGATCCAGAGGCACACACTGCTTACGCACATCGAACTCCGCTCACCAAGTTTCCAGGTACAGACATTTATTTCCCCAACACTCGCCCTTTCCTTGCCTCCCACCACTCACTCGCATCAGAAACCGCTTCACCAGAGCCACACACCGCTAACACCCACCACACACCGCTCACCAAAAGTCCCCAAGTAGAGGTACTTGTTGCCCATCACCCTCCCTATGCGTGCTTCTTTCCCATGGCTCAACTGCAGCACAAAGCTCCGACCCAGAGCCACACACCGCATTTACCCACCACAAACCACTTACCGAAAGTGCCTAAGTAGAGGTACTTGTTGCCCATCACTCTCCCTATGCGGGCTTCCCACCGCCCATGCTGGTGATGCCTGCAGTCGGAGCATGAGGAGGAGGAGTGACATGAGCTCAGATCCGATCAAAATCAGGGTGGTTACAGTGGCCTCCATCCACACTCTCAATTTCTAGTGCCTACCTTGTCACACCTCGGTACTTGGATGCCCCTCGAGAGAACCCACAGCTCTTCCTGCCAGCCCAAGTAAAACATGGTCAGGATTACATGGCAATACATGTTAAAGGACTCGCGATTCTGACATCAAGAACGAGGAGATGCGAAAGCGCGAAAACATGGAAACGCGAAAACAGCCTTCCCCGTGGGTCGTTGAGGTGAATCCAGTGCTGCTTTTAACTGGTCAGGACAAGAATGCTTGGGAGGAAGTGCGTGGAACTAGGATCATACCTTCGAATGGAAGCCACATACTCATACTTGGAGATCACTTCCATCTCCCTCAACTCCCTCTCATAGTTCTCAACCTGGGAGGAACAACAGGAAGAACGCGAGTAAGGCAGGAAAGCATGCAAACCAAGGCAAGTGGGAGTGGGGGGGAGAGAGGAGAGGAGGAGGGAGTGAAGAAAGGCTACGGAGGAGAGGAGAGGATTGAAAAGGAAAGGCTACATGAAAACTCACGAGCGAACAAATAAAAAAATACAGCCAAACCATGCCTGCCACATACAGGGAAGTTGATGGCAGCAGTTGGGCCCCAGTACTTGAGTGCAGCAAGGTCGTATGCTCTGGCAGCGCTCTCCTCGTCGTCATACCCTCCTGCGATTCCAAGTCCCAGCAAGGCGAGCTGAGTCACGCCACGATTCTCCTACAAAGAGAGGCAGTACTGGACAAAACTGTGCAGCATAAGCGTGCTCACCGAGGTAAACTGCAGATCAAAAGTAGGCAGCCGGAAGTCCACGGAACAAAGGGACAGTCAGTCAATTTGCAAGAGATCGCAAGCAGTAATCCGGCATGTACAGATAGGCAATCGTGAGGAAAAGCACAAGCACATGAAGGAACAAACGAGGGTGGGTTTTGAAACGGAGGAATCCACCTTGCCGGCCCCTCTTGTTGGTGCCCTCCTTGGGGCACGAGTTATCCCACAGATGCGCCTCGTAGCGGCCAGTCCAGCGGTGCCTGCAGGGCAATGGAAACAGCACTCTCTTGGGCGAAGAGCCGAACCGAGACATATTTTGAGGATTCTCAAAATACACCTCCAGCAGTGCCTGCAGGGCAACAGATAAACAACAGTCTCGGGTGAAGAAACAAGCCTAGGGGGCACCAGGCCTAGGGACCTAGGGACCTAAGCGGAGACCTAGTGAAACTGGGAATCTGGTCTAGGGGGCATCAGGCGGTATTGACCGAGACCCGACCTGGTCACTCCACGGTAGATGGAGCTTCTTTGTCCGGCCACACCGCTGCCTCGTTGCCTGGTCGCCGCTTTCCCCTCACTCCCTTGCGCAGCAGCAGCAGCAGTAGGAGCGCCGCTTTGAGTGGCAGCACCAGCGCCAGGGGGAAGCAGGTCTCGGGCAGATTCAGCATTGCGGCCTGGCAGAAAGAAAGTAGGAAAGGGACCAACAGTAGAGAGATCAAGGGTAGATATTGATTAACATCTCATCTCAACGGTCCCAATGGGTCATGGCGGTTGGATAAAGCAGCACAGAAGCTCATAGGGTTTTTTCCTAAGAGGACGAGAGGACACGAACGTGGAGAAGAATGGCGGCGACAGTGAAAGTGCATCCACCCACCTCGTCGCTGCAGAATGGCTGACTGGTGTCGCAGCCGGCTCTTCTTGTTGGACATGGACGATCTACTGTCCCTCTCTTTCTGCTCCCTCTCTGGCTTCTCTCTCTCTGGCGTCTCCCTCTCAACCTTCTCCCTCTCATGATTCTCGCCTGCAGGCGGTGGAGGGCTGGCATATTCTGCTATGGCTGCTACAGGTTCGGTAAAGAAGCATCCGAACGAGGGGAGGGATAGATACGGGTCCTCGAATTCCAGATTCCCGTCGCCCACAGAAGCCATCACGCGATTAAGAGTCTGTGGAAGGTGTCTCCGAGACCAAGTCTGACGATCTTGCAGGAACGAAAGTACCTTACTCCCTGCTTCCTTAATCCCTGCTTCCTTTCTCATGGACGAAATGCCCGTCTTCCGATGCTTGCCCTCTGCGTGCGTCATCTTTAAGCCTTTGCCCCACAGGAGGCCGAAGACTCGCTGCAAGTCGACCCCAGAGCCTGGGAAATTTCGCCGGACGTCTGGCTGTGCTTTTACTAAAGCAGGATTGCAGGCGTTCCGGAGAGCCTCGGCCTGAGGCTTCCAGCGAAGGTCGGTTTGGCCCATTCCGGGACGCGAGAGCTCACGATTGCTCTGCTCGACCCCTGGGAACACCGCGGCACTGCTGCCACCATACGCGGAACGGATTCGCACGGGAAATTGTGTGACTAACGCTGTTCGTACGAAGGCTGCGGGGTGACAGGTCTCGTAATAAGCGCCGCTGCGCGCCAAGCAGTGGAGAATTCCTGCAAATGGCAGATCCCGGTGCCTCGAGATCGGATTTGCTGGCTGGACCCATCCGCAGCTGATGAAAGCTGCTGAGCAGCGTGCAAAGTCGTGGTCATCAACGGCGGTGGATGGATAGATCGGTTTTCGCTAAGCCATCGATAAGAACGAGCTGGTTGATCGGACGGACAGAAATCAGTCGCTGAGAACAAGTTGGCGAGCGACAACACTCGCATGTCCTGGAAATATCGCGACTCGCGGATCAATTCGACAATTCGACCCGCTGCAGTGACAGTCATGGGGAATGACGCCTGGCCCGCCTGGCCTGGGGGTCGTTTCGCCGCTGCCCCACCTTGCCTTGGGAATTCCTCTAGGCGGCTCGGCCGGGGGCATTCCCTTGGCAGGCAGTGGAGCAGTGAAACGCTATGAGCCGCGGGATTCGGAAGTGCTACGCCCGCTGTCAGGTTGCGGGAATCACGGGCGTCGTGGCCGTCAAAATTTCTCCCTGTAAGACACCAAAAGCATTCCCGAGAGAGTCTGGTTGTTTACTGTTTTCACGAGGTACACCTCACAAATTTTCTTCCACATTAGCCGCAACATACATTCTATCTAGTAGGTCGAAACGGACCTCATTGTGACGAGAAAAGCTTCCACCTTTTACTCGTCTTTGCTTCACGCCTGTCGCTCTACCCCTCTGCACTCACACTTGGTTCCTCCCTTTCCTAGGATCGACCTGGGTAAATCTAACAGCAGGCTTTTAGTCGTCACAGCCCTACGAAACCCACCTCCAATGGGGATTCCGTCTGAGCCGTCGTGGGCCGGCGGATCCACCGATCAGTCGCAAGGCGCCGCTGCAGTGACTCTCACGGCGGGGATAGACGCAGCGTCGAGAACAGCGATAGTCGTGGCCAACTGGTGCAAGACACGTGGCGGGCTCGCAGTGGACGTCGTGCAGGCCGCAGCTGACCAGGTATTCCCGCAGATCACATCTCATTCCCGGCTTCGCTAATCTAAAAAAAACGTTGTTCTGATTCGCGGTTTAGTTAGCTGATCGGGTTTGCGAGCCGCGCAGCTGACCACAGCCAGCCGGTGCAGGCCTGCAGGTGCTGATCTAGGCCGTGTCGATGCAGCGGAGCACTGGTTCGCCCATTGGGTGAGAAACGAAATGCCGCGTTTCCGCCTGATCCATTTCGCAGTTTCCCGTCGGGGATACGGCCACATGCGAAAGAGGTCCAGGGTTTTGGAATCTGCCCAGGTGACTTTATACGGTCGACTTGAGAATCATAGTGCAGCCTCCCAGGTGTTCATGGGAGAAATATCAGCGCGCTCACCTACGCTACGCGTCAGCCGTTTTAGGACACAGTGAATAGGTCGCCCATAGCCCCACGCTTCCTTCGTGCCCCTTTAACCCCTTGAGCTGCAGTCCGCCCCTTGTCTCGCGAGCACAGGCCCCAAGGAGACTGGTTGCAGCTACAGGTCATTTTCCCCATTCCCCCCTTTCCCCGCTCCCTTTTCCCCCTTTCCCCGCTCCCTTTTCCCCCTTTCCCCGCTCCCTTTTCCCCCTTTCCCCGCTCCCTTTTCCCCCTTTCCCCGCTCCCTTTTCCCCCTTTCCCCGCTCCCTTTTCCCCTTTCCCCGCTCCCTTTTCCCCCTTTCCCCGCTCCCTTCTCCCCCTTTCCCCGCTCCCTTTTCCCCCTTTCCCCGCTCCCTTCTCCCCCTTTCCCCCGTTCCTCTTTCCCCGCTTTCCCATTTTCTCCCCTCCCGCCCCCTTGTGTCGCCTGCAGTCCGCCCCCTCTCTCGCCAGCGCGGCCAGCAAGCAGACTGTAGCGGGCGCTACAGCCGTATGGGCGGCTCTGGCCCTGGCGGCGGGAGGAGATGCCGCCAATGCGCTGCTGGGGAGGGATGGCGCCGCACGCGCTGAGGTGAGCGGGTGGATTGCTGGCGTCCGCATGTCAAGGTGAGGGTTGCGTGATAAGGGGGGGGGGGGGGGGGGGGAGAGAGGGGGGGATGCCGCCAGTGCGCTGCTGGGGAGGGATGGCGCGGCACGCGCCGAGTCGAGCCGGTGGATTGGGGGCGTGCGCTGCGCCACGGTGAGGGTTGTGCGAAGGAGGGCGAGAGAGGGGGGATGCTGAAGTCAGCTGAGGATTCCGTTTCCTGTGCCCAAGTGGAAGGTGGAGCCTTTTTTTAGAACTCTCAAGTGGAAAGTGAACCGGAAGTGGATTGAGGGGAGGGGAAGGCAGGGACTGTCTGGTTCGGACAGACAGTCACTTGGACGGCATTGCAGCGGGGAAAGCGATGGGAGGAGGAGATTTGGCGCTCAGCCGCTTAGGAGGAAGAGGGTCCGGGGAGCATGGCGGGTGGAGTGGGGGAGGAAGGGGAGGTGGGTGGGGAGACGGGGGTGGGGGAGGGGAGGTGGGGACATGGGATGGGGGGTGGGGGAGTAAGGGGAGGTTGGGAAATGGGGAGTGGGAGGGAGGAGGGTGAGTGAGGTGGAGGGAGAAGCTGGGGCTGGTATGGACGGCAGTCCGATGGAACACCAGTTAGGTGCCATGTCAAAAGTCAGTTAGTTAGTCAGTTAGTTTTGAGTCGACTCAAAAGTGAGGTGGAGGGAGAAGCTGGGGCGGGTATGGACGGCAGAGGGTATGGGAGGGACGACGTGCCTTGTGAATGGGAGGAAATGGGGGGGTTGGGGGGGGGGAGAGGGGGGGGAGAACGGGGGAAATATGATGCCACCCTTTCTCTGCACTCTTCATCTTACTCTTCCTCTCCTTCCCCCTCCCCTTCCACCCTTCCTCCATCCCGTTTCCACCCCCTTTCCCGTCCATTAACCCCAACAGGTAACTCAGTGGCTTCGCCATCCCTGGGTAGTGGGCTCCCTGCCCTCCCTTGCCACGTCAGCGTGCCCGTCAGCATCCACGTCAGCTGCAGTGCTGGACCCTCTCCCTCGCCTGCGCGCCCTGAACGCCTACCTGGCTCCCCGCTCCGTGCTCGTGGGGCCAGGTGTCGCGATCACATTGGCCGATCTCGCAGTCTTTGGCGCTGTTCATGATGACGTGGTGGGTTCATGATGACGTGGTGGTTCATGATGACGTGGTGGGTTCAGGCAGCAATTTGTGTTGTGGCATGGGCATGGGCAGGTGCCCTTTTTCTTTTTGGCGGAGGTGCTTAGTGCCTAGCTAGGGCTATTTAGAGGAACCACCACTCCCCTGTTTCACGCTCGCCCAACCACACGAACTCACTCCCCCCAGGTTTCCCCTCTGCAACTCCTCCCCCTGGGTTTTCCCTCTGGCACCCAGAGGGAAAGGTGCAATAAGCAGCTCCCTCCCTCGCCGCTGCTAGTGACGCCGCGTGACAGGGAGGAGCTGCCACATGTCATGCGGTGGATAGAAGTGGTGCAGAACAGGGGAAGAGTGCAATAAGCAGCAGCACGATATGCCTGTCCGCCCTGTCTGTTCCCTCTCCCACCAACCTGCGTGCCTCTGCCTCCCTCGCAGCTGCTAGTGACGCCGTGCGACAGGGAGGAGTTACCCCATCTGATGCGGTGGATAGACCTCGTGCAGAACAGAGGGCACGTGGGGCAGGCGTTCTCGCACATCACAGTCAATACTGCCAAGTTTGATCCTCCGGTGAGTACAGCTGACTACATAGACAGCCACACACAGCAATATTGCACACAGGGTAACCAAGGGGTATGTGGGGCGGGCGTTCTCGCACATCTCAGTGAATGCTGCCAAGTTTGATCGTCCGGTGAGACGAATGGAGTGCAGACTGGAGTGCAGACTGGAGTGATAGGAGTCTAGTTTTGAGGCGCCTCAAAACTGAGTGCAGAATAGAGTGCATGAGCACACAGATCTGCGTGCATATAACGCACATTCAGCAACCACGGGGCATGTGGGGTTAGGCATACTCTCACATCACTGTCAATGCTGCCAAGTTTCATCCGTCATGGAAGCTGATGAAATTGCCTGCAAGTGCACACGCAGACACACACACACACACACACACACACACACACACACACACACACACACACACACACACGTGCACACGCAGACAAAAGCCTGTGTTGGCGCTTCGCCTTGCTGCTGCGTTGGAGCGCTTGTGCCTCTCCCGTTCCGATGCCTCTCACCCATCTCGCCACTACCTTTCCTGCCAACTCACCCTTGCCACATCACTTTCATCTCATTCTCATGGTTCTATGGTCAAATGGGATCGCACTACGTGGATGGGATGGCATGTGGTGGCATGGCATGGGATGGCTTGGGATGGCATGTGGGTGGCTGGTATGGCATGGGATGGCATTGCATGGGATGACTGGTGTAAGCTTTCCCCCTCCAGGCTTCAGTTCCCCCTCCTGCCAAACCTCCAGCTCAGCCGAACCAGGCATCAGGTTCGGGAGGTGCCAAACCTGCAGCAGGGAAGGCAGCAGCGCCAGCAGAGGCGTCAGCAGAAGGAGGTGCTTCTTCGGCTGCGGCTGCTCCGTCTGCTGCCCCTTCCACCACTGCAGCACCGCAGGTCAGGAACGCTTGGTGTTACAGAGTGCTTTGATCGTAGCAGAGCACATGGTTTCAGCAAGAAAATTCCCAATGTAAAACAGCGCAGGCATTTAGGGTTCGCCAAATGCGGGAACACAGAGTGTTCAGGGCACCCTCAATCCGTTTCTGTAAACCCTAAGCCAAAAAGAAAAACCCTGCACCGAATGCGATCGCGATCAGGATGTTATCCCGAGAATCCAATGTGATCTTGCTTGTCAACGCATTTACAAGAATCTCTCACTGCATGTGTGAAGGAGTGAACGCATGGACTTTGCATGTTTCATTCATTCAAAAGGAGGGGGAGTTTCTTGTGCGAAGTATTCTCCCGACGCACCATTTCTCACTTCCATGCACACCTATTTCTGATCTCTCTCTCTCCTTGGATCAGGGTGCTGCAGCAGACAAGGGGAGCGGGAAGGAGGAGGGGAAGGGGAAAGGAAAGGGGAAAGGGGATGAGAAGAAGGGTGAGGCGAAGGAAGGGGAGGGCGCAGGAGGGAAGGGAGGGGGGGACGTGAGTGTGGGGATATTGGACATCAGAGTGGGGCAGGTCAAGAAGGTGTCAAAGCACCCCAATGCGGACGCGTAAGCAATTTTTGCTCTCGGCCGTCTTCTGTTGCATCTGTGTGATAATTGTTTCGTTTTGAGACGTCTCAGAAGAACTCAAGCTATTATCACTTGGACATCAGGGTGGGGCAGATTAAGAAAGTGTGGAAGCAAGCACCCCAATGTAGACGTGTAAGCGTCCGCTGCTCCCAGCCTGATGCGCCTGCCATGACGACCGATTGCCACTCTTTGATGCTCGCTTTCAGCACATTCCATGTTCCTGCCTGTTAAGATGACTGGGAGAAAACATCTATGCTCGTGACTCAGGTGGCTTTTGAGTCGACTCTGAAGTCACCTGCTGTTAGCATCTCTGGGAGGAAGCACCTAAGTGTTTGATGGCATTCAATTCCTGGCTGCAGCAACAGCCTCCCGTTGTTGCGGTGACGTGGCGCTACCCGTCGCCCTTATAATCCCCCTCGTATGACCCAGGCTGTATGTGGAGGAGATTGATATTGGCGAGGCGAATCCGCGGCAGGTGGTTAGGGAGCTGATAGCGATGTGCTCATTATTGCCCCCCATGTTCACCACAGGCTGTATGTGGAGGAGATTGACATTGGCGAGGCGAATCCACGGCAGGTGGTCAGTGGGCTGGCCAAGTTTGTGACTGAAGAAGAGATGACGGTGAGGAGGGGGGGGGATGATGGAGAGCGTTGGGGGAGGGAGTGAGATGGGGGGGAGGTGGTGGTTCCATGGCTGGAGGGTGGGAGCTAGCGACAGTGGTGACAGTTGGTGGATTGATGCCCCTTGACGCAAAGAGCGACAAGTGGTCAGTGGGCTGGCCGAGTTTGTGATGGAGGAATAGATGACGGTGAGCGGGGGGAAGGGTGAGATGGGGGGGAGGCGGTGGTGGTGCGATGGGTGGTGAGTGGGAGTAAGAGATGGTGGTGAGCAGGGGGGGAGGTGGTGTGGTGGTGGTGCGAGGGGCGGTGGGTGGGAGTAAGAGGCGGTGGTGAGCAGGGGAGAGAAGGTGGTCAGTGGGCTGCTTTTTGAGTCGACTCAAAAGTCAGTGGGCTGGCCAAGTTCGTGATGGAGGAAGAGATGATGGTGAGGAGGGGGGCGGGTGAGGTGCAGGAGAGGATGAGGTGCAGGAGAGGGTGAGGTGGAGGAGAGGGTGAGGTGGAGGAGAGGGTCTTAGTTGCACTATACGCAAAATTTGGGGAGCGTATAGCGTATATACGCCATACGCTCGGCCGAAATTTCTAGGGCAGCCTGGAAAAAAAATCGGGATTTTTTTGCTCGTCAATTCGCGAGTAGGCGAAACCAAACAGGGTGTCGCGAACTTGCGACACACCAAATTTTGCAGCAATCCCAACTTCCAACCATTTCGCCCCCCTCCACCGCACTGCACCCTAATGTCTCTACCCAACCCAACCACCCCTCCAAACTGCTCTCTTCCTCTCACAGCTATGTGCGCTAAACCTAGTTTAGTGCATGTAGCGTAGCTTACCTTTACCAGCCCCATTCCCCAAGGCCTTTAGGTCGTTTTCGAACTTAGTAAGCTCGAAATCGCATATATTTTAAGGCTAAGCCATGGCGACGCCCCTGAGTCCGCGTGACGCCGCCGAAGGCTTGGCATAATACTTATTTATTATGCCTAAGTCTACGTTTTCTGGTTTGTGTTGCAGTGGAAACGTTTGCTCCACATCCCCCTCTTCCCCTCCCCCTTTCCGCGGTGTTTTTTTGCCCCTGCCCGGAATTGTTTTTGCCTGCCCGGAGTAGCATATACGTAACGTATACAAGGTCCCAAACCGAGGGTATTGCGTATATACGCTGGCGTTTATACCACCATACGCCCATGGTGCAACTAAGGAGAGGGTGAGGTGCAGGTGGAGGAGAGGGGGTGAGGTGGAGGAGAGGGGGTGAGGTGGAGGAGAGGGGGTGAGGTGGAGGAGAGGGGGTGGTGAGAAGGTGGGCGGTTCGAGGTGGCTCAAAGCATGGTGAGGCGGTTGAGACGATTTTTGAGGCGCCTCAAAAATCGTCTCAGCTCACGCGGATTTTATATGGGGAATATTTTCATTGCATGGAGGTGTGCACGTAACCTTCAAAAGTTACTTGTGCGAGCCAAGTTACCAAGGCTTATCGACAGTTCGGAAGAAGACCCTCCTGAAGTCTGACACCTGCAACCTCGGGTTTTTACCCACTGCTGTGTTGGCGAATGCCCATTGATAGGCAATCTGGGTAGTTGATAATCTTGAGATTTGTTTTTCGAGGGTGTGGGTTGTTACTTAGCTCATGCCTAGACTCGTGATCTCTTATGTCCAGTAGCACTGATGAAGGCTCGGCGGGTTTGATCCCCGTAAGCCAAAACATGTTTGCGACCTGGTTATTTTGCGTTAAGAGTTTTTACGAAGCAAATCTCTTGCCTAAGGTTTTTTTACTCTCGTTCTTGTTGCTCAAGCGACTGACTTTGCACTGCTGCTCTTCCCAAGACCATGAGTGACGACGACCTGGAGGAGATGGGGTGGTGAGAAGGTGGGCGGTTCGAGGTGGCTCAAAGCATGGTGAGGCGGTTGTGGTTGTCAGTGAGGTGGCTCAAGGCGGTTGTCAGTGAGCTGGAAGAGTACGGTACGTGCCAGAGGGAAGATATGGCGGTGAGAAGGGCAGTGTTCAATCCATTTCCCCTCTGGCCTGTCTTCCCCTGTATGAGTAACCCTGAATCTGCTTTTGAGGTTAACCCTAAAAAACCCTAAAACCCCTCAAAAACCCTCAAAAACCCTCAAAAACCTGAATCTGGAACGATCCTCTTCTGGTGCATGTGTATACGGCAGTGGCATGGTGTGGTTCTGAAGCCAAGGGAAAGTGAGAGCAGGAAATGCGAAGCATTGAACTGCATCTCTTATTTTCTCCCTGGTATGTGCGTGTGTGTGCGTGCGTGCGTGCGTGCAGGGCATGCGCGTGGTTGTGCTGACAAACGTGAAGCCGGGGAAAGTGAGGGACGTGGTATCAGCAGGCTTGGTACGTTCGTGTAGCCTGCCCAGTCGTGCCCATTGGTGTCTCTTACCACGACTTTCATTCTTGTCACCGCACTCTCACCCTCCCCGCCTCCCTGTCTTTTGCAGGTCCTGTGCGCTTCTAACGCTGACCACTCAGTTTTCCGCTCTCTTGGGTCACTTTAGAACACGTTCTCCATGTCACCTAGCCCACCCCTCTCCGCCTCCCTGTGCCTCTCAGGTCCTGTGCGCTTCTAACGCCGACCACTCGGTTTGCCGCCCGGTGCAGCCACCAGAGGGGGCTGCGATTGGAGAGAAGATCACGTTTGCAGGGTGAGGAGCGGACACATGGGAAGGGAGGGGAGGGGAGAGGATGCGAATGGGGGGGGGGGGGGATGAGAGGGGGAGGGGGGGTGAGTGGAGAGGTGATGGGAGGGGAGGAGAGGAGAGGAGAGGAGAGAGATTCTAAGGTTGGATTCAGCCAGGAGAGGGGCCAGCGATTGAGAAGGCACTTACCTTTTCAGGACGAGCAATGAGGGGAGGCCTTTAGAAATTGTCACAGGAAGGACCAGAGGAGTGAGTGAGGGAGAGGAGGGAGGGGGGAAGGAAGCAGGGAGCGGGGGAAGGAGTGAGAAACGGAAATCAGAGTAGATTGTGAGCTGGCAAGGCTTCCTTTAAACCTCAAGTGTTTCTCTCTCCTTCTGCTCCTTCCCTTTGCCTCGTTTCCTCCTATCTGTCTCCCGTTTCGCTCCTAACCTCTTCCCTCCTGTCTGCTCGCTGGCCCCTCCCCTTGTCCCGCCCTCCGCCTCTTCCCTTCCCGCACACCAGGGTGGACGGCAAGCCTGAGGAGGTGCTCAACCCCAAGAAGAAGCTCTTTGAAAAGCTACAGCCGGTACGTGCCTTGCTGTTACTGCCCGTATGCGCATTACTGCTACAGCCGGTACGTGCCTCACTGCTACAGCCGGTAAGTGCCTTTCTGCCACAGCCAGTACGTGCCTCACTGCTACAGCCGGTATGTGCCTTGCTGCTACAGCTGGTATCTGCATTACTGCTACAGCCAGTACGCACCTTGCGGCTACAGCCGGTATGCGCCTTGCTGCTACAGCTGGTATCTGCCTTACTGCTACAGACTGTACGTGCCTTGCTGCTACAGCCGGTGCTTGCCTTGCTGCTGCAACGGTACGTGTCTTGCTGCTACAGCCGGTGCGTGCCTTGCGGCTACAGCCTTTATGTACCTTGTTGCTGTGTACCAGCTACAGCCTTGCTGCTACAGTAGCATTTTTTGCGAGACAGAGACACAAGATGACATTTGTTTGCCTATTCCCTCCTCTCCTTATGCCGCACCTTCTCCTTGCATTCCTTGCATTCCTGCGAAATGAACGATCCGGGGCGATACGGGGGCGGCCAAGTCCTGGGGTACACCCGTTACATCTCCGTGTGTAATGAGTCGACTCAAAAATCGACTCATTACACACGATACGGGGGCGGCCAAGCCCTTGGGTACACCCGTGAGACGGCAATCTCCTTGCGTCCTCACTCTCCCCTCATTCCCAACCAATCCCATTCTTCCTCGCACTCCGTCAGTTCCTGTGCACGGACGACGCTGGGGTGGCCAAGTTCCAGGACACTCCCATGATGACGTCTGCAGGGCCTTGCACATCCACCGTTGTCAATGCAAGTGTCAAATAGACAGCATATAATGCGGGGGTTGATGCTGTCAGCTGCTGGGCCTTATGAGCTCTACTTCGTTTTGCCATGCCTCTATTGCGGTACCTATTTGAATGACATTGTCCTCTTTGTATCAACTTCTGGATTTATCGCTCTTTTTATGGAGCAATGACGTCCGCTAGTCTACTCCCCCAAGTTTCCCCCCTCAACCGAATGAGAAGCACAACTATAACTTGAGGCTCACTAATTTTGGGGTGTTCATTTGCACAGCTACCAACGTTCATAGATTTTGGTTCTTCCTGTAACAGTACCAGAGTCCCGTCGTCGTGAATATCGTGATTTCGCGAACCTCTCGCGAATCGCGAGGGATTCTAGACACTTCTGTCTGACCTGCGGCTTGTTCAGCCCAAGCGCTGTACACAGGCCTGCTTTTAGTGCCTTGTCGTGGGGGTTAGCTGGTGCAGGGTAGCCAGGGAGGAGTTTTTGTCAGCTGTCGGGTTTTAGCCACTGGCTGGATGTGCGGACGATATCGTCGCGTCTTGGTTTTCTAGATACAGTATCAGCTTTCCCTTGTCTCGAGCACCTGCGCGTCCATAAAAACCTGGATAGGGGTTTGAACCACAAGAACTTCTTGAAGGCAGGGGTCGCAGAGTATCCGTGAAGCCATGGCGGAACATCTCGCATCCATCTTCGGCACAGAGAAGGATAGGGTGAATTGTCCTTTCTACTTCAAGATCGGCGCCTGTCGCCATGGCGACCGTTGCTCGCGTCTACACAACAGGTGTTTTTTTTTTTTTTGGCCGCTACTCAGCCCACGCTGCAAGGCATCTCCTCTTCTCTCCTACCTCCGTTTTTTTTTTCTCTCTCTCTCTCTCTCTCTCTCTCTCTCTCTCTCTCTCTCTTCTTCTCTCTCTCTCTCTCTCTCTCTCTCTCTCTCTCTCTCCTCTCTCTCTCTCTCTCCTCTCTCTCTCTCTCTCTCTCTCTCTCTCTCTCCTCTCTCTCTCTCTCTCTCTCTCTCTCTCTCTCTCTCTCTCTCTCTCTCTCTCTCTCTCTCTCTCTCTCTCTCTCTCTCTCTCTCTCTCTCTCTCTCTCTCTCTCTCTCTCTCTCTCTCTCTTCTCTCTCTCTCTCTCTCTCTCTCTCTCTCTCTCTCTCTCCTCTCTCTCTCTCTCTCTCTCTCTCTCTCTCTCTCTCTCTCTCTCTCTCTCTCTCTCTCTCTCTCTCTCTCTCTCTCTCTCTCTCTCTCTCTCTCTCCTCTCTCTCTCTCTCTCTCTCTCTCCTCTCTCTCTCTCTCTCTCTCTCTCTCTCTCTCTCTCTCTCTCTCTCTCTCTCTCTCCATATTGCATCATCATTGCCTTCTGCTAAGTTGTCATCTTGTCGCTATCAGGGCGACCATCAGCCCGAATCTTCTCCTGCCAACATGTACCATCGGCTGGACATGGCAACGCCGGTTGGCGAGTTGCATCGGCCTTGAAATCTCATACGCCTTTTTTTTTTTTTCTACGTAAACAGGCCGACGATTAGCCCGACGCTGCTCCTGGCGAACATGTACCAGCGGCCGGACATGGCGACGCCGGGCGGCGAGCCGGACAAGACGATGGACCCGAAGAAGATCCAGGAGCACTACGAGGACTTTTACGAGGATCTGTTCGAGGAGCTCAGCAAGTACGGCGAGCTCAACAGCCTCAACATTTGCGACAACCTTGCGGACCACATGGTCGGTTTTAGCAGTTAATTACCTAGTAGGTAGTTAGCTAGTTGGTCTATCCCTTCGAGTAGCTCAGCAGGCCTGGCGAGCTCAAGAGCCTCAACATCTGCGACAACCTCGCGGACCACATGGTCAGTTGGCTGCCGATGACATGGGGACTTGGTCGGCTAGTTGATGTTTGAGTTGACTTCAAAGCAAGTACGGCGAGCTCAACAGCCCGACAACCTAGCGGGCCACATGGTCGGTTGGTAACTCAATGCTCATCGTGCACAGGTTTTCCCGATCCGTTATTCTTGCCACTCTCGTTTTTCTCGTTTTTTTCGTGCCTTTCTACGTTCGACGGCGTGCTTCTGATTGACCCCGTCGCGTGTTCTCCTGTGTTGGCAGGTCGGCAACGTCTACGTCAATTTCCGCGAGGAGGAGCAGGCCGCGACAGCTCTCAGAGCCCTGACCGGCCGATTCTACGCAGGTCGATATCTCACCCTTGGCTGGTTATTTCCTCTCGCTTTATTTACCTTTCTACGTTTTTTCCCTGTTCTGCTTTTTTCCCTTCTCCGTCCCCCGCAAGCGCTTACGCATGTGAGCACCGCATCGTGTGACGCCCGTGTATTCTCCGGCTTTCAGGCCGGCCCATCCTGGTGGACTTCTCGCCGGTTACGGACTTCCGCGAGGCCACTTGCCGCCAGTACGAGGAGAACACGTGTAACCGCGGCGGCTACTGTAACTTCATGCACCTCAAGAAAATCAGCAGGTACCCTTTTTGTGGTTCAACTCGACTAATCCCTCGATCCGCCACCCTTTTAATTACCATCATCACCCGTATATCCTTCCTTTCAAACATTGGTCTCGTTTTGTAGTCATGCCACTGGGCACTGACGCTTTACACAAGCACTGTTGTTGTTTTCCCTGCAGGGAGCTACGACGGAAGCTCTTCGGCGACAGGAGGCGAAGCCGCAGCCGCAGCCCTCCTCGCGGCGGCGGCGGCCGAAACGACCGTTACGACGACCGGCGCGGCGGCGGCGGGTACGGCTACGGGCGCGGGGGCGGCGGAGGCCGCGGCCGCTACGACGACCGCCGCTTCGACGACCGCCGTCGCGGGCGACGGTCGCGCAGCCGCAGCCGAAGCCCCGTGCGCGAGGGCAGCGCGGAGCGACGCGCGAAGATCGAGCAGTGGAACCGCGCGCGGGAGGAGCGCGACAGGCCGCCCGCTGGCGGAGGGGGAGGCGCCGCAGGGGGAGGATACGAGGGAGGGGATCGCGGGGGGGCTGATAGGGGGGGTTACCAGGGGGGAGGAGGGGGAGGAGGGTATGATGGGTATAACGGAGCGTACGGGGGAGGGGGCGGGGGTGGTGGCGGCGGCAGGGGAGGTTACGATGCCTACGGTGCTGGTGCTGTTGGTGCGGGTGCTGGTGGGGGGTACCAGGATGGTGCTCCGCCGCGTGACAACCGCGACTATGGTCCGCCTGTTGACGCGCGTGGGGGGTATGGCGCGCCTGCAGGGGACTATAGGGGCGCGCCAGGGGGTTACGGTGGTTACCAGGGCGATGGCAGGGACGGAGGGTATGGCCCTGGTGCGGCGGGTGGTGCTGGTGGTGGTGCACCACCAGTGCCGCCGCCGCCGCAGCAGCATGAGCGCGGGTATGAGGGGTACGGAGCTGGAGGAGGCGGTGGGGACAGGCGGGACTACCCTCCGCAGCAGTACTAAACCCTGCGCTGCACCGAGAAGGCCCGTTGCGGTTGCGTGAGCAGCGCAGTCGCTGCCTACTCGCCTGCCTGCCTGTGCGTGTGCAGCTGCTTTCGGTGTTCCTGCAGCTGCAGGAGGCTGTATCTGGGCGGCTGGACTCGTCTTCTCCGCCCTCGCCACATCTCCTATGCGCCTGATCGTCTGCCCTCTGTCTTCTGCCTCTTCTACAGGCAGCGCGGCATGTTGGAGATTTTTGCGTTGCTGTTTCTTCTTACGTGCAGGGGGCTAGAGATTCCGTTCTGCTGATGTGCAGGAAGCGTTGGAGACGGAGCTGTCTCGTCAGTGCTGCTTGCTGCTGCTTTGGCGTCTACACTTGGAGCTCTCACCTCTTGCCCCTGTGCAGGGGTGCTGAGAGGGAATCCGGCTGTCGGATGTCCTTGTGTTCTGGGTCATGCATGCTCTTGCATGTGCTTCTGTGAATTGCAGGGGTGCTGTTTTGCAGGGCCACAGGGTAGCAAGACAGGAATTGTTTGCCACATTGTCTTTTCGTTTTCAGACTAAATGTGTGTTCCTTGTGCAGCATGCAGGGTCAGGGTGCAAGGTGTAGCAGGTCTAGAGTCATTTCAGGGGCAGGTCAAGGAAGAAAACAGGAACAGGGGGCTTACTTTTCTGTGTTTGTGCAGTGCAGCTTGCAGGGTCAGGTGCAGGGAAATGGGCAGGTTCTAGCAGGGTTCGTGTCCTTTCATTGGCAGGTTAAGGAAGAACACAGGATCAGGGAGCATAATGTCTGCAGCATGCAGGGCCAGGTGCAGGTGCAGGGGCATGGGCAGGGGCAGGTTGTAGCAGAGTTATGTATGTGTAACAGGCAGGACAAGCAACACAGGGACAGGCCAGGGCAGAGTGCAGGATCAGGGTCTGGGACAGGCACAAGAATAGCAACAGTGAAGTGAACAAACCAGAAGCAGTAACTGTAGTTGTAGGTGTAGGAAGATGGTGCAGAATGCAGTAACAGGAGCAGGCTTACTCATGAACACATACAGGGCCTCAGATTTCAGGATGTTTTGTCCAGAATTCCTGATTTTCAGGATGGAAGTTAGGTGCCAGTCCTGAGTTTCCAGTTTGATCCCATTTCTCACCCCGTAATTTTAGTTTAGAGTTGTGTACCAGCCCTGTACTTTCAGTATGCCTTTGGGGATAACCCTGATTTATATGCACCACGGGATGGGGGTACCCCTTGTTTTCCCCTTGTTTGC
Source organism: Closterium sp. NIES-67 (assembly GCA_027943415.1). Taxonomy (NCBI): domain Eukaryota; kingdom Viridiplantae; phylum Streptophyta; class Zygnematophyceae; order Desmidiales; family Closteriaceae; genus Closterium; species Closterium sp. NIES-67. The sequence continues at coordinate 48,882 of BQMB01001098.1, forward strand.
TGCCTTAGCTCTCACGTCTTGGTCAGTTTGCTGAGTGCACTGCATCAAGCCATCACCTCATGAAGCGCTGACACTTAGCTGCCATGGCGCGCTGCTGCTGCCCAAGCGGTTGGCAGCACATGCATGAAAACTGGTGTTCTGCAACATTGGGCAAGTTTTTCAGCGTACCAGAATTTACCCTGGGGCCTTAGTATAGAACTTGGGAATCACCCTGAAGAATCAGTATGCATAGAAGTGGTCAGCCCTGAGTGATCAGGATGCCAGAATTCCTATCTGAGACCCTGAACACATACAAGGCAGTCATGGGCGCGACAAGGGGGACGGTGGTGGTGGAATGCATCAACAACTCAATCTAGTTAGAATGCATCGTTCACATGTACCGGTATGGTTGTGGCAACATGTTACAGTGCCTTCAGCTGCCATCCTCCAAGGGTAACACCTTCCACTGCAGTGTGGCAGCATGTATATGCTCATCAAGGTAAATCTAGTACCCTGGATGAAACATTGTACCAGCCAAGAAAATGCTGGGTGCGGCATGGCATGGCAGACAGCCAAGAATGAGTAATTCTTTGAAACAAGCCATGTCCCACAATAGCCAGAACTACATCACAGGAGGTGTCCTAACCTCCAACCACCCCTGGTTCCGCCCTGTAACTGATATCCCCCACCTGAAAGAAGCCAACTGGAAAATCAGGCCTTCTGGGCAATCATGCCAGATTGGCGGGCAAAGTTGAAAATACCCCCAGCGTCAATCACGGGTCCGGCTTCCCCAATCGGCTTCAGGGTGTATTGCTTGCCCGTGGTGTGGTGGATCAGCAGATCGTGCTCCAGATCTACAGTCACGTCATCCCCCGATTTAATCACCTCGCACAGCCTCAGCCCCTCCGCCGTTTCCACGGGGTACAGCTCCCCCGTCGCCACGCAGTTGCGGAAAAAGATCCGCGCGTACGACTCCGCCACCACCGCGCGGCAGCCCGCTGCGCCGAGCGCAACGGGCGCGTGCTCGCGCGACGATCCGCAGCCGAAGTTGGCCCCGCCGATAATGATCGCGTACTCCGTCTTCATCTGCCCCTTCTGCACGTACCGCAGCGTGTGCTTCGCGGGAAGCCCCGCCATGGCGTAGCTCCCGAGCTTCTCGTACTCGTCCGGGTTCGACGGCACGAGAGTTAAGTACTCGGCGGGAATGATCTGGTCCGTGTCGATGTTGTCCTCCAGCACGAAGCACTTGCCCCGGATGATGCGGCCGGACGGCTCAGATCCGTCCCCGCCGGCCATCGCACGGACGGGAGTGGCTGCAGCAGCGCGAGCAGATCCCGTGGATCGGGGGAACTGGCGCGCGCATTGGCGGGAGAGGGAGGTGAGAGTCGGGGAGGTTGCGCTGAGAGACGACAGTGCGCGGCAGGGTAAGGCGGCCGGCAGCGAGACGCTGCTCGATGGTTGGTTCACGGGAGCGGCGGAGGCCGGGATAACGAAGGCAGCGGACGCGTGAGACGCCATTTGGCACGCCATTTTTATGTGGATGCGCGGTGTCTTAGCCGGCGTATGCGAGCACTAAAATACGCACGGAAAGCAGCAGCACCAGCGCGGACGTGGCGTGCAGGGCGGGATAGCTTCGGAAGAGTGAGCAAATGATTTGACGGGACGGGAGTGGAGTGATTGCTGCACCTCACCTCAAATCAAACCCTAAACCGTTGCCCTGGCAGAAACATCCGCGTTACTTGTGATAAATGTTAGTAGTACATTTGACAGGCGTACTTTTGACGAAGTAGATAACACATAAAATGTGTTCACTAAAACCCTTCACAAAAATTGCTAATAGATTCCTATCTGCCATAAAGATGGATCTGTACCTCTTGCCTATCTGGTTCACCTATACTTTCTTTTAATTTCCTAAACCATAGGCACCACCCCATTTATCTATGGTTTAGCGAGGCTTTGTGTCATGACGGTCTGGCTGGGGGTCGAGCTCAAACTGCGTGAGCTCCTAGTTGAACAGTAGTGAGATCAGGTTGTGCTGCTTGGAGCACTGAAACCAGGTATTACATAAGCACAGGTTTGCGCTAAGCTACGAAGATTCTACTCTGTGCAGGCTGTTTGGGATTGCGTTCTGCCGTGTGTTGAGGGTTCCCTTTTCCTCTGGTCGCTGCTCAGAAGACGTAGTCTCAGGGCAGTCGCTACCTAGGTGCTCACGACTCTAAGACTGAAACTATCTACTAGCGAGTTCAAGGAAACGATTAACTGCTGCGATTAACTAGTAGCATTCGAGAAGCTCGGATATTTCGTGCGAATTCAACGTTGAAAGGCTCTCAAGAAGGTTCGCGGGTCTTGAAGTGCATCCTCTGCAGAGATCCCCTGAATGGCGGGGAGGGAGGGGAAGGAGACCGGACTCGAGCCCTACGTAGACCGTGAGTCGTCTCCGGGCTACTCACTTGCCATTCTTTCACCGTGTTACGTTATGTCACGCAACGGGAGTAACACATCAACATTTCCTTCACCGTAATACGCTCGTTTTTTGGCCCATCAGTTTATGTGGTTGTGCCGGCTCCCCTATTCCCCTCCCCCCCCCCCCCCCCCATTCTGCGCACAATTGGCTCATTCACCTCACGAGACGAATCCCTGCTCCACCTGACAAGACTTGGACTAACGTTGCTTGTATGCTCGTGCGTCTGTGTATGCTTTCGGCGGTGTGTGCGTGTGTTTGCGCGCTGGGATGTGTTGAGGCGGCTATTGGAGGGCGTGGAGCGGAGGGAGAACGGCTGTGGGGGGGAAGGGGGAAGCGGGGGTGGGGAAGGGGGAGGAGAACGTGGGGGAGGGGGGGGAGTGTGGGAGGTGAGTGGGGAGTGTGGGGAAGGGGAGGGGGGTGGAGAGTGGTGTTGCTGTGCAAGCAAGTGCAGTGACTGTGTCTGTAATCACCAATGATGGCCGCAACATCGTGGTAAGTGAAAGGCCATTCTGATACGTGAAAGGCCATTTTGGTAAGTGAAAGGTCATTCTGGTAAGTAAAAGTCCATTATGGTAAGTAAAAGGCCATTCTAGTGAGTGGAAGGTCATTCTAGCGAGTGGAAGGCCATTCTAGCGAGTGGAAGGTCGTTCTAGGGAGTGGAAGGCCATTCTAGTGAGTGGAAGGCCCTGCTGCTGTATCACGAAACATTGAGTCTGACAATTAGGATTCTGAACTCCACCAGGTTTGGCCGGCCTGGCCTCAATCGCCCCATTCCGCTCAGACCAGGCGAGCTTAACACCGATTTACAAGTGCCTCATAAGTATGGCTTTCGCATTCTTATCGCTTACACACCCCACGCATTTTTATCCACCGCTCCATGAGCAGAACGTGCTGAAGGGGTTCAACCATGCCTCCAACATCATTATGGGCTCATGAGGCGCCTCACATGTTGCTTTATTCCCCGCACTCTTGAGTGCTTTCTCTCTCATTCCCCACGCGTGCGTCTCCACCTGGTCATGAGCAGGGCGTGCTGAAGGGATTCGACCAGGCCACCAACATCATTCTGGACGAGTCACACGAGCGAGTCTATTCCACCAAGGCAAGTCAGTCCAATGCAAGTCAGTCCTGGGGTTTTTGAGCCGGCTTCAAGAGAAAAGCAGCCCGCTTGATGGCCGCAGTATGCCAGTAGCCACTCTCTCAACTCTAGACAGCCTGTTGCTTCTGGTGCTGCTCCTCATCGTGCTCTCAACATGTCCTCCCTCGTAAAGTTCTTATCGCTCCTGTGTACTTGCTGTACCTCGTTTTCCTCCTCAACTTCCTCTCCCCTGCAAAGCCTCCACTCCAGCCATTGATTCCTCCTCGTCCTCCAGCACCCCTCTCACCAAGTCCCTTTCTCTCGTGTTATAACCCCTTGTCTTGTCTGTTCCACATCGCTACATTCCACCTGGCTTGCTGCTTGGTCCCCTCTCATTCCACCTTCCACATTCTCTTGCCAAGGGCTATTTTTCACACCCAAACATTAAAACGAAGCACTTAGTTAACTTTCTTCTTAATGGATCAGCACTTTCTGTATCCTACGTGTGTCCCTCTGTCCTTCATCGCTCTTTCCTTTTCTGTTTATTCCCCCAACAGCAGCAAGTGATGGAGCAGCTGGTGCTGGCTTGATGCGCCTTATAAAGAAAAGCCATTTTTTTATGTTTCACCTCCACAATCCCGCTCTGTGTCTGTTTGATCTCCCTCCCTCCCGCTTGTGCAGCATGGAGTAGAGCAGCTGGTGTTGGGGCTGTACATTATACGAGGAGATAACATGTGAGTGTATCAAGTGCGCTGGTTATTTAGTTATTTCGAGTGTGTTAGGGACTATGTGACTGTACTGAGCGAGCTGATTGGAGCCGAGTTGAAGCGATTGCGCCTCTGTTCACGAAATCACACACCCTGCCACACACTTCTGAGATATGCTCCACGCAAATGCATACCTTCTAGCCTCTATTCCAACTCTCCTTCACCTCCCCTCTCACCTTCCCCTCCTGCCTCGTCCCTCTCTCGCTACCCTTCCCGCTTTCTCTTGCCCGGCTGCCCACTTTCTCCTCCCAGGTCGCTTTTGCTTCGGGCTTTCTCGTGCTCGACTCTAGTCTGAATCGCTTTGGGGCTTCGAAGACCCTTCCTCTCACTCCCTTCTCACTTGTCCTCCCCTCCCCGTGCCTGACTAACGCTCACTGCAGAGAGGTGGTGGGGGAGCTGGACGAGGATCTCGACTTGAGTCTGGACTCCAGGCCACAGGCCGCATGGATATTTTTTCTCCCCTCACTCCCTTCTTTGTCCTTATCTTTCCACGTCCTGCCACACGTGCAATGCAGAGCGGTGGTGGGGGAGCTGGACGAGGATCTCGACTCGAGTCTGGACTTCGATGCGCTCAGAGCGCAGCCGCTACAGCCTGTCTGCCACTGAAAGACTCGCTGTAGTGATTGCAGTGGGGATTTTAGATCGGATCAGGCCTAGGTAGAACCTGTAGTGTTTTGTTAACTAACAATTGCCTAGATAATAAATTTCGAGATTGACCCTACGTTATGGCCTTAGAAAAAAACACCACTGTACGGAATGATGCTGACTGCCAAACGTGGGTTTTTTTTAGCAGGACATCTTGTATCGAGTATTTCGCCTCTCGGCAATTCCCGCCATGCATCATTGCCCCACTCAATTCCGACCTCGTTTGGGCTTGCGTCTAAAAAATCCGATCCTTCAGCTTCAGCAGCCATGGCTGCCGCCTTCGCTTCCATGCTGCGTGCACGATTCCCCGCGCTACGCGCCACCGCTGTCGCTGCTGCCGCCACAGCTGTCGTAGCAGGTGCAGCCGCTGCTGCAGCATCATCCTCGTTAGAAGCTGGCCCCGCAACAGCGTCAGCAGCGCCGCTAACGGAAGCTGGAGAAGAACGCGGAGAGCAGAAGGCGAGCAGCAACGGAGATGGCTTACGGGGTGGCAGCGACAGCGCCGACGGCGGCAGGGATCCCCGCGCAGAGCTGTCATGCGGTGGGTGAGACTCGATTATCTTCATCAAGAAGCCGGCTGAACCTGCCGAATCTAGCTCAAATCAACACCATTGAAAAGGACTCAGGTCAACTGGAGTCAACTTAAGCCGCTGGATCTCTTTGGGTTACCAGCCACGCCGCCTGAGCTCGCCTCAGCTCGTAGCGTCGCTCCTGGAAGTATTTCTTCCGGTTGAGACACGCAGGTCAGGCTGGCGCGGGTGAGTTTTAAGTCGACTCAAAAGTCGCCTGAGCTCGCCTCAGCTCCTAGCGTCGCTCGTGGAAGTATTTCGTCCGGTTGAGACACGCAGGTCAGGCTGGCGCGGGTGAGAGAGCTTTGGTAGTACGAGAGACGTCAGCCTGATAAACAGCATCTTCCCAGAGCGTGCGTCTTAATTTTCTCCCTTTTCCCCCACCGTGCTCCGAATTTTGACGTATTTTCAGGCATCCTTTTGCTCTCAAGTTCCTCCTCAACCTCCTCTCCCTCCTCCCCCTTCCCCCTCACACCCTTCTCTTGTCACATCTGACGTCATCAGGCACTGTACACGTTCCTCTGCCGCTTGAGAAGCTCATGTGCCACGTGGCAGGCCTTGATGGGCCGAGAGTAGACGGTGGCGACTCGGTTTTCGAAGGACGGCCTCTAAGCGATCACCCTCAGGTGGTGCTGCTGCTCCCTGGAAGCTTCAACCCGCCCACGATAATGCACCTGAGGATGCTAGGTGGGTGAGTCTTATACGCTTGACTTGACACACACTAAGGGAGGGTGGGCGAGAGGATGTTAGGTGTGTGGGTCTTACTTTCGAGTCGACTCAAAAGCAGTCTTTCATTCCTCACACACACAAAGCGATTCTTGATCAAATTAGCGTCATTCACTCTCGCTGAAATTATGTAGCTGCGAGGCCATAGTCGGCGATTTCTTACATGCAATGCCAAATTATAATCGGCATCTGATTCTCACCTGAAGCAGCACCTGAAAGCTCGCCTGAACTGTTTGTGCGCTCTCAGTGTCATTTCTCGGCAGCCTCCACCCGTTTGTCGCCACCAATTCCCATGCCCCCCAGCCCTCCTCCCCACCCCCCCCCATACATATCAGAATCGTGCAAGTATGGCAAACCCCCTTTTTGAACCCCATCCTCCCTGCACTGCACGCTGAGAGATGGCTCGGCTTCGGAGACGCTGTGGGAGGGGGCGGGACTTCTTTCGAGGCGCCTCAAAGAACCCCCTTTTAAACCTCATCGTCCTCCCTCCCTGCATGCAGAGAGATGGCTGGGGATACGCTGTGGAGGGGGCGGGTCGTCTTTTGAGGCGCTCAAGAATGAGATGTCGTCTTTTGACCTCTCCTGTTGCATGCAGAGATGGGTCGGGATGCGCTCAAGGACCGGGGGTGGGACGTGATTGGTGCTTACATGTCGCCAGTCAACGACCAGTACGGGAAGGAGGTGCGCTTATAACGAGTACGAAAGGAGATGCGCGCATATTGAGTGTGGTGCGCTTGTTGTACCGAGTACGGGAAGCTTGTAAGACGTCGGAGAATGTGGCATGAGCATGCGCAGTACCATGGCTTCATTCTTTACCTCATCACCATGGCTTCATTCTTTACCTCATCACCATGGCTTCATTCTTTACCTCATCACCATGGCTTCATTCTTTGCCTCATCACCATGGCTTCATTCTTTACCTCATCACCATGGCTTCATTCTTTGCCTCATCACCATGGCTTCATTCTTTACCTCATCACCATGGCTTCATTCTTTGCCTCATCACCATGGCTTCATTCTTTACCTCATCACCATGGCTTCATTCTTTGCCTCATCACCATGGCTTCATTCTTTACCTCATCACCATGGCTTCATTCTTTGCCTCATCACCATGGCTTCATTCTTTACCTCATCACCATGGCTTCATTCTTTGCCTCATCACCATGGCTTCATTCTTTACCTCATCACCATGGCTTCATTCTTTACCTCATCACCATGGCTTCATTCTTTACCTCATCACCATGGCTTCATTCTTTACCTCATCACCATGGCTTCATTCTTTACCTCATCACCATGGCTTCATTCTTTACCTCATCACCATGGCTTCATTCTTTACCTCATCACCATGGCTTCATTCTTTACCTCATCACCATGGCTTCATTCTTTACCTCATCACCATGGCTTCATTCTTTACCTCATCACCATGGCTTCATTCTTTACCTCATCACCATGGCTTCATTCTTTACCTCATCACCATGGCTTCATTCTTTACCTCATCACCATGGCTTCATTCTTTACCTCATCACCATGGCTACCCTCCCCTGCCGTGATGATAACAACACCCCCCCCCCCCCCCCCTCTTCCCCCCTGTTCCTCCTACTGCTTCCTTCAACCCCACATCTGTGGCCTTTTTCCGTCTCTTTCTGCGATACGTGCCCAACGTGTCCTGACTGGCCTTTCTTTTCCTCCTCTCCGTCGGATCATCTTTCTCTCCCGTATACCCCCCACAGGGCCTTGCCCCAGCCAAGGAGCGAGTGAGGATGTGCCAGCTGGCGTCTTCTGATTCGCCATACATCATGGTGGACCCTTGGGAGGTGGGTTCTGCTTCAAGGAAGGTGCTGTGCGGTGCATACCATCATCCGTGGTTTCTTTCCTCAGGGGAACCTATAGAAGCAACCGTTTCCTCAGGGTTCCGTGGCTCCTCCTATGGAAGCAGCCTTTGAGTCGACTAAAAAACGTGGCTCCTCCTATGGAGGGACCATGGAACCTTTTATGGATTCCGTCACTCTTGTATAAAAGCTCGCAGTGGCCATGGAGGCTGCCACGGAGTAAAAAATAAGTGGTTTAAGGTTTCGGGTTAAGCTACTGCAACTGTGTGGTTTGGCTGCTGCCTGCGACAGCAAGCTACTGCTCCCTTGTGTTCTATTCTGCAGCTGTGTGGGGTCGTTCCTGCCACACAGTGCCTGCACCTACGCTCCCAAGCAACCTTCCCTTGCGTTTCTTTTCATTCCATTCCCGTTCACCTGGGCAGCATGCCACTCGCCATCCACCTCACCCCCTTTTCCCAGCTGTCTCCCCCCTCCTCTCTCCTCCTCCCCCCCTCTCCCCCCTCTTCCCCCCCCTCCTCTCTCCTCCTCCCCCCCTCTCCCCCCTCTTCCCCCCCTCCTCTCTCCTCCTCCCCCCTCTCCCCCCTCTTCCCCCCCCTCCTCTCTCCTCCTCCCCCCCTCTCCCCCCTCTTCCCCCCCTCCTCTCTCCTCCTCCCCCACTCTCCCCCCTCTTCCCCCCCCTCCTCTCTCCTCCTCCCCCCCTCTCCCCCCTCTTCCCCCCCTCCCCTTCACACCGTGCCTGTGGCAGTCATCCCAGCCATGCTATCAGCGCACGCTCTGTGTGCTGCGACGACTCAAACAAACACTCAACCCGTTTGGTGCCCAAGCATCAACATCTGCCGCCCTGGCACCATCATCTGCCAGCCAATTACCACCATCTGCCGCCCAAACACCATCTTCTGCCGCCCAAACACCTTCCGCTGCCATCCATCCACCATCTTCCGCACTCCCCCAACCATCGTTGAATGGCCATGCACACACATCCTCACCTCCACACTCTCACATATCCCCTCATCCACCTTCACACCAAACACACACACCCCCCCACACTCACTCCTGGGCGCTTGAAGGAGCCACGTTCGAGTCCCCTGGGCTGCTGGCCACGGCTGGCGGTGGCAGGGGAGGGGAGGGGGGACCTGGGGAAGGAGGGGAGGGCGGCGGAGGGGAGGGAAGAAGAGAGGAGTGTGGAGCAGAGGCGATGGGTGGGGGGAAGGATGGTGGGGGGCGGATTGGGGGAGGGGAGGTCGGGAGCGGGGTGTTAGAGGCAATGAGGGCAGAGGGCGAGATGCCTTTGAGTGGACTGGTGGCGAGTGGAGTGGGGGGGGAGAGGAGGGAGAGAGGTGGAGATGTGGAGGAAGGAGGAGGAGCAGGGGGGGCAGGAGGAGCAGGGGGAGCAGGGGGAGCAGGAGAGCAGCGGAGTGGGGTTGCAAGAGTGCGGGTGATGCTGGTGTGTGGGGCGGACTTGCTGCAGTCGTTCACGCAGCCGGGCGTGTGGGTGCCTGCGCATGTGAGTGATGCCCCTCCGCCCTTTTTTGTTCTGCCGCATGTGGGTGGTGCTTGCACATGTGGGTTGTGTTTTCACAGTAGGGTGGTGCTTGCACATGTGAGTGGTTCTTGTGTGAGTTCAACCAGATGTTTCATCCATGCCATCCATGCCATCCATGCCATCTGTTCCATCCATGCCATCCGCGCCATGCATGCAGCACGGCGCACCACATGGCACGCACACGGATCATGCCTTCAGAGTGGATCCAAAACTGCCATGGCGTGATGTATGTCGCTATCTCCAGCCTCCCTTCCGCCTCATCCCCATGTGACATTAAATCTGTTTTGAGACGTCTAAAAAAAATTCCGCCACAGCGTGATGTCGATTCCTATCTCTAGCCTCCCTTCCACCTCATCCACTGCCCACATGCCCTAATCCCAGCAGGAGGGAATCATTGGCCGCTGTGGCGTGGCGTCAGTCACTGTCAGGGAGCCTGGATCCCCTCTCCTGCCACTCCCCTGCCCCACCCATGTTCCATGACATTCCATGCCCCCCTCACCCCCCACGCCCATCCATACCTTTCAGTTGGAGGAGATTTTCGGCGCGCATGGCATTGTGTGCATCGCCCGTCGGGGGACTGATGCGCGCAGCACTGTGTTTCAGTCCGACCTGCTGTACCGCCACAGAGTGAGTGGGGGGGGGGGGGGGAGTGAGTGAGGAGGATGTGGAGTGAGTGCACAGCTTGCAGCCTTGTCCTACAGTCTGACCTGCTTTACCGCCACAGAGTGAGTGGGGAGGGGGTAGTGAGGGGTAGATTGAGGAATGAAGGGGGGGAGTGAGTGAGTGCACAGCTTGCAGCCTTGTCGTACAGTCGGCAGTACCCGAGTGACGGGGTGAGGGGGGTGGGGGGTGGGGGGGTGACAGAGTGCATCACTCGCAGGGGCACTGATGCATGGAGTCAGACTTGCTGTGCCATCAAATGCGAGTGAGGGAACAAGTGAGGGAGCATGTGCATGCACGCGTGCTCTCTAAATGCTGAATACAATGGGTTACTAAATCTACTCGCATTCTCTTCTTCCGTTTCCCTCCTTACGGAACTTCTGTCTATCCTCTTCTTTCCCTGTCCTTACCACCACCAGCACAACATCCTTGTAGTGGATCAGCCTATAGAGAACAACGTCAGCTCCTCTCACATCCGGTAACGTTTCAACACCAATTCCGTGTCCCCACGCGGCTCCCGCTTGTGTCCTCCCCGTCTCCCATCTTTTTCCCTCTCCTGGCCCCACTCCTGTCCTCCCTCCCCTTGGCTTCCCCCCAGCACATCTCATCGTTTGTACTTGCATACCTTCGTAAATTCAATAGCACATTCTAGGCGATGTGAAGAGATCTTTCTTCACTGTACCAGTAAAGACAACATTCCCTTCACATACTTGGTGGGCCCCCCTTGTCCCCCTCCCCCCAATCTCCCTACTCTGCTTCTTCCCTTCCTGCCTCGCTCCACCTTGCCACACATGCTACTGCTTGCCCACTCAACCATGCTCCACCACACTCCACTCCACTGCACTCCTCCGATCCTCCCTACGTGCTGCTGCAGCCGGCTCTTAGAGCGCGGCATGTCAGCCAAGTACCTGGTGCCAGATGCGGTGCTGGCGCACATACAAGCCACGGGGCTGTATCACAGGAAGCAGTAGGGGGTTGAGTCCTCTTAAAGCCAAGTACCTGGTGCCACATGCATTGCTGGCGCACATACAAGCCAAGGGGCTGTATCACAAAGAGCAGTAGGGGGCAGCAAGCAGTAGGGGTTTAGTCCTCTTAAAGCCAAGTACCTGGTGCCAGGTGCAGTGCTGGGGCGTATGCAAGCGACAGGGCTGTATGGCAGCAGCGAACAGCATGCGGATGCGCACTTGTGGTGGGACTGCAGCACAAAGGCATGTCAACCAAGTACCTGGTGCACCAGACTAGAGAAGATGGCGTGTTGGAGCAAAGTTGTAAGGGCAGGGCAACAAGTCTGTGTCAACTTATACATATGTTTATATGTAGAAATTATAGGCTGGTTAGGCTTGTGTTCTTAGAGAGTACATCTCCAACCCTATATCTTCCCTGTACTCTCTTGTTTCTATTTTATTCTAGTATTCTAACATGGTATCATGATAAGGTTAGGTCCGCCCACCCGCTTCCGCCCCTCGCCCTAGCCTACCGCGCCCTGCCGGCCCCTCGAGCCCAGCTGGCCCCTAGCGCGCCGTCACGGCCCCTCGCGCCGAGCCGGCCTCCTGCGCCTAGCCGGCCCCTCTCGCCTAGCCGGCCCCACACGCGTCGTATCAGCCCCTCGCGCTAGCCGGCCCCTCTCATGCCTAGCCCGCCCGTCACGTACGTGCCGACCCCTCTATACGAGCCGGCCCCTCTCGCACCTGCCCGGCCTCTCGTATGCCTCGCCGGCCCCTCGTGCGACTCGGCCCCTCGCGCGTCCGCTAGCTCCTCAAGTGCCCACCGGCCCTCCCGCGCCCCTGGGCCCCAGCACTCCGCCGGCCCCTTACGCCCTGCCGGCTCTGCGCGCCTCGGGCCTTGCGCACCTCGGGCCCTCTTCGGCCTTCCACCCAGTCTCCTCGCGGGAGAGTCATGCCGCCATGCCGCTGTACCGCCGTGCCGCTGATTACCTATGCCGCCGTGTCCCTGTGCAACTGTATCCCTGTGCTGCTGTGTCGCCGTGTCCCTGTGCCGCTGAGGTTGCACGATGGCGGACGCCATACTTCGCCTGGACGCAGAGGGACACGCGATCGACTTCGCCGCCTGGCTTGTCGATCTTCGCCGGCACCTGACAGGTCAGCGCCAGGATGGGCACTCCCTGGCTATGCATGTTGATGGCTTGCTTCCCCGCCCCTCCGCGCCTGATCCCCTCCCTGCTGACCCCACCACTGCTAAGAGTGAGGCCTTTGCTGCTGCTGCGCTCGCTCGCACTGTCTGGGATTCTCGCACTGTCTGTAACGCAGCTTGCCATTAGCCATGCGCTTCCCCTGTATGAGCGCCCCTGTTTCATTGCTGTAGCAAACGCCAAAGACTTTCTAGATGCAGTGGTTGCGCGCTACTCCACACCTGCCTCCGCCTCTGCTGGTCGCTTGATCTTACCCATGCTATTCCCTGGTCTTTCCGCTTTCCCCACTGTCGCTGATCTCGCCACTCACATCCGTGCACTAGAGACTAGCTACCGTGCTGCTAGCACTACCGCCCAGCTTACGGCTTTCCCCCCACCGTTCTGCGCTACCCTGTATCTTATTGCCATGCGCCTCCCTGACCGCTTAGCCACTGCTCAAGACCACTTCCTTAGCCAGCACCCTGGCAACCTCAACCTGACTGCCTTTGTTACTGCCCTGTTTGAGATAGAGACTCGCCGGCGCACTATCGCTCAGTCGAGCGGTGTTGCGGCAGTCCCTATCTTTCAGGGTTGTGCTCCCTCCAAGTGCACGTACGATGATGTTTCCGCCGCGGTCGCTATGACTGCCCCTGCCACTGAGACCGCAGCTGCGGCCTTCCCGCAGCAGCGCCAGCGTCGGGGCCGCCGCGGCCCCAAGGGAGGGCGTGGTGGTGGCGCTGGTGGTGGTAGTGGTGGTGGCGGGGACAATGGTTCTGACGAGGGGGTTGGGGCTGGTGTCAAGGAGCAGCAGCAGCCGCAGCAGGCGCAGCAAAAGCAGTCGCCGCAGTAGCAGTCGTGGGCCCGCCTCCCACCGAGGTGGCCAGGAGCCCCTGGAGGTGGTGGCCGAGGTGGCGGCCCCCGCAGCTCCGCGTCTACCGGCGACTTCGGTGCTGTGAGCTGCCAGTACCACCTTCAGACCAAGCCCCTTCGTGGCACTGTGTGCCGCCGCCCGCACCCGACCGCTCGCTCCTTCCGCCGCCTCGACGGCGGCCCCGGACCTCCCAAACTGGCCCAGCCTGCTGCGTCACGGTGTGCCTATGTTTGACTTAGACATAGATTATATTAGTTCTGCCCTGCATTCTCTGTATGCTGACGCTTCTAGTGTGTCCGGATCTTATTACCCTGTGTTCTCTAGCTTAGGCGTAGCACCTGTGTGTAGTACAGACTCCCCTGCTGCGTCAGGCGTAGGACCGTTTGCTTTGTCTAGCCTAGGCTCCACACCTGCTCCTCCTTCGTCTGCCGCTACTGCTTCGCTGTCCTTCACGCTCGATTCCGGTGCGTCTGCCTGCTTCTTCCACGACCACGCCACCCTCACGCCGCTCGCTGCGCCTGCCGCTGTCGCACTTCCTGACCCCTCTTCTGGTCCTGTTGTTGCTCGCAGCTACACTACCCTTTCCTGTCCAGCAGTCCCCTCAGGTTCCCTTACAAGCCTGCACATCCCTTCGTTCTCCAGGAAAATAGTTGGTGTCGGCTGTCTTCAGGACCTCGGCGTCACCATTACGTTCCCTGGTCACGAGCGGTACGCTGTTTGTACCGAGGCCGCCTCAGGTTCCCCCCTTGCGACGTTCCCCCGGGACCCAGTGTCTGGCATGTTTACGCTGGACACTGCTTCCCCCCCAGTTGGGGCGTCCTCCCCGGGCCCTGCGTCTACCCAGGTCGCTGCTGCTTGCTCGTGTCGGTCGCTCACTCACCCGTCGCTTCTATAACACCATTGCCTAGGTCACCCCGCACTCCCGCATTTGCGTCACATGTCCCAGCACGGTCTCGTCCTAGATCTCCCTTCGTCGCTTCCTGCCCTCCCTCCCTCCCCCATGCCGCCGTGCATGCCCTGCGTCGAGGGCCGGCTGCGCCATGCTCCTCACTCCTCCTTGCTTTGACCTGCCACCGCACCCCTACTGACCCTGCACCTGGACGACTGGGGCCCAGCCCCCGTCCCTGGACCACGTCGCGAGCGCTACTTTCTAGTGCTCGTTGACGACTACACGCGCTACACCACGGTGCATCCCCTGGAGTGAAAGGCCAACGTGCCTGACGTTCTTATCCCGTGGGTCGTAGCTGCGCGCCTCCACCGCAGTCTCCCTGTGCTGTGTCTCCACTCCGACCGTGGCGGCGAGTTCGCCTCTGGTCGGCTTGGGCAGTTCTGTCGTGCGGAGAGCATCACCCTATCGTACACCCTACCCAACTCCCCGCAGCAGAATGGGGTCGCTGAGTGACGCATCGGTTTGGTCATGGAGGTGGCTCGTATCTCAATAATTCAAGCTAGTGCACCCCATTTTCTGTGGCCGTTCACTGTTCGCTACGCCGCTCACCAACTTAACCTCTGGCCGCGCTCCCACCGGCCGCAGGTTTCGCCATCCCTTCTTTGGACCGGGTTCTCTCGTGACGCGTCTGCGTTCCACGTCTGGGGCTGCCTTGCTCACATTTGTGCCTCTGGCACGGACAAGCTCATTGCCCGCACAGTCCCTTGTGTCTTCCTAGGTTTCCCCCTTGACTCGTCTGACTGACACTTCTACCACCCACCGTCTCACAGCTTCTTTGACTCCCGTGACGCTAATTTCGACGAGTCTGTCTCCTTTTACCACCGCTCTCCCCACCGAGGTCTCCCGGTTTCCCCTCCCCTGTTTCTGGTTCCCATTCCCACGGTAGCCCTTGCTCACCTCCCTCGCCGTCCTGCTCCGTCTGGTGTGTCTCACGTCACTCCCCTCCCGTCAGTTGTTCCGGTCGAGGAGTCGGCTGACTCTGGTGGCCCTGCGCCGCTGTTCTCGCCGCCTGCCTCTCCCCCGGTGTCTCCTCCTCCGCCATCGCAGTTGCCACCGCAGCAGCCGCCATAGCCGTCGTCGCAATCGCCGCCACCGGAGCAGCCGCCGCCGCCGCTGCAGCAACACCCGTTCGTGGAGTCTGGTTGTCACAGGATCGAATGACTCGAGGAAAGATTGCACTATGAATCAGTACAAGGCGCTTTTATACTTCCAAAGTACATCAGGTAACCAGGTTTATCTTATCCTAAGGGAATAGACCCTTCTAGAAAATAGAATCACCCTGCATATAGCCATGCGAGGCTATTGGCTTTAAGGGATTACGGCAGGATTACGCTAGATAGAGCGCACCAATACATCCCAAGCCTGGTCGGTGATATAATTATACTAGCAGGATAAACCAAAGGTTTAAGGGAAAATGGAGAATAGGAAACCAAATGAGATGAGATAAAAAGACAAATGAAATAGGAAGGAAATAAGAAAAGGCCAAGTGGTGTAACGGGGTCGTACACTCACACTTCCCCCCCTCAAAGCTGGGTGGTAGAAGTAACACCCTGCTTGACAAGGTAGTCATGCAGAGGACGACGGGCGTTACCCATGTCGGACTCAGGTACCCAGCTATCCTCAGAAGGATCATAACCCTTCCAACGGATGAGAAGCTCCACGGTGCCATTCCGACGACGGCGGTGTGCAAGCACGGACTCGACCTCGTACTCGGGTTCATTCTGGACGAGGACGGGCGGTGGCGGCGGCGGTTGGCGTTCGACGAAGATCGTGTTCGGATCCCGATAGGGCTTCAGAAGTTGGACATGGAAGGCGTTGTGAATCTTCCAGGTAGCTGGCAGGCGTAAGCGGAAGGTAACAGGAGTGACCTGTGCTTCAACGAGAAAAGGCCCGCAGAAGCGAGGTCGAAGTTTAGATGGGAGATGGCTGATGTCCTGGTTGCGGGTGTCAAGAAGCACCTGGTCCCCCACCGTGATGGTGTGGTCGTTGCGATGGCGATCGGCCTGGCGCTTCTGTTGCTGCTGAATGTCGAAGAGGCGCTTGTGGGTCCGATCCCAAAGCTGATGCATGGTTGCGATGAAATCATGTGCAGGTTGGACTGTAGCGGATGTTGTCGGTTTCTGTGGTGTGAGTGGGTGACGTCCGTAGCAGAGGAAGAACGGCGTCTGTCCCGTAGCGGCATGTGTAGCATTGTTGTAAGCAAACTCTAGAACGGGCAGGTGCAAGTCCCACTTGGAGATCTCGTCCTTGCAGGCTGCTCGAAGGAGTTGCTCGACAATCTGGTTGAAGCGCTCGGTCTGTCCGTCTGTCTGTGGATGGTAAGCACATGACATGGCGAGTTTGGTTCCGAGGAGAGACATAAGTTCCTTCCAGAACTTGCTGGTGAACTTGGGGTCTCGGTCGGAGATGAGTGTGGTTGGAATGCCATGCTGTGAGATGATGTATCGAACGAAGAGTTGTGCTGTTTCTTCGGTGCGTGCTGTCGTGTGTGTCGGGATGAAGTGTCCCATTTTTTGGAGAATTTGTCGATGACGACAAGGATGGCGTCATGGCCGCTGGTGGTAGGTGGTAACCCGGTGATGAAGTCCAGGCTAACCACTTACCATGGCTGTTCTGGGACAGGAAGAGGCTGCAGTAGTCCCGCCTTCTTCTGCGTGCTGCTCTTCATCCGCTGACATGTATCACACGAGGTGACGAACTTCTGGACATCCTCTGCCAAGTAGGGCCAGTAGTAGTGTTTTGCAATACCGGTCAGCGGTTTGTTGCGACCGAAGTGTCCGGCGTAGAGGACGTCGTGGTATTCTTCGAGTAGTAACTGGCGCAAAGGAGGGTAATTGGGTACCCAGATTTTCATTGATCCTTTCAGGTACGCGATGTCACTGTCCCACTGTAGCAGATGTCGTTTCTCTGCCAAGGGAATTTCGGGGTCGATTGCGTACCCGTGTGTGAAGAGCCCCTTGAGTAGTGGATTCATCCCTTCGACCTGAATAGCGGCAACGTGTGCAGGCCGGCTGAGAGCGTCTGCTTTGTTTTTGTGGCCGGGCTTGTACACGATGTCGTAGTGGAAGTGTGTCTCGAGGAAGTCGATCCACTGGACTTGCCACCTGGAAAGGTTGGGTTGTGTCTTCAAGTATTTCAGGGTGCAGTGGTCGGTGTAGACGGTTGTTCTTCGTCCTTCGAGATAACATCTCCACACTTTGAAGGCGATGATGATAGCAAGGGCCTCTTTGTCGTGTATCGGGTAGTTTAGTTCTGCCCCGTGTAGTTTCTTACTTAGGTAAGCGATTGGCTGCAGTCCATTCCCTTGATCTTGAATTAAGACTGCTCCCACTGCGTGGTCGCTGGCGTCAGCTTCTATTACATAGTCGCGTTCGGGATCTGGCAAGATGAGTACTGGTGCGGACGTAAGTGCTTGCTTCAGCTGCTCCATGGCTCCCTTTTGCTTCGGCTCCCATTTGTAGGGTGTGTTCTTCTTCAGCAGATTCGTGAGTGGTGCTGCGAGTTTTGCATACTGTGGCACGAACCTGTTGTAATAATTAGCGAAGCCTAGGAACTGCTGCAACTCCTTCACGTTCTCGGGTGTCTTCCACGTACGTAAGGCTTCGATTTTCTTGGGGTCGACGTGAACTCCTTGAGCGCTCACCATGAATCCTAGGAACTGGACCTTCACAAGGGCGAATTTGCTCTTGGACAGTTTGACGTAGAATCGTTCTCGTCGAAGAATTTCCAAGACGCGTCGCAGGTGTTCGACGTGCTGCTTCAGGTCGCGTGAGTAGATGAGGATGTCGTCCAGGTACACCACAACGCACTCGTCCAAAGTGGTCGTTAGCATGTGGTTCATTTCGGCTTGGAACATTGCCGGTGCGTTGGTGAGTCCGAACGGCATTACCAAATACTCGTACGATCCATACCGAGTTCGGAAAGCAGTTTTGTGGGTAGAGTTGTCCGCCATCCGTATCTGCCAGTATCCGGACCGCAGATCCAGTTTGGAAAATACCGTAGCTCCCCGAAGCTGGTCAAGCAGGTCATCGATTCGCGGTATCGGATATTTATTCTTGATTGTCTGCTTGCTAAGAGCTCGGTAGTCGATGCACATGCGCAGGCTTCCGTCCGGTTTCGGTGTGAAGAGTACTGGGGCACCGTATGGCGAAGTAGATGGTCGGATGAGTCCTTTGGCTAGGAGATACTCGATCTGTTTTTTCATGTCGGCCAGCTCCGTAGGGCTGAGCCGATATGGTGCTCGGAAGGTCGGTTTCGAACCCGGTTCCTCCACGATCTCATGTTGATGTGTGCGGTATGGCGGTAGCTCGTTCGGAAGATCGTCCAGAAGAATGTCTTGGAACTCCTTCAATAATTCCTTGATCTTTCCCGGAGGTTCCGAGGTCTTCTCTCCATCGTTCTCTACCTCTGTTGCTATCGCCAGGAACCCGGTGTCGGTTCGCTTCACGTCCTTCTCGAATCGCGCGAGTGTCTCCACTGGGATATCTCCTGTATCGTCCCAGTTGGGTAGTTGTACTCTCTGTCCATTATTGTAGATGCTTGCAGTGCGCTTCGCCCAATTGATCTCGGGGTTGAATCTTTTTAAGTAGTCTCGTCCGAAGATCAATTCAAGCCCTTTGATGTTGGTGATGGGGAGTGCAGGTCTCCAGCGCAGTGGTCCGATTTGTAGGTGTAGCACTGCTTTGCCGTGTACTGGTAACTTGCTGCCGTCCACCATCGTTGCAGAGAATCTTGAAGGCTTGTACTCTTCCCGAAGTCGGTCGATTACTGCCTTGTCGCAGACGGTGTGTGATGCTCCGCTGTCCACGAGTGCTTGGAGGCGTCGTCCTTTGCGGATGACCTCGAGCACCAGCGGCAGGAGTTGCTCGGAGTACCCAAAGATAGTTTCATTAATAGGATCATAGGGTACATACCAATATTCCGTACACACCTTTGTGTTGCTATCTACTCCTGAGCTGGCAGCTGGCCGAGGCTGCTTGGAGAACGGCTCTTCTCCAGGGCCCGGAGTTTCTTTGACGACTGTGCGCATCATTGATGCCGAAGAACTGGATGCATCCGGAGGAGGAGTTCGGGGTTTGTGCAGCTTCTTATAGACCCCCAGCTTCCTCTTGAGCTGCTTCAGCTCCACCGACGTCTTCCCTGGGGAACGGGTAGTCGTTGTGGGCTGGTGTCGGGAGAGGACGTTGACTCCGTGGAAAGGTCGGCTCCTTTCCACACTCCTTAATTTTTTCCCCAAGTTGTCCGGTACCGGTATAATCTCCACAGCTGACTGCTTCTTTTAGAGTCCCTCCCGAAATTTCTCCAAGGCTCTAGCCCCTCGAAAATCATAAGTTTTCATTAAAGCATCTTTATAAGATAACTTTAACGAATCCTTATAATTTCTTGGGTCTTCAAGTCTTTTTTCGCGAAGTCGTAATTTTCCTCGGCGATTTTCCCTGGCGAAGACTGGTCGTGGGGTGGAGATTTTCCCTCATCATTTCCTCCTTCTCGCCTCGAATCAGCTTCGTCGAAGTTGATTTTCCTGGAATCCCGCGGCCGCTTCCGGATCTTTTTATTTTTGCCAGCTAGATCAGCAATCACTGGCGACTCCCGTTTTTTGGCTTCTGATTGGCCGAAGGAATTCCGCCACTATTGCGTGCCCGATATTCTGCGCGTGCGGCTTTCATTTTGTTGCAGTCGAAGACTCGATGACCCGGCACCCCGCAAAAATCACACGTGTAGTTGGTGTTTTTCGGACGTGGCCGCCCCTCGAACCTGTCGACTTCCATCGGGTCGGCGAACGTGGGGTGAGCCGAGCGGTCGCCCTGTCGCGTACTGCCGACGTGCGTCCGTCGTGTCCCGGCGTTGACCATGTCGAAGCGCTCCGCTGCCGAAACGACGTCACTGTAGCTCGCGTAGTTTGACGCTGCCACTTGTCGTTTGACTTCGGTCTTCAGCCCGGCAAGGTACGACTGTACTTTTTCCCCTTCTGTCAGGTCGGGAATTCGGTTATAAAATTCCTCCATCTGCTGCGTGTACTGTGCTACACTCCCGAACTGTCGATGGCGATGAATTTTTTCCCGGGCAAGGAAACTGGAATTTATCGACTCGAACCATTTCAGCAGGTCGGCGCGGAACTGCTGCCACGTGGCTTCACCGTGGATGAAGGTACTGTTGCCGCCAATCCACTCGAGTGCCGGCCCTCGCATCAGTGTCGCTGCGAGTCGTACGCGTTGTCCGTCCCAGACTGGCGAGCTCCATCCGACGGCTGCGAAGTAGATCTCCATCCCGGCGATCCATCTGCGGGCGTCGGAGTTTCGATCGCTCGGATCGAACGGCTTAGGTGGGCGCGGTTTCGGAGCCTCGAGAAACTGCTGCGATTGCTGCATCGTCGCCGCTGTCGAGTCGTGTTGCGCTCCGGCGAGTCGAGTTACTCGCTCGAACTCGTTTCTCCATGCTTCGCGATCCGCTCGCATCTCCTCCTGAAGGGCTGCGATGCGCGCGAAGAGCTGTTGGGTAACCTCGGCTTTGTCGAAGGTTGCCATCCTGTTCAAAACACGCACGGAGGGGGTAATTCGAAAATCGCGGAGCTGGTGCTTACCAGAATCGGCGTCGAATTGGTCGCCCCCGACGGTTTTTTGAGGCAGGATCCCCCGCTGTTGCTGCTTAGCTGAGCGCGGCCGAGTGAGAGAAGCTCTGATTACCAAGTGTCACAGGATCGAATGACTCGAGGAAAGATTGCACTATCGATCAGTACAAGGCATTTTCATACTTCCAGAGTACATCAGGTAACCAGGTTTATCTTATCCTAAGGGAATAGACCCTTCTAGAAAATAGAATCACCCTGTGTATAGCCACGCGAGGCTATTGGCTTTAAGGGATTACGGCAGGATTACGCTAGATAGAGCGCACCAGTACATCCCAAGCCTGGTCGGTGATATAATTATAATAGCAGGATAAACCAAAGGCTTAAGGGAAAATGGAGAATAGGAAACCAAATGAGATGAGATAAAAAGAGAAATGAAATAGGAAGGAAATAAGAAAAGGCCAAGTGGTGTCACGGGGTCGTACTCTCACACTGGTGGTGCTGACGTTGAGGAGGGTGCTAGTCCTGGGTTCCTATCGTGGCTTGTCCAGGCGGGCCTGGGGGTGGCACCGGTGCTGGAGAGAGTTCTCGCTCTGGTGGTGCTCGTTCTGCGGGTGCTGGAGTGGAGTGTTCCAGAGGTAGCCATAGTGCAGTTGGTGGTCCAGGTGTCGGCGTCGAGCAGCAGCAGGAGCAGTCGCCGCCAGTGTCCGCCCTTCGCCTGCTCGGCCTTCCCTCCCCTGACCGCTCGCTTGCGCCTCCCTCGCCACCTCCTCCTCTTCCTGTCTATGGCCCTACGTTCCCTCCGCTGTACTCGTCTCCGGCTCGTCTTCCACCTCGTTCTCCTCTTGTGTCTCCTCCTCTGTCTCCTGACCCGATGCCTCCGTCTCACGTCTGGTCTCGCCGTCCATCTCGTGCTCGTCCTGTTTCTCCTATTCAGCATTCTCTCCGTATGTTGCTTTGTTCTCACCCATGTCTTCCTCCCCTCCTGCCTTCGCCTCCTCCGTCGTCGCTCGCTGTCGCGCCTCCCCCTTTGTCTGATTACCTTCGTGTCGCTCGTCCTCTTGTTCCTCGGCTACTTTCCTCCTTTCGTTACCGACCCGTTTGTCCCTCTCTCGAGTCTTGACGCTCTTGTCACTGCCGTCGCAGACTTCGCCTCTACCCGCTGCCTTGACTACGCCACCGCTCTGGTCTCTGACCCTGTCCGTCCTCCGTTAGTCAGGGGTGCTTGTGCTCTTGGCAGTGACGTCCTAGAGGACAGGCAGTACGAGCTTGCATTCGTGTCCGAGGCTGCTCCCCATCATTGTTCCATGTCGCTAGTCCCTAAGGGTGACCCAGACTCCTTTGACATCCTGACCCCTCGCACTTACGCTGAGGCGATCTCGGGACCTTGGGCCTCTCAATGGATAGCTGCCATGGAGCAGGAGATGACATATTGGAGATCCACGAGCACCTACGTCGACGTAGTTCCCCCACCTGGGGTGAACATAGTCGATGGCCGGTGGCTCGTCAAGGTGAAGCGCCCCCCTGGAGAGCCACATGTGTTCAAGGCGCGCTACGTGGCTAGAGGCTTCAGTCAGCGAGAGGGTGTGGACTTCTTTCAGACCTTCGCCCCGGCCCCGAAGATGACTACTCTTCGGGCGCTGCTACACGTAGCAGCACAGCGTGACTACGAGCCGCACTCCCTCGAATTTTCCACAGCTTTCCTCCAGGGCAGTCTACACGAGCAGGTCTACCTGCGCCGCCCCCATGGCTTCTCTGGTACCTTTTCCCCAGGTACCGAGTGGCTCCTCTGGCGCCCCGTCTACGGCTTGCGACAGGCGCCCAGTGAGTGGCACGACACGTTGCGTGCTACACTTGCTCAGCTGCAGTTCTTCCCGTCGTCTGCAGACCCCTCGCTCTTCATCCGTTCCGGCCAGGCTCCGTTCTACATCCTTGTCTACGTAGACGACCTGGTCTTTGCTACTGCAGACAGAGACGCACTGGCCTCCGTGAAGGCTGAGCTGCTGAGGAGACACACCTGCACTGACCTAGGCGAGCTGCGCCGCTACCTTGGCTTGCAGATCTCCAGGGACAGAGTAGCGAGCACCATCACTCTTATACAGTCACACTTGGTGCGCCAGGTCCTTCAGAGGTTCGGCCTTCAGTTCTCTTCCGCACAGCCCACCCGTCTGCCAGTAGACCACAGACTCTCTGCTCCAGTCCCGGAGGAGGCTGTAGAGCCTAGTGGTCCCTAGACAGAGCTGGTGGGTTGCCTCATGTACCTGATGACCTGCACTCGTCCAGATCTCGCATACCCTCTCAGCATCCTTGCTCGCTTTGTGGCCATAGGCAGACACCGACCACAGCACTGGTCGGCCACTAAGAGGGTTTTGGGTTATCTAGCATGTACATCGGGCATGGGTCTAGTGCTGGGAGAGCGCAGGCCAATGGTCCTTACTGGACACACAGACGCTTCTTGGGTAGACGACGCTGAGACCCTCAGGTCCTCCCAGGGCTACTGATTTAGCCTTGGTTCAGGTGCCATCTCGTGGAGGTCCACTAGCTCCTCGTCTGTTGCCCAGTCTAGCTGTGATGCTGAGATATACGCTGGTGCCATGGCGGCACAGGAGCTCCGCTGGATGACCTTCTTGCTCACCAACTTTTGTGAGCCGCCTCTGCCCCGGTTCTGTATGCTGACAACAGAGCCATGACCCTCCTTTGTCAGGAGCCTTGACTTGAGGGCAGAGCGAAGCACATCCAGCTGTGGTACTTCTTTACGTGCGAGCTACAGCAGCGCCGCCAGGCCCGCGTAGTACACTTGGCCTCCGGTGCCAACACAGCCGCGTAGTACACTTGATCTTTACTAAGGCGCTTACGCCTAAAGATCATCAGCGGCACTGTTTGCAGCTTGGTCTAGTTCCTGTAGACTCTCACTTGATAGGACCTTGTCTGTGTACTCCTCTTTATATATACCTTCCAGACTGGCCTTGTGGCTTCTCTTCCAGTGGCTGGACTAGTAGTGCCGCCCTGGTTTGCTCTTGTCCTGTTTGTACTCTTGCTGACTGGTCTTCGGACCCCTGCCTCAGAGGTTGGACTAGTAGTGCCACCCTGAGTTTCGTGTTCCTTGCTCTGCACTGCCCCTTATCTAGCCTAGGGGGTGTGTCAACTTATACATACATTTATATGTTTAAGTTATAGGCTAGTTAGGCTTGTGTTCTTAAAGGGTACATCTCCAACCCTATAACTTCCCTGTACTCTCTTGTTTCTATTTTGTTATAGTATTCTAACATTCTGGAACAGAGTATTCCACTTCAAGGTAGTGCCTCAATGGGTGTTTAGTATTGTATCGGAGTAATTGCAGAAAGCATAGTGGAGGGTCATTGCCGAGGAATGATTAGAAGTCTCAGGTCCATCTCGTCTAGCCTGGAGTACCCCTCCCTCATGGGTCTCCAGTTCAAACCTGGTCTGGTTTTAATTAATGCATGCAGCAGGCTCTTGGCATTTTGTGAGTCTACTTCCCTGGCTTCCATCCCCTACTAGCTGCTGCAAGCCTGCAACCTTTATTCAAGAATGGATCAGCTCACTAGCAAGGTGGGGTCATGGATATGCTCAGTCCCCATACCTAGTGTAGTGTAATAAATATCCGGAATCACCCTATTGAACGCACTATAGTAAAAGCTCTCGGCCACTCTTTTCGGCCCGACCTCGCTCCTTGGGCAGCTCTTAAAACCCGGCCGCACTTTAAATATCGACGACCCCTTTTTCACGCCCAAATCGTCCTCCGCATAGTTTACAAACTTCGCCGCGCTGATCGACGTAATATTTGTGTGGCGGTGTGTGTTGACTCGGGCGGCGTTGGGCAGCTTCTCGCAGTATTTGAAGTCCATGACAAAGTTGAGTGCATCGACGAGGAAGAGGTTGAGCGAGTTGCGCGTGGGCAGCCCGCTGCACTTGGCGGTCTGCGTCGCGTTGAGGGTGCCGGCGGCATTGGTGTTGCACGGCGTGCCGTTGACGCTGGACTCGGCGCACACCGACGCCATCCATGGCCACTTCTGCAGGAAAAAGGGGGGGACAGGGGTGAGGGGAAGGGGGGGGGGAGAGTGAGAAGGGGGGTGGGGGAAAGAGAGAGCGAATGTCAAACAGCTTTGATGGTGGATGTGGCACACACACCGACGCCATCCGCGGCCAGTTCTGCAGGAAGGCAGGGGAAGAAGGGTAAGAAACCAGAAAGCACGAAGATGCCAAAATAGAACCATGTGCAGCTGTAATAGAAACCATGTCTAGATGGATCCGTCAAGCGGCACCATTTTCATCGAATAAGCGTGTGCAGCAGCATAGTATACACGAACGGGAGTGCTGGTGTTGTATAGAGAGCAGAGTGTAGTGCATAAAGTGGGGCGTTGAGCGGATAACACATACTATGGTGTGGGAACGAATATGCAAAAGAGCAGGGCGCTATGAGGTACAGAAACCAGCACGCTATGGAGCAGTTGGTGTGGCAGGGCCCTCTTTCAATACTATGCACGCACCTCGTTCAACTCTGGCGTGCTGGCAGTACTTCTGTCGCACCTGCTCCTGATACGGCCCGGCTTACAACACTGTGCCATGCAAACTTACACACCTACCTTCCTGTATGCTATGGAGCATGCAAACACCCGCATTTGTTTTGTCAGGTCGTGCCACACGCATGCACGCACGCCCACGCACGCACGCACGCCCACACACACACAAGCACGCCCACACACACACCTGGTTGATCTCGAGTGTGCTGTAGTACTTCTGCCGCATGAGCTCCCAGTACGACCCGGGCTTCTTGCCGCAATTCACCACCTCCGCTGTCAGGCATGTGGACCACCCCGGCGTCCACAGCGTGCCCTTTACAATCACGTCCTCTATCACGTTGCTGCAGAATTTGGTGCGGGGGGGGGGGAGGAAGGGAGGAGGTAGAGCTCTTGAGCCGACTCAAAAGCACGCGCACCACCCCAACGAGCCCTCTATAATCACGTTACTGAGGGAGTAGGGAGGTGGGATGGGGGAGGGGGGGGGAGGGGCGGGGGGAAGGAATGCTGTCAACTCGACTGACAAGTACGGGAACCAACCAGCGCGTCCACTGCGTGCCCTTCACAATCACGTCCCCTGTCACGTTGCTGTGGAAAGGGGCACGCAGGAGAAAGATGAGGACAGAGGGAGCAAACAGATTATGGTCTGCTAGAGTAACCGCATTCACATGTTCTGGTGTCCTAGACTTCGAACCAGCAGCTAACCAGCAGCAACTCACTTTTTGCCGTTGTTGACCTTCATGCCGCCATACGTGTTGATGCACGCGCCACCCCGGACGGTGACGCCAGAGGAGGCAAAGTCGAGGTAGTAGCACTGGTCGCCGTTGATCACGTAGTTGCACTCCGCTAGGTTGCCTGCGAAAGAGGAGGCGGAGAGAGAAAGAGAGAGAAAGCGAGAGAAAGCGAGAGCAGGGAGGGTCACATGAGAGAAAGCGAAGTAAATAGTAGCAGCACGGATTGATCAGTGGATTAGAGGTCGCCGTTGATCGCGTGGTTGCGCTGAGACGCGGGGCCGGGGACCGTGCTGAGCCTATGGTTCCACGGACCACAGCACAGTGCGTGTGAGTGCCACCCACCAGGCACCGGGGTTGAACCAGTGACCGCCGAAGTGAAACCCTGAAGCGTCCTTGTCTGAGTCCTCACTCCACTCACGTTCCTCCACTCGTGTTCCCTCCACTCACGTTCCCTCCACTCATGTTCCTTCATCCCAGGCGCAGCAGCGACACGAACCAAACATGCGTGCGCACACATCACCTTTTGAACCAGTGCGTATGCGTACCACCCAACCGGGTTGAACCAGTGCGTATGCGTACCACCCACCCGGGTTGAACCAGTGCATATGCGTACCACCCACCCGGGTTGAACCAGTGCGTATGCGTGCCACCCACCTGGGTTGAACCAGTGTGTGTTGAAGTAGATCCCAGTGGCGTCCATGTCTCCACTAATGTTCCGCCCCGTGGCCACCACGAGGTTGTTGGAGATGGTGCTCAGCATGCAGTCGCCCTGGTACGACACGAACGCGCCGCACACGATGCCCGCAAAGATGTAGTCGTGCACGTAATTGTTGCGCACCGTCACACCCACTGCGCCGAAATACAGCACAATTGGGAAGCGGCCGCCTGGTGGTGCGTGGGAGGGTAGGGAATATATGCTGTGAGGTACGCACAAATGCACAAAAGCGCATTGTTGCTCGTAGTTGTTGCACAACGTCATTCCCTCAAAATCTGCAAAGATTAAAGTTTGGAACAGGAAGAAGCATGTAAAAAGAGACATCTCGGAATCTGACATGCTAAGAAGCATGTTTGTACACCCACCGTACACTTCATCATTGCTGATCACCACGTGGCTCCTCTGCAGCCTTGGCCCATGAGCCGTGCGCTATGGAGCCCTCGCCTATCCCCTCACCTGCTCATCTCCCCCCCACTCACCATGCACCGGCTTTCGAGTTGCCTCAAAAGCATTCTCATCAGCACACTCACCATACACCTCGTTGTTGCTGATCACCACATAGCTCTTCTGCAGCGTGGGCCCGTGGCCGCAGAACGCCACGCGGATGAGCCCCTGGCTGCGCTTGAAGTCCCCCACGCCCGTCACCGTCATGCCGTCGATCCGCGACGCCACAGACCACATCACGTCGATGCGCCCGTACACCGTGCCCCTGGTCACCTGCACGTGGCACGCCTGGTGGGGGGGAAGAGCAGGGCAATACGTGTGAGCCACCATCATGCCGTCGATCCGCGACGCCACGGACCACATCATGTCAATGTGCCTGTACACCGTGCCCCTCGTCACCTGCACGTGGCACGCCTGGTGGGTTAATACAGTGGGGCACAGAAGGTGTGGGTGTGGGTCACTGTCATGCCATCCAACCGAGACGCCACGGACCACATCGCGTCTATGCGGCCATACACCATGCCCCTCGGCACTTGTATGTGGCACGCCTGGTGGGGGGAAGAGCAGAGGGCAAGAGCTTGAGTTGGTGAGTCGATGCAAGACCACGAACCACGTCACGACTCTGTGCCCGCACACCAGGCCCCTCACAACTTGTATGTGGCACGCCTGGTGGGGGGAAGAGCAGAGGGCAAGAGCTTGAGTTGGTGAGTCGATGCAAGACCACGAACCACGTCACGACTCTGTGCCCGCACACCAGGCCCCTCACAACTTGTATGTGGCACGCCTGGTGGGGGGAAGAGCAGAGGGCAAGAGCTTGAGTTGGTGAGTCGATGCAAGACCACGAACCACGTCACGACTCTGTGCCCGCACACCAGGCCCCTCACAACTTGTATGTGGCACGCCTGGTGGGGGGAAGAGCAGAGGGCAAGAGCTTGAGTTGGTGAGTCGATGCAAGACCACGAACCACGTCACGACTCTGTGCCCGCACACCAGGCCCCTCACAACTTGTATGTGGCACGCCTGGTGGGGGGAAGAGCAGAGGGCAAGAGCTTGAGTTGGTGAGTCGATGCAAGACCACGAACCACGTCACGACTCTGTGCCCGCACACCAGGCCCCTCACAACTTGTATGTGGCACGCCTGGTGGGGGGAAGAGCAGAGGGCAAGAGCTTGAGTTGGTGAGTCGATGCAAGACCACGAACCACGTCACGACTCTGTGCCCGCACACCAGGCCCCTCACAACTTGTATGTGGCACGCCTGGTGGGGGGAAGAGCAGAGGGCAAGAGCTTGAGTTGGTGAGTCGATGCAAGACCACGAACCACGTCACGACTCTGTGCCCGCACACCAGGCCCCTCACAACTTGTATGTGGCACGCCTGGTGGGGGGAAGAGCAGAGGGCAAGAGCTTGAGTTGGTGAGTCGATGCAAGACCACGAACCACGTCACGACTCTGTGCCCGCACACCAGGCCCCTCACAACTTGTATGTGGCACGCCTGGTGGGGGGAAGAGCAGAGGGCAAGAGCTTGAGTTGGTGAGTCGATGCAAGACCACGAACCACGTCACGACTCTGTGCCCGCACACCAGGCCCCTCACAACTTGTATGTGGCACGCCTGGTGGGGGGAAGAGCAGAGGGCAAGAGCTTGAGTTGGTGAGTCGATGCAAGACCACGAACCACGTCACGACTCTGTGCCCGCACACCAGGCCCCTCACAACTTGTATGTGGCACGCCTGGTGGGGGGAAGAGCAGAGGGCAAGAGCTTGAGTTGGTGAGTCGATGCAAGACCACGAACCACGTCACGACTCTGTGCCCGCACACCAGGCCCCTCACAACTTGTATGTGGCACGCCTGGTGGGGGGAAGAGCAGAGGGCAAGAGCTTGAGTTGGTGAGTCGATGCAAGACCACGAACCACGTCACGACTCTGTGCCCGCACACCAGGCCCCTCACAACTTGTATGTGGCACGCCTGGTGGGGGGAAGAGCAGAGGGCAAGAGCTTGAGTTGGTGAGTCGATGCAAGACCACGAACCACGTCACGACTCTGTGCCCGCACACCAGGCCCCTCACAACTTGTATGTGGCACGCCTGGTGGGGGGAAGAGCAGAGGGCAAGAGCTTGAGTTGGTGAGTCGATGCAAGACCACGAACCACGTCACGACTCTGTGCCCGCACACCAGGCCCCTCACAACTTGTATGTGGCACGCCTGGTGGGGGGAAGAGCAGAGGGCAAGAGCTTGAGTTGGTGAGTCGATGCAAGACCACGAACCACGTCACGACTCTGTGCCCGCACACCAGGCCCCTCACAACTTGTATGTGGCACGCCTGGTGGGGGGAAGAGCAGAGGGCAAGAGCTTGAGTTGGTGAGTCGATGCAAGACCACGAACCACGTCACGACTCTGTGCCCGCACACCAGGCCCCTCACAACTTGTATGTGGCACGCCTGGTGGGGGGAAGAGCAGAGGGCAAGAGCTTGAGTTGGTGAGTCGATGCAAGACCACGAACCACGTCACGACTCTGTGCCCGCACACCAGGCCCCTCACAACTTGTATGTGGCACGCCTGGTGGGGGGAAGAGCAGAGGGCAAGAGCTTGAGTTGGTGAGTCGATGCAAGACCACGAACCACGTCACGACTCTGTGCCCGCACACCAGGCCCCTCACAACTTGTATGTGGCACGCCTGGTGGGGGGAAGAGCAGAGGGCAAGAGCTTGAGTTGGTGAGTCGATGCAAGACCACGAACCACGTCACGACTCTGTGCCCGCACACCAGGCCCCTCACAACTTGTATGTGGCACGCCTGGTGGGGGGAAGAGCAGAGGGCAAGAGCTTGAGTTGGTGAGTCGATGCAAGACCACGAACCACGTCACGACTCTGTGCCCGCACACCAGGCCCCTCACAACTTGTATGTGGCACGCCTGGTGGGGGGAAGAGCAGAGGGCAAGAGCTTGAGTTGGTGAGTCGATGCAAGACCACGAACCACGTCACGACTCTGTGCCCGCACACCAGGCCCCTCACAACTTGTATGTGGCACGCCTGGTGGGGGAGACGAGCAGGCAGATGGGCTTTTGAGCCTCGCGTGAGGCACAATGAACGGACCATCACGTTGATGCGGCCATAGACGGGATCACATAACACTCTAATTCTAAGGGTGCTTATGGGATTCTTTGTTAGATGTGAATAATAGGAAGGGCAGATTTTGTCGCCCTTTGCATGCATATGGCAGGGCGGATGACGCCTCCTGGTAGATGCTGATGGCAGGGCGGATGACGTCACCTGGCAGATCCTTATAGCGGGGCAGATGACGTCCGTCCCCACGTATGCAACCCCCTGGCACGCCGCAGAGTCCTCCGCAAACAAAACGACATGCGTACAGCAGGGCGAAAGGGGTCACCTGACCTGATAGATGCTTATAGCGGGGCAGATGACGTCTGTCCCCACGTACGCAATCCCCTGACAAGCAGCCGAGTCCTCCGCAAACGGCTGGAAGAAGCTCACGCGGTGCACGAGCACATTACTGGTGTTCACGATCCGCAGCACGGGCACATCCGTGCGCATGAGCGTGATGCGGAAGCCCCTGGCGGGCGCCCCTGGCGGCGGGGCGGACCGCAGGATGGTGCAGGCGAAGGAGGCGTTGAAGAGCAGCCCGGCTCTCAGCAGCAGGTGCTTGTGGAGCTCCAGGATGACCGTGGTGGAGGGCGGGTACTGGAGGCGCTGGGCGAAGTCGGACTCGGAGTCGACGTGGATGACTGGGGCCGAGGCGTGCGGCGTGCAGGGGAGATCGCTGGGGGGTTGCTCTGGAAGGGGAGGGGAAACGGGGAAAGGGGAACCGGGTCAATGGGGCGGGTGAGGGGAGTACCGGAGGCGCTGGGCGAATTCGGACTCCGAATCGTCTTGGATGATGGGAGCTGAGGCGTGTGGCATGCACGGCAGGTCGCCTGGGAGTTCGCCGGGGGGTTGCTCTGGAAGGGGAAGGGGAAGGGGAAGGGGAAGGGGAACCGGGAAAGGGGGAGCAGGGAAAGGGGGAGCCTAGGATAGTGCAGGCGAAGGATGCCCACGTCACATCCCCAAGTCATGGCACCATGTCACATCCCCAAGTCATGGCACCATGTCACATCCCCAAGTCATGGCACCATGTCACATCCCCAAGTCATGGCACCATGTCACATCCCCAAGTCATGGCACCATGTCACATCCATGATCCATGCGCTCTCCTCTTCCCCCCTACTTCCCCCCATCTCCCTCCATTCCCTTCCCCCTTCCCCGCCCCATCTTCGATTATAACAGATGAAGCTTAAAGACAAGTCAATGCGGGTCATGGCAAGTCAATGCAGGTCATGCCAAGTCAATGCAGGTCATTATAAGTCAATGCAGGCCATGACCCGCCACCCCCCCCCCCACCCCCCGTCGACACTCCCAACTCACTATTTGCCTGCGGGCTAATGAGCGGCCCAATCAACGGCCACGCGCCACTCCCCCCGCCCCTTCCCCCGTCTCCAGTCATCGCCACCGTCGCTACCCCGCTGCTAGCCGGCCAATCGGGTTCGTACACCTGCGCTAGCGGCCTGTGATTGGCCCACGACACGTCCACCCACGGGGCTCTCCGGCCCTTCCTTCCCCCAGCCTTCCTCTTCCCCCACACGCTGCTTTTGGTCTTCTTAGCTGCTGCGATGGCTGCTTTGGCTCTGGCATACGCGCTACTGCCTGCTGGTCTACTGCCGCCGCCGCCTATGCTGCCTCTAGTACTGCTGCTGCTGCTGCTGCTGCTGCTGCTGCTGCTGCTGCTGCTGGTGCTGCTGCTGCTTAGGGCGGTCTCTGCTCCGCCGCTATCCACGCTGGTTGCTGTCGCCACCGCAGTGCTCCCCTCGCCGCCTGCTCCGCCCGCCCCTTCCCCTCCCCCCTGCCTTTGTCCGCGCGCCATGTGGTTGCGCAGCCAAGGCGGCAGGCGGCGTACGTGGTAGTGGTAGCGGTAGAAGGAGTCGGGGGTACCGCTCTGCACCACTGGGGAACGCGGGGAGGGAGAAAGGGAGAAGGGAGAGGGGCGATGAAGCAGTGGGCATCAGAGGCACGGCGCACGTTCCCCTCCCAAACCCTAGCAGCGACATTCAGTGACCTACTAGGCGCACCTGGTGCGGCGGTGGTGGCGGGCAGCGACGCGGGGATGCGGAGCAGGGCGACGGCGAGGAGCACGGGGATAGCATAATGCACCGTGATCGAGGCGCGAGATGATGCGCCGCGAGCCATTGGGGAGCGAGGATTACAGACGGCAAGCCGGCCCGGAAGCGTGACGTGAATTTAACTCAAATCACGGCGGCGGCAGCGGCGGCGGCGGCGGCGGCGGCAAGAAGCGCAGACTCGAATTCAACGAGCTGGAAGGACAGGGGATGAGTTGAAGCGGCAGCGACTTTCTGTACTTAGTAGTGAACTGGCAGCAAGGCGGCAGCGCGACGCGGAGCGAAGTTAAAGACGCTGCGAGGAGCTGCGACTAAGCAGCAACGAAGCAGCTACGAAGCTGCGACGACGTTGCGACGAAGCTGCGACTGAACCTAGGAAAAGGAGCCACGGCGAACCCGAGACTAATCTATGTCGAAGAGTCTATCGACGGTTGCGCGCTCGTAGACTCATGAAACGAGTCAGCGACCATCTCTGTGCACTACTGCCGATCAGTGCGACTGTGCGATACGATCGATCCTACTACTAGTGCTGCGCTCGTTGCCAGAAAGACTTCAATCCCGCGGACTCTCCAAAAATAAGGTTAATCTCCTTATACTTGAAATGGGCACACTCAAGCGAGATTCCGCGAGAATGCGGAGAGCGATACGGCCTAACTGACGGAGCTCGTCGAAGCTGCCAGCCTGAAAAGACGTTAGCAGACGGAGCGCAAAAAAGACGAGTTTCTTTCTGCCACAGTTTGCGGCATCGTAAAGTCAGACTCGGGGTAGGCGCACGTCTCGTCTCGTTCGTCGGCGACGGAGGTCGCAACTGGTGACGGCGAGTGACGCCGATGTCGCGTCGCGTCGTGTGCACCATTCTTGAAAGCAAGGGGAAGTGAAGTGAACCACCATTCATGCACCACCGTCCCAGACTCCCGTCCCTCCCTCCCGTACCGTACCGTCCCGTCCGCCCGTCCCATCCCACAGCCATACCATATGAGCCACCCGCCATGTGTACTGCACAGTGCATCCATCGTTCCTCCCACCTCCCACTTCCCCCCCTCCCCATTCTCCCGTGCGGAAGGCAACGCTACTCCACTGTTGCTCAGTGGCCAGCTTGTTTGGTTCGGTTTGGTGGATGTAGAGTAGATCAGGCGGAAGGGAGGAGGAATGCGAAAGAAATACGGGGTTTTCAAACCTGAGGTTCTAGATGGTTGTAAGGTTTATAAGAACGAAACAGAACGGTATTCTGCGGCGCACCGTGGTCCATGTATCACACCATGCTGGGAGGAAGCAAGGAGACTAGCAGGGGACCTTGCACGCGAACATGAGGGTGTGTGGGTGGAGGTCGCATCGGACGGACGACCGCCACCCACGGGCTTTGCGACGCGCTGTGCTTCGGTTCGTCAGTTCAACCCGCCAGGCTAATCTGAGCTGCATGCCACCTGTGGAGCTCCGAGCAAGCCTGTGGGATAATTTCGATGCGATTCTCTCACTGGCTGGCTGTTGGCCAGCTGTGATTCGTAGGGCAGAAACCAAGGACAACAACCGCGGATTTGGGGCAGAGTTGTGGGCATGGAGTCATCAACATGAAACCTCCCCTGCTGGGTTGTACTGTACTCGGTATCGGTATTGTCGAGCTGCACGCAATATATAAATTCCTCGATGCGTGTTCCCAGCTCGGTTTCCCTAAAGCGCAATATACGAATGACTTGCATGCTCAAAGCTCATAACACATACCACACCACACCACACCACACCACACCACCAAGGATGTACAAGCTGACTATGAAATGCTTTAGCATGCTCTGTGGTTCAAGGGGTACACTCGCTCAACAAAAACTCCCTATACAGGCACTCCCCATGGACAGATGTCCCCTTAGGATTCGTCCCCGACAACCCATCACCTCCATGCATCCCTCCTTTCACTGACCCCCAAAATCCCCCTCTCTCTCTCCCCTTCCCTCCTCCCTTGCCAACAGCGGGACTAGAGTCTGCCCCGGCCATGGATGCCAGGTCAACACACGACTGCACGCGCTGGCAGTTCAAACCAGCCCCACCATGCAATGACCCACTGAGCCCCACATGTCCAGCAGCAGCAGCAGCAGCAGTAGTTGTTGCAGCAGCATGGCTGCTTCCACCTTCCCCAGGCTCCCCTCGCCCCTGCTGCTGGCCCCCTGTCTGGGAGGAGAGTCCAGGGGACTGCAGGCGGCAAATGGGCGACTGCCATATCATTCCTGCACCGCCTGCACTCCCACGTGCATTGAAGCGCCGGGTCCACCCTCCAGCATTGTCACTCTGAGCATTCATGGAGGGTGAGTGCGGCGACAGCGGCCCGCGCATGGCAAGCCTGGCGCCACCATTGCCAGCCATGGCACCCACCATGTCGCTGTCAGCAGTGGGGCTCTCTATGCCTTCCCCCTCCCCCTCCCCCTCCTCTCGGCCCAGTCTGAGCAGACCCAGCCGCTGGGCCATACGGAAGCTTCCTCGCAGGCTGCCTCCGGGGCTTGGCACGCCTGTTCCTCCCGGGCTTGGCGCCCCACTCCCCTTCATGATGCTGAAAAACCGCCGAGACCCGTGGCTGCTGCCGCCCGCTTCACCCTCTTTCCTTGTCCCATCCGGCCCTTCCTCCTCCTTCTCCTTCCCCTCCTGCGCTCCCATGAGGCCGAAGAAGCGCCGCGAGCCATGCTGACTGCCGCCTGCCCCCTGCTGTCTGCCTTCCCCCCCTGCATTGCCCATATCCCCTTCCCTTGCTCGCATCATACTGAGAAAACGCCGTGACCCATGGGTGCTGCCGTGGGTGCTACCATCGTGAGTAGTACCGCCATGCACACTACCACTGCTCTCTCCTTCCCTCTCCCCCTCCCCTCCCCTCATGACCCCAAAGAACCGCCGCGAGCCACGATGGCTGCTCCCGGCCTCCACCTGCCGGCCCTCGCCCTCTGCCCCGACCTCCTTCCCCTTGCCCTTGCCCCGCCCTCCTCTCACTGCAGCAGCCCTTCCCCTTCCCCCGCGTGCGCCAGCTGCAGCAGCGTGGGTGGAGGAGTGGTGGCCCTCCTCGTCCTCATGGTGCAGGCGGTGCATGTCGTGGTGCCGGGTCACCAGCGCATGGAAGTCAAGCAAGTCAAACAGAGGCACGGGGGGGATGGCAACAGCAGCTCCAACTTGCTGCTGCTGCTGCTCCTCCAGCGCAGCAGCGATCCCAGAACCACCACGCACTCGCTCCTCCGTGTCCCCCTGTCCACCTGCTGCGCTGCTACCAGTAGCGCCAACATGCTGAGCGCCCCCGCGCGCACGGCTTCCATGCACGCTCTGCTTTGCCGTGCCCTGCGCAATGTTCCCATGCACGACACCATGATGCATGGTGCTGTGATGCATGACGCTGTGGTGGATGCCCATGAGCTGCAGCGACACCTTGTGGTGGCCCAGGGCGTCCAGGCTGGCCAGCAGCACAGGCAGAGACAGCATGGGCGACGGCTGCTGCTGCTGCTGCTGCTGCTGCTGCTGCTGCACCTGCTGCCAGTGCTGCTGGTTCTGCTGCAGCCGCTCTGCCTGACTAGCCTCGTTGCTCTCCCCTTCCAGTCCCGTGGCTGCTTCGTGGAGAGGCTCCAGTGGCATGGCATTCGCTGACGTGGCGCTGGCCAGGTGGCGGATGAGCTGGCGGAACTCCGGCTCGCTGAGCTCCAGCGACAGCAGGGCAACGCACGCGCGCTGCAGCTTCCTGGTAGCTGCGTACATGCGGAAACCTCTTAGAGACCCCTCCAGCTGCACCCCTCCCCGCACACGCCCCTCGGCTGAGGTGCCGTCCTGCAATAAGCCCCTCGCTGCAGCACCCTCAGAAATAACTCCCTGCACGGGCCCCTTTGATGGTGACACATCGCCTCCCAGGGATCCTTCCTCGTGCCTTCCCCCTCTCACAGCCATCTCCCCTGCCCTCACCCCTCTCTCCTCCTCCCTCGCGCTCCTCTCCCCTTCCTCCTCTCCTGCCACCTCCCTCCTTTGCTCCTCCGCCTCTGCCTTGTCCCCCCTCGCCCTCTCCCCCCCACGCTCCACTCCTTCACCTGCTCCTGCCTGTGTGGCAGCAGCAGCAGCAGTGGCCGCCACAGCAGAGTGCACCCCATCCTCTGCAGCCCACGCTGCACTGGCAGCAAGCCACGGGTGCCGCAGAGCGCCTGCTGCTGTGGGCCGCCTGGAGGGGTCGGGCTCGAGGAGAGCCTCCAGGAAGGAGCGCGCTGATGGGGAGGTTTCCGGCGGTAGAGTTGGAACTACCCCATTCTGATGGGGGGTGGAGTTGGGAGGAGAGGAGGTGGCGTGGAGGTGGTGTGGGAGGTGTTTCATGGGCGATTTGTTTTCTGAAATTTCTAAAGAACATGACGAGCGGGCCTGCTGATTCACGGGCGAGAATGAACGTGAATGTGCAAGTGCATGCGCGCGCCATAGAGGAAAGCCGACGACCTGCCAATAGCTTCTTTTACAGGCGATGCGTGGTAAAGAGACACGGGGAGTATTCCATCACACATGCACTCCATCACACGTGCATTCCATTACACATGCACTGAATCACACATGTTCTCCATCACACATTCCGGTGCACACAGCATACTCCTCCAGCCCCCACCACGTGTCACCAAGTAACTGAACCCTTCACACCAAACCCCTAAAAGCCATTCACCTGCATGCGCTGCCATGCACCCCTCACTCACCTGCATGCCCTGCCACGTGGCATTGGAACCAACTGTGGCACGCGTAAGCCCACTGGGCGGCACACCAGTGAGCAGCACGCACACCACAGCCCCTGCGCTCCACACATCCGCCTGTGGCCCGTACTCATGGCGCCACACCTCGGGTGCGGCGTAGAACGCCGTGCCCATGAAGTCACGCAGCACAGGGCACGCCGCCTTCCACAATGACTGCTGCTCTCCACTGGACGTTGGGGATTGCTCTTCAGTGGACGGTGCAGATTGCTCTCCGGCGGACGGTGGACATTGGTCTGCTGCTTGGAAGAGAGCCGCGCTGCCGAAGTCAATGAGCTTGATGGCCAGCGTGTGGGGGTCCGACAGGAGGATGTTCTCAGGCTTCTGCAGGGGGGGAGACGGGGGGGAGGGAGGGCGGAGGGAGGGCGGAGGGAGGAGGGAGGGAGGGTGGTGGGAGGGGGGAGGGAAGGGGGAAGGAGGGCAAGAGTGAGGGGCAGAGAGGAGGGATGGGCAATTGCATGGTGCTGCGAGCGTCAGGTGGGCATGAGAGCAAGTGTCAGGTGGGCATGAGAGCAAGCGTCAGGTGGGCATGAGAGCAAGCGTCAGGTGGGCATGAGAGCAAGCGTCAGGTGGGCATGAGAGCAAGCGTCAGCTGGGCATTGCCCATGGAGGCTCATGACACACACTCCCTTCCACCAACACAACCGTTGACCACCATACCGTACCTTGTGGGTCACCCCCCTCACATGGCAGAGAGACACTCCTGTGTCCATCACATGCAAGCTTACCGTACTCCATGGCATACCACATACCCCATGCCCCATGACATACCCCATATGCCATATCTCATGACCAGCGCATGGCATAGAGCCATTCCTCTGGTCATCGTGTATCGAGTGCTAACCCATGGCCCAAGCATGCACCATACAGACACCATGCATGCACCATGCAAGCACATGCATGCACCATGCATGCACCATACATGCACATGCATGCACCATGCGTGCACCATACACACTATGCATGCACCATGCATGCACATGTGTGCACCATACATGCACCATGCATGCACTATGCGTGCACCATACATGCGCCATGCATGCACCCCATGCCTCTCACCAGGTCCCGGTGAGTGACCCCCCGCGCATGGCAGAGAGCCACTGCCTGCAGTAGCTGCCTCGCTGCAGGGCCGTACGGGTAGATAGGCAGAAGACGCGGGGAGGAGGGAGTGGGAGGGAGAGAAGGGGGGGGGGGGGGGCATTAAGGTTCTGAGCGGCAGTCGAGGGGAGTGCAGTGCAGTGCAGCAGCAAGCACTCAACACTGTCGAGGGGAGTGCAGTGCAGTGCAGCAGCAAGCACTCAACACAGTCGAGGGGAGTGCAGTGCAGTGCAGCAGCAAGCACTCAACACTGTCGAGGGGAGTGCAGTGCAGTGCAGCAGCAAGCACTCAACACTGTCGAGGGGAGTGCAGTGCAGTGCAGCAGCAGGCACTCAACACAGTCGAGGGGAGTGCAGTGCAGTGCAGCAGCAAGCACTCAACACTGTCGAGGGAGTGCAGTGCAGTGCAGCAGCAAGCACTCAACACTGTCGAGGGGAGTGCAGTGCAGTGCAGCAGCAAGCACTCAACACTGTCGAGGGGAGTGCAGTGCAGTGCAGCAGCAAGCACTCAACACTGTCGAGGGGAGTGCAGTGCAGTGCAGCAGCAAGCACTCAACACTGTCGAGGGGAGTGCAGTGCAGTGCAGCAGCAAGCACTCAACACTGTCGAGGGGAGTGCAGTGCAGTGCAGCAGCAAGCACTCAACACAGTCGAGGGGAGTGCAGTGCAGTGCAGCAGCAAGCACTCAACACTGTCGAGGGGAGTGCAGTGCAGTGCAGCAGCAGGCACTCAACACTGTCGAGGGGAGTGCAGTGCAGTGCAGCAGCAAGCACTCAACACTGTCGAGGGGAGTGCAGTGCAGTGCAGCAGCAAGCACTCAACACTGTCGAGGGGAGTGCAGTGCAGTGCAGCAGCAAGCACTCAACACTGTCGAGGGGAGTGCAGTGCAGTGCAGCAGCAAGCACTCAACACAGTCGAGGGGAGTGCAGTGCAGTGCAGCAGCAAGCACTCAACACTGTCGAGGGGAGTGCAGTGCAGTGCAGCAGCAAGCACTCAACACTGTCGAGGGGAGTGCAGTGCAGTGCAGCAGCAAGCACTCAACACTGTCGAGGGGAGTGCAGTGCAGTGCAGCAGCAAGCACTCAACACTGTCGAGGGGAGTGCAGTGCAGTGCAGCAGCAAGCACTCAACACTGTCGAGGGGAGTGCAGTGCAGTGCAGCAGCAAGCACTCAACACTGTCGAGGGGAGTGCAGTGCAGTGCAGCA
Organism: Closterium sp. NIES-67; assembly: GCA_027943415.1. Taxonomy (NCBI): domain Eukaryota; kingdom Viridiplantae; phylum Streptophyta; class Zygnematophyceae; order Desmidiales; family Closteriaceae; genus Closterium; species Closterium sp. NIES-67. The sequence continues at coordinate 88,281 of BQMB01001098.1, forward strand.
GCAAGCACTCAACACTGTCGAGGGGAGTGCAGTGCAGTGCAGCAGCAAGCACTCAACACTGTCGAGGGGAGTGCAGTGCAGTGCAGCAGCAAGCACTCAACACTGTCGAGGGGAGTGCAGTGCAGTGCAGCAGCAAGCACTCAACACTGTCGAGGGGAGTGCAGTGCAGTGCAGCAGCAAGCACTCAACACTGTCGAGGGGAGTGCAGTGCAGTGCAGCAGCAAGCACTCAACACTGTCGAGGGGAGTGCAGTGCAGTGCAGCAGCAAGCACTCAACACAGTCGAGGGGAGTGCAGTGCAGTGCAGCAGCAAGCACTCAACACTGTCGAGGGGAGTGCAGTGCAGTGCAGCAGCAAGCACTCAACACTGTCGAGGGGAGTGCAGTGCAGTGCAGCAGCAGGCACTCAACACAGTCGAGGGGAGTGCAGTGCAGTGCAGCAGCAAGCACTCAACACTGTCGAGGGGAGTGCAGTGCAGTGCAGCAGCAAGCACTCAACACTGTCGAGGGGAGTGCAGTGCAGTGCAGCAGCAAGCACTCAACACTGTCGAGGGGAGTGCAGTGCAGTGCAGCAGCAAGCACTCAACACTGTCGAGGGGAGTGCAGTGCAGTGCAGCAGCAAGCACTCAACACTGTCGAGGGGAGTGCAGTGCAGTGCAGCAGCAAGCACTCAACACTGTCGAGGGGAGTGCAGTGCAGTGCAGCAGCAAGCACTCAACACTGTCGAGGGGAGTGCAGTGCAGTGCAGCAGCAAGCACTCAACACTGTCGAGGGGAGTGCAGTGCAGTGCAGCAGCAAGCACTCAACACTGTCGAGGGGAGTGCAGTGCAGTGCAGCAGCAAGCACTCAACACTGTCGAGGGGAGTGCAGTGCAGTGCAGCAGCAAGCACTCAACACTGTCGAGGGGAGTGCAGTGCAGTGCAGCAGCAAGCACTCAACACTGTCGAGGGGAGTGCAGTGCAGTGCAGCAGCAAGCACTCAACACTGTCGAGGGGAGTGCAGTGCAGTGCAGCAGCAAGCACTCAACACAGTCGAGGGGAGTGCAGTGCAGTGCAGCAGCAAGCACTCAACACTGTCGAGGGGAGTGCAGTGCAGTGCAGCAGCAGGCACTCAACACTGTCGAGGGGAGTGCAGTGCAGTGCAGCAGCAAGCACTCAACACTGTCGAGGGGAGTGCAGTGCAGTGCAGCAGCAAGCACTCAACACTGTCGAGGGGAGTGCAGTGCAGTGCAGCAGCAAGCACTCAACACTGTCGAGGGGAGTGCAGTGCAGTGCAGCAGCAAGCACTCAACACTGTCGAGGGGAGTGCAGTGCAGTGCAGCAGCAAGCACTCAACACTGTCGAGGGGAGTGCAGTGCAGTGCAGCAGCAAGCACTCAACACTGTCGAGGGGAGTGCAGTGCAGTGCAGCAGCAGGCACTCAACACTGTCGAGGGGAGTGCAGTGCAGTGCAGCAGCAAGCACTCAACACTGTCGAGGGGAGTGCAGTGCAGTGCAGCAGCAAGCACTCAACACAGTCGAGGGGAGTGCAGTGCAGTGCAGCAGCAAGCACTCAACACTGTCGAGGGGAGTGCAGTGCAGTGCAGCAGCAGGCACTCAACACTGTCGAGGGCGTCCCATGGACTGCCGCTCCTGCTGCTCCCAGGACTGTAGGGTTGCGCCTCGCAGGGTTCACCAGAGGACGGGGATGCGATTTGAAACAGATGGCTTACTTGCACACACACGAGCTCCCATGCGCAGACACACATTCACTTCACAACCACCCCTGCCTCCACCTCCACCCCCCTTCCCCCCCCCCTTCTCCCCCTCTCTGCACACAGTCGCACCGACACTGACATTCACCCCAAGATGTAAGAAGCTCAGGAGGAGCGTATACCGGCGCATTCACCAGTATGCACCGCGCCCCCCTTGGTTGGTGACGGAGGAACGCGCAGCAAGGCTCATGAAGAGGTTGCCGCCGCCCATCGCCTTCTCTGTGACCCACTAGTGCGGTCGGCCCCCATGCAAACACACCCACCGATGTGGATGGCATCCCCCTCGGTGAAGGACGAGCATGCAGCCAGGCTCATGAGCAAGTTGCTGCCAATGCCAATGGCCCTCTCAGTGACCCACTAGTGTGCTGGCCCCTGCTATACACACATACACCCTCTCACACCCACACCCACACACACACACCCAGACGCACCCACACACACCCACACACACCCACCGATGTGGGTGGCGTGCCCCTCAGTGAAGGAGGAGCGTGCAGCCAGGCTCATGAAGAGGTCCCCGCCCACGGCCCTCTAGGTGGCCCACTGGTGTGTCGGCTCCTATACACATACACCCTCTCACACCCACACCCAGACGCACCCACACACACCCACCAATGTGGATGGCGTCCCCCTCGGTGAAGGAAGAGCGTGCAGCCAGGCTCATGAAGAGGTCCCCGCCCACCGCCCTCTCCGTGACGATGTGCAGATGGCGGCTGTCCTCGTGCGTGGCCAGCAGGCGGATGATGGGCGGCGATGGGGGGACTGGTGGCGCCCACAGCTGGGGGAGGGAGGGAGTGTGTGTGGGAGAGAGAATTGAGGGGTGGGGGGGGGATGGGAATATGGGAAGGAAGGAGAGATGGGGCCGAGATTTTGATGGACGTGACGGCATGAGAAGGTGTGAGGGTGTGAGAAAGAGGAGGCCACACATGGGGAGGGTGCACTGGCGGCAGCATGACAGTCCGGATTGGACGGAGACGGAGAAACGATATAGCATGGCGCTGACAGCATCAGCAGGGATGAAAAAGGCGTAAAAAGGTGGAAATGGGTGGAAAAAGGTGGAAATGGGTGGAAAAAGGTGGAAAATGGTGGGAAAAGGCTGAGAAAGTAGTGGATGGAGGAGGGATGAATGGAAAGCAAACTTGGGAGAGCGATGAGGGGAAGGGAGGGAGGATGGAGTGTTACCTGCTGCAGGGCCTCGATCTCGATGGTCTGTTGGGGCAACGGAAGGGATGGGAGACGAGGGGATGGGAGACGAGGGGATGGGAGACGAGGGGATGGGAGCAGAGGGGATGGGAGCAGAGGGGATGGGAGCAGAGGGGATGGGAGCAGAGGGGATGGGAGCAGGGAAGCCACGCGATGTAGAGATGATTTCGTCTGAGAAGGGCTACTTTTGAGGCGCCTCCAAACTAGATTTCGTCTGAGAAGGGCTACTTTTGAGGCGCCTCAAAACTAGATTTCGTCTGAGAAGGGCTACGGGAAAGAGCGGAGCGGAGGAGGACGTAGTGAGAGGGAGAAAAGGGAGAGCAATTGTTGGTGGGCAAGGGGAAGATGATACGGGTTAGAAGGAGAAGCAAGGATAGTACGCGGAAAGACGAATAGTGGTGTGCACACCACTGTTAGTATGCACAGATTTCTAGTTGGCACGGTGTGTGCACCTCACCCACCCTGCTGATATAAGCGGGCCGTGCATTGAGAACCTTCTTGGAACATGCCTTCACTGCCACCACCACTCCTGTTGCCCGATCCACCGCCTCCCTGCAGGCAGTGGGCGGGCGGAAAGAGAGAGGGAGGACAGGGGGAGGGAGGACAGGGAGAGGGAGGTCAGGGAGAGGGAGGTCAGGGAGAGGGAGGTCAGGGAGAGGGAGGTCAGGGAGAGGGAGGTCAGGGAGAGGAAAGGGGGCCCAGGGGAAGAACAAGCTTGGCAAGGGAGGGGAGTGGATGGTGGGGAGGGGAGTGGATGGTGGGGAGGGGAGTGGATGGTGGGGAAGGGAGTGGATGGTGGGGAGAGGAGTGGATGGTGGGGAGAGGAGTGGATGGTGGGGAGAGGAGCGGATGGTGGGGAGAGGAGTGGATGGTGGGGAGAGGTGCGGATGGAGGGGAGAGGAGCGGATGGCGGGGAGACATGGTGAAGACATAGAAGACGAGTGGGGGAAAGGAAATGGGGCAGGAGGCAGAAGACGAAGCAAGCCAAAACCAAGTGCAGCAAAGTCAATCATACCTGACGGACGCCACCCGCCCGCATCCCAGTGTGCCGCCCAGCAGCTTGTAGTGTGCTTCCAGGGAGCCTTCCGGTCCGACCTTGGTGGCTGACGTCAGCATGGGGTCCTTGATGTCCTTGAGATGCTTGTGGGGGAGCGACGGGGCCGTGCCGCCATGGAATGAGGATGCGGATGGCTCCACGGCTACGCTCGATAGGCAGCAACCCATGGCGGTGCTGACGGTGATGCTGATGCTGGTGGTGCAGGTGAAGGCGATGGTGATCGAGATGGTTGTGACGGTGACAATATCGAGGGGAGGCGGTGACAGCGGCACACGCTATTTCATCCTGTCCAAGCGAGTGGGGGATGGGCAAAGGGCATGGGGGACGACAAGTGAGTGGCGACCGGTGCGTCACACGAGGAAGTGATAAGTGAATTGAACGCATACGGTTCTACATTGTGGCATCCCCAACGGGTTTGCCTGGCGGAGCGGCCAAAGGGAGGAGGAGGAGGCGAGATGGGAGACATGGGAGGCGATTAAAGGGCACGAGGGTGACGAGGAACGCGCAACGCGGAAGGAAAGCGGAGCTCTCGTAGGCAGCCGGTTGGGGGGATCGCGCAGCGGGGGGGAATCGAGGTGCTTCTTACCCAAACACACGTCGAGGGCGTGACAGCCGTCGAGGGCGTGACACCCGTCGAGGGCGCTCCAAGCACGCCTCTTAGTAGTGAGCACTAAATGCGCGCGGCTATACGAGCACGGATGCTTGAAAGGCAGGAGCGGGCAGCATTTTTCGCGGGGAATGTGGTCGACGTCACCTGTTTTCCCACCAAGGTTGCTAACGCGTGATCCCTAACTGACGCCAACCACATTCCCCCCACAGTGGCAAGCCCGACCACGCAGAAGTAGGCTGTAACTCCAAAATCATCAGCATACTTTTCGGGAATGTCGTTTGGTGGCCACTGACTTACCCTGGAAGTGTGTGACTGGATGAGAGAGCTTGAAGCTTGTGTCATTATTGGAAAATGTTTCTGAAATCGTTTCAAGGTGCTTGAAACGAAGCTTGACGCGAACCACAAATGCACCGTACTCCATTCGCTACGAAAGAATGGTGACAATTCAAGAAATGTGAAATTGAAACCAGAGACGGAAAGTGCGCCCAGCGATTCTGTGAGTACACTTTCGTTCGCTTTTCCAAGTGGTGAAACCCTACAACCGATTCACAACATCAAGAACCGTACTGAAACGCTGTAAACTTATCGCGCACGCACTCTTGAAAAATATCTCCAGTCAGCGTGGACAACGTCCAACCAGTTGACAAGTTCTCACGTGGAAGTGACGCTGAGCCCGTAGACTCTGACGAGGACCTCCCCAAGCTACGTGTCAACAGCTGGATGCTATCCACGAGTTGAGCTGGTGCCGCTGCTGCGGTGTTCCTCGGACACCACTAGCGCTCTGGAAGTTCCCGAGGGGACAGCGCTGCGCATTGCGCAACACCCAGGGCTCAAATCAGGGCTAATTTTTCGTTTTTCAAGACCCAACGGTCGCAGGATTCGCGTCACTAAAGATCCTGAAAATTCAGCATTCCCTGGAAAATCTCTCTTAATTTCAGGATTACTTTGACCTTTCAATCTGAAATCCAGAGTGTTTTTTGGGACTCCCTACATATCAGCGGAACCTGTGGGCACTTCGAGTACAAGCAGGAAGGACATCGATGGAAGAAACGATAGAGACGAATACAAAACCCACACTTGCTGCTGCTGCTGTCCCTCACCACCACACCAAGTTCGACACTTTCCTTGTCAATCGCGACAGAAATGCGTACAACTTGGAGGGACAGTGCGCAACCTGGCTAAGGTGATATTAAGGAGTTGTGATAAGTCTGACAGCCCTGCACTTCTGTAGTTGTGAAAGTTCCACGGGTCGCACCTTCATATTGCGTGGAAAATTGGTCGAGGTTGCGAAGGAATTGGGGGGTTGGGGGAGTAGGGTTGCAATTCCAGCACGGGTGAGTTTCCATGCCAGTCGGATGACCAGGATAAATTTTCGAGCAATCCGGATTGCTCAGGTAGTTCCTTAGAAACGCCCGGAATCAGTCAGGAGGTTTGTGAGTCCGAAACCCTTAAAATCAGGATTTCAGCAGGAAAGACCCGGAATGTACCTGACATTCCGGATGTTTACCCTTGAACCGAGAGCCCTGGCTCAAATTCACTTGCGCTTGCGCGTTGTCGCAATTTGGCGGCGCGGTGATCCGCGCTGAAGTTTCCCCCAGTACCCGCGGTCCCGCACCCAACCTCAAGGCGCCTGACCAGGGCTTCTGTTCAAAGAGTAATTACTCTGAATGAAAAAGCCATTAAGAGTCACTTCGGGCTGGATTCCGGAATTTGAACGGGTAAACGTTTCCTGAAATCCGGAATTATACAAGTGGGTGAGGGGCATTCTCCGGACGAATCATAATTGCCCCGGGGAGCATTGTGGACGACCCCGCCAGAGGGACAAACCCCCTCCCCCCCCGCCCCCTCCTCCCAGTTCTATGTATTCCCCCTTTGGCGCAAACCGAGACATCTCTCCCCCACCTATCTCACTCCTGCCCTAAACATTTGTCGAAGTCTACACCAAATCAGCACTTGTGAGAACTGGGTTCGGGAAAATTCTCACTGTTGCCAACAGAGTTGGTTTGACACTCTGCCATGGTTTGACCCGAGGTTGTAAGAGCCTTCCTAGCCTGTAGGGGAATTCGTAGAAAGTGAAGCCTCTGTGACACAAGTCCTTAAAGCCCAAAAAAAAAATAAAAAAAATCTGTGACACAAAGGAATTGACGGCTAAGGTAAGTACACGTCAGTACAATTACTGACGCGTGCTTATCCAGGCTGTCGAATCTCTGACCCGAAGTGATGTGACACTTGCGAGGAAACCTTGGGCAAGCAACAATGTGTAACTCGGCCCAAAGTAACATTTGGGGTGTTTTCCGGGAGAAACAGAGTACTAAAAAGGCTCAGCAAGAGCCCTGGATCTGACACTCCCGCCACAGATCTTGGTGGGGGTCCCAGATCAGTCGAGGTTGGTTTCTCCCTTCCAAACCCACCTCCCTCGCGTCTCATCGCATCTCACCCCACACCACCCAATTCCGCCGCACTGAGCGACCACCACCTCCAGTACACCTGCACCACCAACCAACACTTCTGCCCGTGGTTCACAGGGAGCAGCCCTACCTCTCTCCTTCCTCCCGAGGCACTCCATTCCTCGTTCCAAGCCTCGTGTCTCATGAACATCCTTCAGTGTGGGTCGCAAGCAATGGGGTGAACTCTGCTAGCTTTCCCCGCCTTAGTTAACTTCGCATCGCCTGCCAATTGATACATCTGGAGGCGTCTACTCCAGACGCTGCGACAGGTGAGATGCCAGGGACTCGAGAATGGTCCGCGTGCTGTGCTTATCAACTCCAGCAGCTAGCCTAGTGAAATCCTCTTCCCTCCTCACCGTGTCGGCAGCATCTCCTCCTCGAACCTTAACTTATTATTCACTCCTCGCTACTTCTCACAGCTCGATCGCGCCGCTAACTTCGCAATCGCTTCTCCCAGTGCAGAGTCGTCGCAGCGAACCATCCCGAAACCCATTCCTCTCAAGTTACCTTCGTTCCATCGCCGTCACTCCCGCCGTCACTCCCGCCATCAGACCCGCCAAGTTCAGCTCCCCAAGTGCTCATTCCGATCTTAGATCCCCGTTGAAGTCAAGAGCCTGTTTGATCGTCGCTGCTGCTCGCCCGCCACCGCGGGCGTCCGCTCGCCCCCCCCCGTCACGCCGCGCCCAATCGGCATCGCGGCAAACCCGCCAGCAGCTGCAAAGTCAGCAGCAGTCGGTCGACCAACATCAGTCGTTCGATCAGCATCAATCTTTCCATCAGCAGCAATCCATGGCGCTAGCGGTGCAGCCGGCCCTCGACACGCTCTCTTCCCCTCCCCTCGACCCCTCGCTGGCTTCTCCTGCCCTCGATTCCGCCCTCTCGTCCTCGCACCAGCCGCTACCAGCGCCGCTCCTATCGAACCCGCCACTCTCAATCCCGCCAGCGGCGTCATCGCACTCGCGGCCGGCAGGATCAGATTCCGCGATGCCACTTCCCCCGAGCGTCAGCATAAGCGACGATCGCCAGCTGGTCGCCAACGGTCGCGTGGTGCTGAGCGACGTGCCGCCGTCGCTCGTGCTCACGCCGCACACGGGCGCGGCGGGGGAATCGGGGGCGCCCGGCGTGTTTCTGGGGACGCGATTCCGGGAGGCCCGCAGCTGGCATGTGTTCCAACTGGGAGCGCTCAGGTGTGAGTCTGATTGGCTCGCAGGGTTTTGAATGGTCTCTACAGAGGTGTGCGAGCCCACGCAGGTGTGCGAGCGCACGCAGGTGTGTGAGCGCACGCAGGTGCTATGGTATACGGCTTTTGAATGGCCCTTGAAACGTTTCAAAACTGAATGCTTCCCCACTCTCAGAGGGGCCTGCGATTTCTGTGCTGCTTCCGCTTCGAGCTCCGGTGGATGTCTTTTGAATTACCTTTGAGTTGAGGCCCTTTCTAATCTGAGTGCTCCCGTACCCCCCCAGGGGCGTGCGCTTCCTGTGCTGCTTCCGCTTCAAGCTCTGGTGGATGACTCAGCGCGTGGGCAGCAGCGGCCGCGAGGTGCCAGTGGAGACGCAGTTCCTGCTGCTGGAACTGCCCGCCCCGCCCGCGCACGCCGCTCCAGGGGAAGGGGCAGAGTGCGGTCCGGTGTACGTGGTGCTGCTGCCGCTGCTGGATGGGTCCTTCCGCGCCGCACTGCAGGGCTCGCCTACTGACCACCTGGAAGTGTGCTTGGAGAGCGGTGAGCCTGCAGTGCTGTGCTGTGTGCTGTTTGCTGTGTGTGTGCGCCCTCTCATGCTGCATCTTGGTGTGCCCGTCAATTCTCATCAAACCTTGTGCCGGTTTCTGCTCGCTAGGTTTCTTCCCCCCTGTTCCCCACCCCTGCCAATCACTTCTGACCCCGCATGCCGACGTCATCCCACCAAGCCAACGCCATGTGAGCATGTCAGAGTCACTGGATGCTTTCTTGTCTGAGACCTTGGTTCTCTCTCGCATGTTCCACTGCCCTCCGACCTCTTTCCAATGACCACAAGTCACCCCATCAGGCGACCCCCATGTGTGCACGTCACAGTCACTGCGCGCGCTGTACATGTACTATCATGACGCCTCCTGTGACGCTTCCTGTCACTGCACGCGCTGTACATGCACTTGATGACAGTTTCGATGACCCTTGCTCTCTCCCCCATGTTCCACTCCCACCCGTCCGCTGTCCAACCATGCACACCTGATCCCACCAGGCGACCCCCATGTGTGCACGGCGGAGTCACTGCACGCGCTGTACATGCACAGTGGCAGCAACCCCTACACCATCATTGCCGATGCTGTCAAGTGAGTGCCTCTAAGCACGCCGCCTCACCTTATTGAACTGTCCAATGAATATGGTTGAATACGCGTACACATATTAATTTTTGTAAAAAAAATGGTATACATCCAAGGAATAGACGGGGCCGTTATGAAGCATTGATTTGACATGGTCTTTGCAAGGCTGTTAAGGAACACGGGTCCTTTTCCAAAGGCTGCCTAAAAGAGGCTGTCGCTAAGCAATTTCATCTTCAGGTCGTCTTACCTCGTGCGCCCATGCTCTCCCCACCCATGCTCTCCCCACCCATGCTCTCCCCACCCATGCTCTCCCCACCCATGCTCTCCCCACCCATGCTCTCCTCACCCATGCTCTCCCCGCCCATGCTCTCCCCACCCATGCTCTCCTCACCCATGCTCTCCCCATCCATGCTCTCCCCACCCATGCTTTCCCCACCCATGCTCCCTCCCGCCGTGTTGGCAGGGCGGTGGAGGAGCGCACACGGTCCTTCCTTCGCCGGGAGGACAAGCAGGTGCGCCCCTCTGCTGCGCTCTCCTGTGCACCTCATCACCTTGGTAATCACGCTGCTTATGCTGCTGCTGCTGCTGCTGCTGCACGAGCCTTCATCTTTCCTCTCTCCGTCTGCAGCCGTTCCCTTGTCTCGCTGCTGCTCCAGCCTTGGTCGGCATGGGAGTATCATCCCTACGTGAGCCTTTGTGTTCAATGTCTCAAGCCGTCCCAACCTCGCCCCCTCCATGCCTCCCAACCTTCCCCTGCATGCTGTGTGCCCCAGGTGACCCGGCTGCTGGACTGGACTGCTTAGGGTGGTGCGCTTCACTGCGTGCCTCCCTGAGACGAGCCTCCCTGAGACGAGCCTCCCTGAGACGAGCCATGCGCTTCACAATCCTTCTTTGCCCTCCTCCCTTTCCCCTTCCCCCTTCCCCCGCCCCCCTTCCCCCCTTCACCTTCATTCTTCCTTCACCCTGTGTGGCTCAGCTGCCCGGGCTGCTGGACTGCTTTGGGTGGTGCTCGTGGCTGGGACGTGTTGAAAACCGCCCTCTGTGCCCTTCCCCTTTCCCGCTTCCCTTTCCCTCTTCCCCCTTCCTCCTTCCCCCTTCCTCCTTCCTGCTTCCCCTTTCCCTCTTCCCCCTTCCCCCTCCCCCTTCCCCCTTCCCCCTTCCCCCTTCCCCCTTCCCTTTCCCCTTCCTCCTTCCCCTTTCCCTTTCCCCTTCCCCTTCCCCTCCCCCGTTCACCCTGCGTGCCCCAGCTGCCCGGGCCGCTGGACTGCTTTGTTTGGTGCATGTGGAACGAGTTACAAGGCGCTCCAACCTCCCTCTGTGCCTTGCCCCAACCCCCTTCCTCCCCCCTTCGTTCACCCGCTGGTGCCGACCAGCTGCCCGGGCTGCTGGACTGCTTTGGGTGGTGCACGTGGGACGCCTTCTACACCAAGGTGGACGCCAAGGGCGTCAAGCAGGGGCTCGCCAGGTGCGCGCGAGATCCCGCCCTCTCTGGTGTGCCAGGCAACATCCCCCCCCTCTCTCTGGTGTGCCAGGCAACATCCGCCCCCCCTCTCTCTGGTGTGCAAGAGCACCACACCCGTACCCACATGCATCATGCATGCCGCAAAGCTGGACGCCCGGGGCTCACCCGGGGCGTCTAGCAGGGGCTCACCCGCCAGGTGCGGGTGATCGCACCATTGAGCCTCGTACAGAGGCCATCATATTAGTGCAAGCCAAGGGCCGACAAATGGGAAATAGGAAAAGGCAAACAATCCTGTACAGCCTGGGAAGCCTGCAAACGCACCTGGAAAAGCCTGTTAGGTTGTCGGGAATCAAGAGTGCTCGACAGTAGGGTGAATCGTGTAGACGTCTCCCCACTGCCATCCCGCTCCCCCATATGGCATCCCTCCTTCCACCTCACTTCTCCCACTGCAGTCTGGCAGCGGGCGGCACGCCAGCCAGTGCCCGCCATTCTCTCACCCGCGCCACTGGCTGCGAGTGATACCAGCCAATTTCCTGATCACTGGCCATGGATGGCAGTCAGTGGCGGCTCACTCGCGTTGTATGAGTCGTCTCTAATCTCCCTCTTTTCACGCGTCTCTCCATTCCCCCCTCTCCCATCTGCAGTCTGGCAGCGGGCGACACTCCAGCCAAGTTTCTGATCATTGACGATGGATGGCAGTCGGTGGCGGCTGACTCCCACGAGGACTCCAGCGCCACCATCACCGTGGGCACTCAGTAGGTCATCTGGGACCACTGCTCAGTGGATGTGCTCTGTACGCCCCGGTAGCATGCATGCAATACAGGGTTCTGCAGCATTGCGGTCAGTGGCGGCTGACTCCCACGAGGACTCCTGCGCTACCATCACCACCGGATCGGCACTCAGTAGGTCCTTCACTCCTACCTACTGTCTGTCCGTACAATGTGCTAGAGCGCTACCTACTGTCGGGCACCCATCCCTCTTCTGCCCCCTTGCATCCGTCATCCATCCTGTATCCATCCCCTCACCATGCCCCATTTTCTTTTCCCATTCGCCCCCCCTCCACCCCCTGGCTCTTATACTCTCTGCCAACCTCTCCTGTACCCCCCTCTCGTCGATTTTGCAGGGTGTTTTTGAGAATTCTCAAAAACAACCTCTCCCGCACCCCCCTCTCGTCCCCAGGTACGCCAGTCGCCTCACCGACCTCAGGGCCAACTACAAGTCAAGCAGCACGGCAGCGGAGGAGCAAGCGGGGGAACAAGCAGGGGTGAGGCAACAGTTCCTGGGTCTTATACTTCCACTCTCTCCACGTCTTCTCCCTCCCCCCCTCTGGCCCCCAGGTATGCCAGTCGCCTCACCGACCTCAGGGCCAACTACAAGTCAAGCAGCACGGCAGCGGAGGAGCAAGCGGGGGAACAAGCAGGGGTGAGGCAACAGTTCCTGGGTCTTATACTTCCACTCTCTCCACGTCTTCTCCCTCCCCCCCTCTGGCCCCCAGGTATGCCAGTCGCCTCACGGACCTCAAGGCCAACTACAAGTTCAAGCAGCAGCAGCAGAAGCAGCAGCAGCAGCAGCAGCAGCAGGAGAAGGGCGAGGGGAGGGAGGGCGAAGAGGGGCAGGAGGGGGAGGCGAGGTGGGGTGATAAGGGAGCGGAGGGAAGGCAGGGAGGGGAGGAGGAGGACGGGTCGAGTGCGTTGGGCGAGGCAGCGGGCATGGTGCATGGACTGGGGCAGGTGGTGCGCGAGGTGAAGGCCGCCCATGACCTCAAGTGAGTCACTCTCTGTTTTGAATTAGTGGTCCCTGGTTTCAAGTGAGTGACTCTTTGTTTCAAGGGCGTGGCTCTCGGTTTAAGTGACTGGCTCTTGAGCGTAATGAGGGAGTTCAAGTGTGGCATGGACTGAAGACCGGCCGGGTTATTCGTGCCAGCCTCCCCTCCCTCCCCCTCGCCCCCCTGTCTTCCCCCCCCCCCCTCCGCCCCCTCCCCCCCCCCCTGATTGCACATACAAGATTCTGCCTACCTCGTCCTCCACCTCCACGACTCCCCACCCCCTCCCCCTCCCCCCCCCCCCCCCCCCTCCACCCCTCCTGCAGGTACGTGTACGTGTGGCACGCGTTAATGGGTTACTGGGGCGGCGTACGCCCGCACGCGTCCAGCATGCAGCAATTCGACCCATCCCTGGTCTTCCCAGTCCCTTCACCCTCCATCCTGCTCAACCAGCCCGACATGGCGCATGACTCGCTCACGCTCAATGGGCTGGGCGTGGTCAGCCCGGCGAAAGTCTTCCACTTCTATGACGCGCTGCACGGGTACCTGGCGGCGTGCGGCGTGGACGGGGTGAAGGTGGACGCGCAAAACATTCTGGAGACGCTGGGCGCGGGCTATGGCGGCCGGGTGGTGCTGGCGCGGGGGTTCCATGAGGCGCTGGAGCGAAGTGTGGCGAAGAACTTCAAGGAGAACGGGGTCATCGCGTGCATGAGCCACAATACAGATGGGCTCTACTCGTAAGTGGGCTGTTCTCGCTCCCCCTATCTCGCCTCCTCCCCCACACCCCCCCACTTCCCTCACTTGCTCGCTTGGTCGCTCGCTCTCTCCCTCCACCCCCCACCTTCTCTCTTCCCCTAGAGCAAAGCACACAGCGGTGGTGCGGGCAGCTGATGGCTTCTGGCCCACTGGCCCCGCCTCCCTGTGCTCCCGTACCCCTCTTCCTCTTCTCCCTATGGCCCTGTTTCCACCCTCTTCCCCCCCTTACCTCTCCGACTGAAGCAGACAGCAGTGGTGCAGGGATCCAATGACCACTGGCCCAACCTCCTGACATCTTTTTGCACCACTCTCTCTCCCCCCGCACCTCTCTCTGTCCCCATATCAGAGCCAAGCAGACCGCGGTCGTCAGGGCGTCCGATGACTTCTGGCCCACCGACCCCGCCTCGCACACCGTTCACATCGTCTCGGTGCGTGCGTCACTCCGTGTCGTTTTCCCCCAGTCGCCCTTCGCTGCTTTGGAAGCAAAGGGCACTCCATCCATACCGCTCTGTGCACCGTCCGCTATGTGCGTGTGAAGACCTGTGTCGCTATGTGCCTGTAACTGCAAGGCACCTGTCTGCCATCTCCCTGCCTTGCCTGAGTTCCCTAAGCCCGCCAGCTGTCCCCTGTCCGCCTAACCTCCGTTCCTCTCCCCAACCCCGCCTTTCCTTGTGCCCCATGCACCTCCCCAGGTGGCGTACAACAGCCTATTTTTGGGGGAGTTCATGCAGCCCGATTGGGACATGTTCCAGGTGGGTGCGCGCATGGGACATGCTCCAGGTGGGTGCGCGCATGGGGCATGCTCCAGGTGGGTGCGCGCATGGGGCATGCTCCAGGTGGGTGCGCATGCGATGGGCGGGGTTTTGCACTCTGAGTGGCTCTTCTCGCTGTTTTCGTCCCCACTCCTCACCTCGCCTCGCTTCGACCTCCTCTCTCTCTGTCTGCACCAGCAGCAGAGTCTGGCATCGTATTGCCGAAGTTATTATACACCTCATATGACCCCCTCTTCTTCCCCCCCCACCACACAACCCCCCCCTCTCTGGGCCCCGCCCTTCCCCTTGCCCCCGCCCCCGCCCCCGCCCCCAGTCGCTGCATCCAGCAGCGGAGTTCCATGCAGCGGCGAGGGCGGTGGGGGGCTGTGCTGTGTATGTCAGGTGAGTTGCACACGTGCGCTTGTTATTCCGGTGGGTGCTCATCATCGCATGCAAGGACAACACACAACCACTACAGGCACCTGGTTTCCCTCATCGGCTAGCATTGGAAGTGAAAGAGAAGCTGGGAGATGTTGCTCGAACCACCAGCAGCTCCAAGCAGAAGCAAGTTCTGTGGAGGGCTGTCGACGCCAGTGCTTCCGCCTCTCTCTCTTTCCCCAGTGCTGTGTGCCCAGCCCCCATTTTCCCCAACTGCCTCCTCCCCTTTCCTCCCCTCCCCTCCCCTTTCCCCTCCCACCAGCGACAAGCCAGGGCAGCACGACTTCAGAGTGCTGAGGAAGCTGGTGCTGCCAGACGGCTCTGTGCTGCGCGCTGAGCGTCCCTTTTCCCTGCTCCCACAAACTCTCCTTTACTCCCCTTGCGTCCCTGCACCTCGTCTCCCCTTCAACCCCCCCCCCTCCTCAACCAGCGACAAGCCAGGGCAGCACGACTTCAGCGTGCTGAGGAAACTGGTGCTGCCAGACGGCTCTGTGCTGCGCGCCAAGCTGCCAGGGCGGCCCACCAAGGACTGCCTCTTCGTGGACCCCGCCAGGGACCACAAAAGGTGGGTGGCTGCTGATGAATGAATGGGGCGCCTCAGATTAGAGAGACACCCACCAAGGGCCGCGTCTATGTTGACTCCGCCAGGGACCACACGAGGTGGGTGGTAACCATTGATTGAATGAGGCGCCTCAGGTGATGTTTCAGAATCCTGAGAAATCCCCCTAGGGGCACACGAGGTGGGTGGTAGCCATTGATTGAATGAGGCGCCTCAGGTGATCCCTGAGAAATCCCGCTAGGGGCACACGAGGTGGGTGGTAGCCATGAGTTTGGGCCGGGTCAGATTACAAAGGAACCCACGAGGGACTGACGCTTTGTGGGCCCTGCCAAAGACCTCCCGAGGTGGGTGCTAGCCTATGACTGAATGAGGACTGAATGAGGTACCTCAGATGGTCTTCGAGAATTCCGGAAAATCCCCATCCCCCACTCCCCCCTCCCACCACAGCTACGCTTTCCCCAACACAACCCCAGAAACCCTCTGCCCCCCACCCCCATGCAGCATGCTCAAGATATGGACGATGAATGCGTGCGGTGGCATGGTAGGCGCGTTCAGCTGCTCTTGTCCCCAACACAACCCCATCACATCTTCCCACCCCACCCCCCCTTCCCCAACCCCCCCCCTCCCTTCCCCCCCCAGCATGCTTAAGATATGGACGATGAATGCATGCAGTGGCATGGTAGGCGCGTTCAACTGCCAGGGTGCGGGGTGGTGCCGCGATGGCCGCAAGTACACCATGCACAACCCCGACCCCGACGCCGTCACCGGCAGCGTTGCTGCTGCTGACGTGGACCTGCTTGCTGATGTGGCGGCCAGGGAGTGGAGCGGGGATGTGGCAGTGTTTTTGCACAATGCAGGTGAGAGGGCAGATGAGGGAGGGGAGGGAGACTGAGGGGGACTGGGGGGGAGTAAGAGGAAGGGGCGTGAGGGGGACCGAGTGCAAGGGGAGTGGATGCTGCAGTGAGAGACGATGGCCACCTGATACACACCTGGTATGGCAGCTGTCACGCCATGCAGCCATCCCCTGCTTGCCATGCAGCCATCCCCTGCTTGCCGTGCACCTCTCTGACTAATCCCCGGACCCGAACCCCTAACCCTACAGACGAGCTGGTATGCCTGCCAGCAGCCACATCCCTGGTGGTGCACCTCCACCGCCTGGAGTTTGAGCTCTACACCATCGCACCCATCACTGTACGCTCTTTACTATCACTGCATGCTCGTTACTATCGCTATGCTCTTTATTATCGATGTATGCTTGTTACTATCACTGTATGCTTGTTACTATCGCTGTATGCTTGTTACAATCACTATCCTCTTTACTGTCGCTGTGAGCTCTTTGCCATCACTGTATGCTGTATACTATCGATGTATGCTCTTTGCTATCAACGTATGCTCATTGCTATCACTGTATCTCTTATGTTCTCTTATTCCTTCCTAATACCCCTTAGCCTCTTCCATACCCCCCTGATCACCCAGAGCTCCTCCTATTCCCCCCTGTTGGGCTGTTGCTTCCTCAGGGCGCAAGGGCAACCACGGGAATGCTGTGATGGCTGCCTTGCCCATGCCACCTTGTTCTCCACCATGGCTGTCTCCCCCTCAGCCTCTGCCCCTCTCTTCTCTCTTCGGTTCCATGTGCGCAGCATGTCAGTGGCGGCCATGGGCCTCCCAACTCGGGGGGTGCTTCCGAGCTCATTCGTTTGCCCCACCCGCATCACTCCCATCAGGTTGTGGGGAGTGTGGCAGTGGCAGTCATAGGCCTGACCAACTCAGAGGGTGCTTCTGTGCTCATTCGTTTGCCCCACCCCCATCACTCCCATCAGGTTGTGGGGAGTGTGGCGGTGGCGGCCATAGGTCTGACCAACATGTACAACTCGGGGGGCGCTGTGCTGAGTGTGAGGACGAGCACCTCTGGTGCAGGGGATGCAGGTGCTTGTGGTGCCCACTCCAGTGCAGGGGTTGCAGCTTCATCCGATGCCGACATGGGAGAGGCACGAGCAGCATCAGCAACAGAAGCAGGAGAGGCAAAAGCTAAAGAGGCAGAAGCAAGAGAGGAGGAAGCAAGAGAGGCAGAAGCACGAGAAACAGGAGCAGGAGCGGCAGAAGCAACTGTGGAGGCGGAAGTGAGGGGAGGAGGCACATTTGTACTGTATGCATCGAGGCAGCCTGTAAGGTGTACAGTGAATGGGGAGGAGGCAGAGGTTGTATACACGCCTGATGATGGGAGGGCGGCTGTGCAGGTGGCATTCAGGGCAGGTGCTACTTCCTCCCTCACATATACCTGGTGAGGTGACTAAACTCGCAAGGTAGTTCCTATCTTTGGGAGCTGTGAAATAAAGCGCCAATGTCTGCCGAAGTAGAAAGGGATTGTAATGCAAGGTCTTTAGAAAGGGATTGTATGTGCTTGTGCGTGGTGCTAATTTCCATCAGTGTTTGCAGTATTCTCAGAGTGAAAATATGCAGTTATTGTAAACAAAAGTATAATGCTATATATACTTGTCAAACATATATGAGTATGTTGTTGTAAACTATATAGGGTTATGCCTTAGAGAGTACAACCTACAGGGCTATAATCCCTTGTACTCACCTATTCTAGTCATTCTATCATTCGAACATGGTATCATGAGTAGGTTAGGTCCCACCCACCCACGAGCACTTCCGCCATAGGTCGTAGCCGCCCGCCCACCCGCGCCGGCTCATCCCACGCCCGCGCCCGTAGCCGGCCCGTCCCGCGCCCGTGCCTGTCCTGTAGCCCGACCCGTCCCGCGCCCGTAGCCGGCCCATCCCGTAGCCCGACCCGTCCCGCGCCCACGCCCGTAGCCAGCCCCTTCCTGTAGCCTGGCCCGTCTCGCGCCCGCACCCCTAGCCGGCCGTCCCGCGCCCGTAGCCGGCCCAACCTGTAGCCCGGCCCGTCCCGTGCCCGCGCCAATCGCCGGCCCCGTCCCATAGCCCGGCCCGTCCCGCGCCCCTCGCCGGCCCGTCCCGCGCCTTTGCTCGTAGCCGGCCCGTCCGTAACCCGGCCCGTAGCCGTCCCGTAGCCGGCCGGCGCTTGCCCGTTCCGCACAGCCGGCCCCGTCGCCCGCCCGGCCCCGTCGCCCAGCCGACCCTGTCGCCACGCCGGCCCCGTCGCCCAGCTAGCCCTGTCGCACAGCCGGCCCCTGCGGCTCCTGCAACGCGCTAAACCACACACCACCGCGCTGCACCGCCTTGCACCGCCCTGCATCGCACTGCACCGCCCTGCACCGCCTTGCCATACTGCACCTCCCCCCCCACTGCAGTCTCCCGCACCGCGCTGCACTGCACTGCACCCCACTGCTTCCCGCCTACCGCCTCTCTGCTGCTGCACTGACCCTGATGGCGGACTCGGTGTTGCGCTTTGACGCGGAGGGTCAGCCGGTCGAGTTCGAGACGTGGCTCGTCGATCTCCGCCGACAGCTCACTGGTCAGCGGCAGGACGGCCACTTCTTGGCCGTCCACATCGACAGTACGCTCCCCTGCCCTGACCCCCCTGCTGCTCTGCCCACTGACCCCACGTCTGCTGACTGTGAGTCCGCTGCCGCTGCTGCCCTTGCCCGTGCAGTCTGGTTGTCACGAAACGCTGTCGCACAGCTCGCAATCAGTTATGCCCTCTCCCTGTCTGAGCGTCCCCGCTTTAGGTCGGTCAGCACCGCGCAGGAGTTCCTAGAGGCTGTTGTTGCGCGCTATTCCACCCCGCCCTCTGCCTCCGTCGATCGCCTGATCCTCCCTCGATTTTTTCCTGATCTCGCGTCTATTCCCAGTGTCGCTGACCTAGCCGCCCACTTGCGCACGCGAGACTCGACCTGGCGCGCTGCCTGCACTGAGGCCCAGCTTCGCGTGTTCTAACCCCCCATCTTTGCTACCCTCTACCTGCTTGCCACCCGCCTCTCTGACCGCCTTGCTAGTGCCCACGATCACTTTCTAAGTCCTCACCCCGCTGACCTCACCCTCACTGACTTTGTCCACACCCTGTCTGCCATAGAGACCCGCCAGCGCTCTATCGCCCAGTCTAGCGGTACTGTGCCGGTCACTATCTTTCAGGGCTATGCACCCGCTCAGTGCACTTTCTCTGACGGCTCTGCTGCTGGGGCTGAGACAGCCGCCGCAACTCAGTTCCGTCCGGGGAAGGGTCGCCGCCCCAAGGCTGGTCGCGGCGGTGGTAGCGGATGCGGGGATGGAGGAGGTGGTGGAGCCGGGTCGCCCGCTAGTAGTGCTGACGAGGGGGCTGGGGCTGGTGCTGCTGAGCAGTCGTCCCAACTGTAGCAGCAGGTGCCACCGTTGGACCAGCAGCAGCAGAAGCAGCCGCCGCAGCAGCAGCAGCAGCGGCGGGTTGGTCGTCTCCAGCCCGGGTGGCCTGGCGCTGGTGGTGGCGGCGGTCGCAGTGGTCGTGCACGCAGTGTGACCTCGGGTGGTGCTTCGAGTGACGGGCGCTGCCAGTACCAGCTCTAGACCGGTCCTCGCCACGGCCTCGTGTGCGGTAAGATCGGTCACACCCCCACCCGTTGTTTCAGTCGCCTGGACGACCTGTTTTGTCTCCGCTTCGGCCCATCGCCCGACCTCCCCGACTGGCTCAGTTTGCTTTGCCGTGGTGTTAAGATCTTTGATATGGACATGGACAAGATTAGTTCAACTTTGTATGTGCTGTATGTCGATGACTGTACTGTGACGGGTTCCTCTTACCCCTTGTTGCTTAGTATAGGTGTGCCTAGCTCATTCTCCCTTGCTGCGTCAGGCGTAGGATCCCCTGTTTTGTTTAGCCTAGGCTCCTCCCTCGCTTCTTCGGCTCCTGCCGCCACTGGCGCGCTCTCCTTCACCCTTGACTCCGGCGCTTCCCAGCGCTTCTTTCGGGACTCCACTACCCTCACGCCGCTTGCCTCTCCCGCCGCAGTTTCCCTTGCAGACCCAGGCCCTGTAGTCGCCCGTAGCTCCTCTACCCTTCCCTGTCCGGCGGTTCCTTTGGGCTCTCTTACAGGCATGCACATCCCCTCGTTCTCTAGGAACCTAGTTGGTGTCGGCTGCCTCCAAGACCTTCGCATCACCATTACGTTCCCTGGTCACGAGCGGTACGCTGTCTGTACCGAGGCTGCCAGTGGTGCTCCCCTCACCACGTTCCCCCGGGACGCGGTGTCTGGCCTATTCACGCTGGACACCGCGTCCCCCCCGTTTGGGACGTCTCCCCAGGTGTCTACGTCTACCCAGATTGTTGCGGCTTGCTCGTGTCGGTCGCTTACTCACCCGACGCTACTATGGCACCACCGTCTAGGTCACCCTACCCTCCCTCGTCTTCCTCACATGTCTCAGCACGGTCTTGTTTTAGGTCTCCGTGAGTCATTCCCCGCGCTCCCCTCCTCACCCGCGCCGCCGTGCACCCATTACGTCGAGGGCCGACTCTGCCTTGCCCCTCACTCCTCCTCGTTCCCCCCCACCACTACACAGTTGCATACCTTGCACATGGACGTCTGGGTCTCTGCCCTCGTCCATGGGCCACGTCGTGAGCGTTACTTCCTCGTCCTCGTTGATGACCACACTCGTTACACCACCGTGTTTTCCCTGGAGCGAAAGGTCGACGAGCCTGGCATTCTTATCCCATGGCTTGTCTCTGCGCGTGTGCACCGAGGTCTCCCAGTGTTGCGTCTTCACTCCGACCGTGGTGGCGAGTTCGCCTCTGGCTGCCTCGGTCGCTTCTGTCGTGCGGAGGGCATCACCCAGACGTACACCCTGCCGGACTTCCCGCAGCAGAATGGGGTCGCTGAGCGACGCATCGGTTTGGTCATGGAGGTGGCTCGTACCTCCATGATCCATGCCGGTGCACCCCATTTTCTGTGGTCGTTCGCCGTTCGCTACGCCGCTCACTAGCTTAACCTGTGGCCGCACCCTCATCGGCTGCAGGTTTCGCCGACTCTCCTCTGGACCGGGTCTCCTGATGACGCATCTGCGTTCCATGTCTTGGGCTGCCTTGCTCACGTTCATGCCTCCGGCACGGACAAGCTCACTGCCCGAATCGTCCCCTGTGTCTTCCTAGGTTTTCCCCTTGACTCGTCTGACTGGCACTTCTACCACCCCCCGTCCCACCGTTTCATTCACTATCGCGACGTCACCTTTGACGAGTCCGTCTCCTTCTACCACCGCTTTCCCCACCATGGTCCCCCGGTTACTCCCCCCCCAATCCTGGTTCCCCCTCCCCCGGTCGCCCCTGCTCCCCCCCCACCCCGTCCTACCCCGTGTGGTGTGTCTCACGTCACCCCCCTCCCGTCGGTTGTCCCTGTTGAGTAGTCTGCTGACTCTAGTGGCCCTGTGGTGCAGTCCTCGCCTCGTGCCCTCTCCCAAGTGTCTCCTCCTCCACCGTTGCAGTCGCAGCCGCAGCCGTCGTGGCAGCCACCCCAGCCGCAGCCGTCGTCGCAGCCGCAGCAGCAGCAGTTTGTGCCCTCTAGGGGTGCTGGCGTTGAGGAGTGTGATAGTCCTGGGGTTCCTGTCGTGGCTTGTCCCGGCGAGACTAGGGGTGGTGCCAGTTGTGAGAGAGTTCCTGGTTTTGGGGGTGTTCCTTCTGGGGGTGCTTGAGTGCAGTAATCCGGAGGCAGCCGTGGAGCAGCTCGCGGTCCAGGTATCGGCTTCATTCAGCCGTAGCAGCAGCAGTCACCGCCGTTGTCCGCCCTTCGCCTGCTCAGCCTTCCCTCCCCTGACCGCGCATCTGCGCCTCTCTTACCATCTCCTCATCTACCTGTCTACGGCCCTGTGTTCCCTCCTCTGGACTCGTCTCCGGCTCGTCTTCTCCCTCATTCCCCTCTTGTGTCCCCTCCTCTGTCTCCTGACAAGACGCCCCCGTCTCACGTCTGGTCTCGCCGTCCCTCTCGTGCTCGTTCTGTCTCTCTTGTTCGCCGCTCTCACCCTATGTTGCTTCGTTCCCACGTGTCTTGTCCTCCCCTCCTGCCGTCGCCTCCTCCATCCTCACTTGTCGCGCCTCCCCCTTTGTCTGACTACCTTCATGGTGCTCGTCCTCTTGTTTCTCGGGTCCTTGCCTCTCTCGTTACCGACCCATCTGTTCCTGCTTCGCGTCTTAACGCTCTTGTCGCTGCTATCGCTGACTTCGCCTCTACCCGTCGCCTTGACTACGCCATTGCTCTGATCTCTGACCCTTCCTGTCCTCTGTCCGTCGGGGGTGCTCCTGCTCTCGGCAGTGACGTCTTGGAGGACCGGCAGTACGAGCTTGCTTTCCTATCTGAGGCTGCTCCCCATCTCTGCTCCATGCTCCTAGTCTCTGAGGCTGACCCAGACGCTTTCGACATCCCGACCCCTCGCACCTACTGTGAGAGTACGACCCCGTTACACCACTTGTCCCTTTTCTTATTTTTCTTTCTCTTATATTTCTCTTTATATCCCATCTCATTTGGTTTCCTATTCTCCATTTTCCATTAACCTTTGGTTTATCCTGCTATTATAATTATATGACCGACCAGGCTTGGGATGTACTGGTGCGCTATCTGGCGTAATCCTGCCGTAATCCCTTAAAGCCAAAAGCCTCGCGTGGCTATACGCAGGGTGATTCTATCTTCTAGAAGGGTCTATTCCCTTAGGATAGGATAAACCTGGTTACCTGATGTACTCTAGAAGTATAAAAGCGCCTTGCACTGATCGATAGTGCAACCTTTCCTCGAGTCATTCGATCCTGTAACACTTGGTAATCAGAGCTCTTCTCACTCGGCCGCGCTCAGCTAAGCAGCAGCAGCGGGGATCCTGCCTCGAAAAACCACTGGGGGCGACCAATTCGACGCCGATTCTGGTAAGCACCAGCTCCGCGTTTTTTCGAATTACCCCCTCCGCGCGTGTTTTTGAATAGGATGGCGAACCTCGACAACGCCGAGGTTACCCAGCAGCTCTTCGCGCGCATCGCAACCCTTCAGGAGGAGATGCGAGCGGACCGCGAAGCGTGGCGAAACGAGTTCGAGCGAGTAACTCGACTCGCCGGAGCGCAGCACGACTCGACAACGGCGACGACGCAGCAGTCGCAGCAGTTTTTTGAGGCTCCGAAACCGCGCCCACCTGAGCCGTTCGATCCGAGCGATCGAAACTCCGACGTCCGCAGATGGATCGCCGGCATGGAGATCTACTTCGCAGCCGTCAGATGGAGCTCGCCAGCCTGGGACGGCCAACGCGTATGACTCGCGGCGACACTGATGCGAGGGCCGGCACTCGAATGGATTGGCGGCAACAGTACCTTCATCTACAGTGAAGCCACGTGGCAGCAGTTCCGCGCCGACCTGCTGAAACGATTCGAGCCGATAAATTCGAGTTTCCTTGCCCGGGAAAAAATTCATCGCCATCGACAGTTCGGGAGTGTAGCACAGTACACGCAGCAGATGGAGAAAATTTAATAACCGCATTCCCGACCTGACCGAAGGGGAAAAAGTACAGTCGTACCTCGCCGGGCTGAAGACCGAAGTCAAACGACAAGTGGCAGCGTCAAACTATGCGAGCTACAGTGACGTCGTATCGGCCGCGGAGCGCTTCGACATGGTCAACGCCGGAACACGACGGACGCACGTTGGCAGTACACGACAGGGCGACCGCTCGGCTCACCCCACGTTCGCCGACCTGATGGAAGTCGACAGATTCGAAGGGCGACCACGTCCGAAAAACACCAACTACACGTGTGATTTTTGCGGGGTGCCGGGTCATCGAATCTTCGACTGCAACGAAATGAAAACCGCACGCGCAGAGTATCGGGCACGTAACAGTGGCGGAATTCCTTCGGCCAATCAGAAGACAAAAAACGGGAGTCGCCAGTGATTGCGGATCTAGCTGGCGAAAATAAAAAGATCCGGAAGCGGCCGCGGGATTCCGAGAAAATCAACTTCGACGAAGCTGATTCGACGCGAGAAGGAGGAAATGATGGGGGAAAATCTCCACCCCACGACCAGTCTTTGCCAGGGAAAATCGCCGAGGAAAAATACGACTCCGCGAAAAAAGACTCTGCCGAGACAGGGAAACTCCTTGAAGACCCGAGAAATTACAAGGATTCGTTAAAGTTATCTGATAAATTTTCGAAGGGCTAGGGCCTTGGAGAAATTTCGGGAGGGACTCCAAAAGAAGCAGACAGCTGTGGAGATTATACCGGTACCGGAGAACTTGGGGACCAAATCAAGGAGTGTGAAAAGAAGCCGACCTTTCCACGGAGTCAACGTCCTCTCCCGACACCAGCCCACAACGACCACCCGTTCCCCAGGGAAGACGTCGGTGGAGCTGAAGCAGCTCAAGAGGAAGCTGGGGGTCTACAAAAAGCTGCACAAACCCCGAACTCCTCCTCCGGATGCATCCAGCTCTTCAGCATCAGTGATGCGCACAGTCGTCAAGGAAACTCCGGGCTTTGGAGAAGAGCCGTTCTCCAAGCAGCCTTGGCCAGCTGCCAGCTCAGGAGTAAATAGCAACACAAAGGTGTGTACGGAATATTGGGATGTACCCTATGACCCAATCAATGAAACCATTTTTCAGTACTCCGAGCAACGCCTGCCCCTCGTGCTCGAGGTCATCTGCAAA
Organism: Closterium sp. NIES-67; assembly: GCA_027943415.1. Lineage (NCBI taxonomy): Eukaryota > Viridiplantae > Streptophyta > Zygnematophyceae > Desmidiales > Closteriaceae > Closterium > Closterium sp. NIES-67. The sequence goes on from BQMB01001098.1 coordinate 112,922, forward strand.
GGACGACGCCTCCAAGCACTCGTGGACAGCGGAGCATCACACACCGTCTGCGACAAGGCAGTAATCCACCGACTTTGGGAAGAGTACAAGACTTCAAGATTCTCTGCAACGATGGTGGACGGCAGCAAGTTACCAGTACACGGCGAAGCAGTGCTACACCTACAAATCGGGCCACTATGCTGGAGACCTGCACTCCCCATCACCAACATCAAAGGGCTTGACTTGATCTTCGGGCGAGACTCCCTGAAAAGATTCAACCCCGAGATCTACTGGGTGAACCGCACCGCAAGCATCTACAACAGTGGACGGAGAGTACAGCTACCCAACTGGGACGATACAGGAGATATCCCAGTGGAGACACTCGCCAGATTCGAGAAGGACGTGAAACGAACCGACACCGGGTTCCTGGCGATAGCAGCAGAGGTGGAGAATGACGGAGAGAAAGCCTCGGAACCTCTAAAAAAAATCAAGGACTTACTGAAGGAGTTCCAAGACATTCTTCTTGATGACCTACCGAACGAGCTACTGCCATACCACACACATCAACACGAGATTGTGGAGGAACCGGGTTCGAAGCCGACCTTCCGAGCACCATATCGGCTCAGCCCTACGGAGCTGACCGACATGAAAAAACAGATCGAGTATCTCCTAGCCAAAGGACTCATCCGACCATCCACTTCACCATACGGTGCCCCAGTACTCTTCACACCGAAACCGGACGGAAGCCTGCGCATGTGCATCGACTACCGAGCTCTTAACAAACAGACAATAAAAAAAAAATATCCGATACCGCGAATCGATGACCTGCTTGACCAGCTTCGGGGAGCTACGGTATTTTCCAAACTGGATCTGCGGTCCGGATACTGGCAGATGCGGATGGCGGACAACTCTATCCACAAAACTGCTTTCCGAACTCGGTATGGATCGTACGATTATTTGGTAATGCCGTTCGGACTCACCAACGCACCTGCAACGTTTCAAGCTGAAATGAACCACATTCTACGACCACTTTTGGACGAGTGCGTGGTGGTGTACCTGGACGACATCCTCATCTACTCGCGCGACATGAAGCAATACGTCGAACACCTACGACGCGTCTTCGAAATTCTTTGACGAGAACGGTTCTACGTCAAACTGTCCAAGAGCGAATTCGCCCTTGAGAAGGTCCAGTTCCTAGGACACATGGTGAGCGCTCAAGGAGTTCACGTCGATCCCAAGAAAATCGAAGCCGTACGTACGTGGAAGACACTCGAGAACGTGAAGGAGTTGCAGCAGTTCCTAGGCTTCGCGAATTATTACAACAGGTTCGTGCCACAGTATGCGAAACTCGCAGCACCACTTACGAATCTGTTGAAGAACACGCCCTACAAATGGGAAGCGAAGCACCAGGAAGTCGTGGAGCAGCTGAAACAAGCACTCACGACCGCCCCGGTACTCATCTTGCCAGATCCCGAACGCGACTACGTAATCGAAGCTGACGCCAGCGACCAAGCAGTGGGAGCAGTCTTAATGCAAGACCAGGGGAATGGACTGGAACCAATCGCCTACCTCAGCAAGAAACTACATGGAGCAGAACTGAACTACGTGATACACGACAAAGAGGCCCTTGCCATCGTCATCGCCTTCAAAGCGTGGAGATGTTATCTCGAAGGACAAAGAACAACCGTCTACACCGACCACTGCAGCCTGAAATACTTGAAGACACAACCCAACCTTTCCAGGCGGCAGGTCCTGTGGATCGACTTCCTCGAGACACACTTCCACTACGACATCGTGTACAAGCCCGGCCACAAAAACAAAGCAGATGCTCTTAGCCGGCCTGCGCACGTTGCCGCTATTCAAATTGAAGGGATGAATCCACTACTCAAGGGACTCTTCACACACGGGTACGCCATCGACCCAGAAATTCCCTTGGCTGAAAAACGACATCTGCTACAGTGGGACAGTGACATCGCGTACCGGAAAGGATCAGCGAAAATCTGGGTACCCAATTACCCTCCTTTGCGCCAGTTACTACTCGAAGAATATCACGACGTCCTATACGCGGGACACTTCGGTAGCAACAAGACGCTCACCGGTATCGCCAAACACTACTACTGGCCCCACATGGCAGATGACGTACAGAAATTCGTCACCTCGTGTGATACCTGTCAGCTTATGAAGAGCAGCAAGCAGAGAAAGGCGGGACTACTACAGCCTCTTCCTGTCCCAGAACAACCATGGCAAGTGGTTAGCGTGGACTTCATCACCGGGTTACCACCTACCACCAGTGGTCATGACGCAATCCTTGTCGTCATCGACAAGTTCTCCAAAATGGGACACTTCATCCCGACACACACGACGACACGCACCGAGGAGACAGCACAACTCTTCATTCGTCACATCATCTCACAGCATGGCATCCCAACCATACTCATCTCCGACCGAGACCCTAAGTTCACCAGCAATTTCTGGAAGGAACTTATGTCTCTTCTCGGGACCAAACTCGCCATGTCATCCGCCTACCATCCGCAGACAGACGGACAGACCGAGCGCCTCAACCAAATTGTTGAGCAACTCCTCCGAGCAGCCTGCAAGGACGAGATCTCCAAATGGGACCTGCACCTGCCCGTTCTAGAGTTTGCTTACAACAACGCTACACATGCCGCTACTGGACAGACGCCGTTCTTCCTCTGCTACAGACGCCACCCACTCACACCACAGAAACCGCCCACATCCGCTACCGTACAACCTGCACATGATTTCATCACAACCATGCATCAGTTTTGGGATCGGACCCACAAGCGCCTCCTCGACTTTCAGCAGCAACAAAAACGCCAAGCCGATCGCCATCGCAACGACCACACCATCACGGTGGGAGACCGGGTGCTTCTTGACACCCGCAACCTGGACATCAGCCACCTCCCATCTAAACTGCGACCTCGCTTCTGCGGGCCTTTTCTCGTCGAAGTGCAGGTAACTCCTGTTACCTTCCGCTTGCGTCTGCCAGCCACTTGGAAGATTCACAACGCCTTCCATGTCCAACTTCTGAAGCCCTATCGGGATCCGAACACGATCTTCGTCGGACGCCAACCGCCGCCGCCGCCACCCGTTCTCGTCCAGAATGAACCCGAGTACGAGGTCGAGTCCGTGCTTGCACACCGTCGACGTCGGAATGGCACCGTGGAGCTTCTCATCCGTTGGAAGGGTTATGATCATTCTGAGGACAGCTGGGTATCTGAGTCCGACATGGGTAACGCCCGTCGTCCTCTGCATGACTACCTTGTAAAGCAGGGTGTTACTTCTACCATCCAGCTTTGAGGGGGGAAAGTGTGAGAGTACGACCCCGTTACACTACTTGTCCCTTTTCTTATTTCCTTTCTCTTTCATTTCTCTTTTTATCCCATCTCATTTGGTTTCCTATTCTCCATTTTCCATTAACTTTGGTTTATCCTGCTATTATAATTATATCATCGACCAGGCTTGGGATGTACTGGTGCGCTATCTGGCGTAATCCTGTTGTAATCCCTTAAAGCCAATAGCCTCGCGTGGCTATACGCAGGGTGATTCTATCTTCTAGAAGGGTCTATTCCCTTAGGATAGGATAAACCTGGTTACCTGATGTACTCTGGAAGTATAAAAGCGCCTTGTACTGATCGATAGTGCAACCTTTCCTCGGGTCATTCGATCCTGTGACACCTACGCTGAGGCTACATCGGGACCCTGGGCCTCTCAGTGGATAGCTGCCATGGAGCAGGAGATGGCATCTTGGAGATCCACCGGCACCTACGTCGACGCAGTTCCCCCACCTGGGGTGAAAGTAGTCGATGGCCGGTGGCTCTTCAAGGTGAAGCGCCTTCCTGGAGAGCCGCCTGTGTTCAAGGCGCGCTACGTGGCTAGAGGCTTCAGTCAGCATGAGGGGGTGGACTTCTTTCAGACCTTCGCACCGACCCCGAAGATGACTACTCTTCGGGCGCTGCTATACGTAGCAGCACAGCGTGACTACGAGTTACACTCCCTCGACATTTCTTCAGGACAGCCTACACGAGCAGGTCTACCTGTGCCGCCCTCAGGGCTTTACTAGTACCTTCCCTCCTAGGACCCAGTGGCACTCTCCTTCACACTTGACTCTGGTGCGTCCGCCTACTTCTTTCGCGACCACACCATGCTCATGCCAAATGCCGCCCCAGCAGTTGTCGCCCTTGCTGACCCTTCCTCCGGTCCGGTAGTTTTTGTAGCTCCACCACACTTCCCTGTTCGGCGGTTCCCTCGGGCTCTCTTACAAGTCTGCACATCCCCTCGTTCTCCAAGAACCTACACTGACGGAAACAATTGTCCGGATGTTATACATTAATTAGGGTTATACATAAATTCTTAATGATAAATGGTGGTACTCTTTGGGAGGGGCACATAGTGGATGTGTTCAGAGCGCTAAAATCCATTATAGCAAACTGTATATAACTTAGTGCCAAAGATATACAAAGAGTACATCCGGACAATTATTTCCCAGGACAAATAGCAAACTTCCGCGCAGCGTTTCTAGTACCTAGTCCATCAACACTTGGCCTTCATCACCACTTGCACCCTCCTAGGCATGTTATCTACGAGATTAGTGCAAACCTTTACATGGATCTTCTCGCACTCTTCCTGGACCCACCATTTTGCATAAGGGGGTGAGCACTAGGAAAATCGTGAAGTATTTGAGCGTATGCAAGAGTATTGTGCACGATTTCATATTGAAAGTTATCTCTAAGACTAGCCACGCTGAGGTGTGGCCAAAGATGTCATAAGTCGATTAGTCCCATCTTATCATGGATCGTCTTCGTCGTACCGTTATATGGTAAAATTACGAGCAGAGTGGCGAAAACTAGCGTGTCCGCCACAAAACTTAGGGTAACATAGCACGGACGAATGTGCACCCTTTCACTATTAGAATCACTTGAAAATCTATGGGTCTCGTCACGGTGCAGCAATCGAAAAAGCCCCGACTGGTGGGGAAGAATATCCGGGTTGAGGTATGGTGAGGATGAGGGTTACTCGAGTGCTATAAACTCATGCTCTCCAAGCCATTCCAAGCCTAGGCGGGACAGATGGCTTGGAGAGTATGAGTATGTTTCGCTGGAGTGACCCTTTTCCTCACCATACATCAACCCGGATATTTTTTTTGAACAGTCGTGCCTTCTTCGACTACTGCACCATGACGATACCTAAGGATCCTAGCGTGATTCTAATAGTGCAAGGGTGCACAGTCGACCGCGCTATGTTACCCTAAGTTTCGCGGCAGATACGCTAGTTTTCGCCACTCTGCTCGTAATTTTACCCTACAAAGGTACGACGAAGACGATCCGTGGTAAGACGGAGTCAATCGTCTTATGGCATCTTTGGCCACACCTCAGCGTGGCTAGTATCAGAGATAACATTCAGTCAGAAATCGTTCACAATACTCTTGCATACGCTCAAATCCTTCGCAATTTTCCTAGTGCTCACCCTCTTATGCAAAAGTGTGGGTCCAGGAAGAATGCAAGAAGATCCCTGTAATGGTTTGCACTAACCTCATAGATAACATGCCTATAAGGGTGCAAGTGGTGATCAAGGCTAAGTGTTGGTGGACTAGGTACTAGAAACTCTGCGCTGAAGTTTGCTCTTTGTCCTGGGAAATCATTGTCCTGATGTACTCTTCTTATATATTTTGGCACTAAGTTAGATCCAGTCTACTATCATGGATTTTTGTGCTGTGAACACATCCACTATGTGCCCCTCCCAAATTGTACCACAATTAAACATTAAGACTTTATGTACAGTGGTCGGAAAGCCCCAAAACCTTGATTAATGCAAAACATCCGGACAATTGTTTCCGTCACTGTAATTGGTGTCGGCTGTCTTCAGGACCTCGTCGTCACCACTACGTTCCCTGGACACGAGCAGTACGTAGTCTGTACCGAGGCCGCCACTGGTGCTCCGCTCACCACGTTCCTCCGGGACCCGGTGTCTGTCCTGTTCATATTGGACACCGCGTCCCCCCCCAAGTGGGGGCGCCCCCCCCTGTGGCTGCATCTACCCAGGTCGTTGTGGCTTGTTCGTGTTGGTCGCTCACTCACCCGTCGCTTCTATGACACCACCGCCTAGGTCACCCGCACTCGTGTGTCTACGTCACATGTCCCACCACGGTCTTGTCTTAGGTCTCCCTGCGTCGCTCCCTGCCCTCCTTCCCTCGCCTGTGCCTCAGTGCATGCTTTGCGTTGAGGGCCGGCTGCGCCATTCTCCTCACTCTTCCTCCTTTCCCCCGACCACTGCGCCTCTCTTGACCCTGCACTTGGACGTTTGGGGCCCAGCCCATGTCCCTGGGCCGCATTTGTGAGCGCTACTTTCTGGTTCTCGTAGACGACTATTCGTGCTACACCATGGTGTTCCCCTTGGAGCGGAAGGCCGGCGTGCCTGACGCTCTTATCCTATGGCTTGTAGCTGCGCGAGTCCACCGCGCCCAGCCAGTGCCGCGTCCTTACTCCGATCGTGGCGGTGAGTTCACCTCCGGTCGCCTTGGCCAATTCTGTCGTGCGGAAGGCATCACCCAAACATAAACCCTTCTGGACTCCCCATAGCAGAATGGGGTCGCTGACCGATGCATCGGTTTGGTCATGGAGGTGGCTCGTACCTCCATGATCCATGCCGATGCACCCCATTTTCTGTGGTCGTTCGCAGTTCGCTCCGCTGCTCACCAGCTTAACCTGTGGCCGTGCTCCCAGCAGCCGCAGGTTTTGCCGACCCTCCTCTGGATCAGGTTCCTTGGTGACGAGTCTGTCTCCTACTACACCTGCACCGTCTCTTATGTCTTCCTTGGTTTCCCCCTTAACGCACCTGACTGTCACCTTTACCACCCATTGTCTCACCGGTTCTTTTACTCGCGTGACATCGCCTATGACGAGTCTGTCTCCTACTACACCCGCATTCCTCACCGAGGTCTCCCGGTTACCGCACCCTTTGTTCCTTGCTCCCACTCCCCCTGTAGCTCCTGCTCCTCGTCCTGCCCAGTCAGGTTTTTCGCACGTCACTCCCCTTCCTTCGGTTGGCCCAGCGGAAGAGTCTGCTCACTCTGGGGGCCCTGAGGCTCGGTATCCGCCGCTTGTTTCTACGGTGCTTGCACCCTCGGCCCCGCTGTCTCCTCCTCCGCCGCAACAGCAGCGTCGCAACCGCAGCAGCAGTCACCTCCGCCGCCGCAGCAGCAGCACCCGTTGCGGCAGCAGGGGTCAGTTTGCTCTGGGGGTGTTGGCGCTTTGGGTGTTGGTTCTAAGGGGGGAGCTCGTTCTGGGGGCGCTAGTCCTAGGGGTGCTGTCGTGGCGATTCCCAGTGGCCCTGGGGGTGGCGTGGGTGCTGGAGAGGGTTCTAGTTATGGGGGTGCTAGTCCTGGGGATGCTGGTCCTAGGGGTGCTGTTGTGACGAGTATTGGGGGTAGCCCTTGTGCGGCTGGAGGTCCTGGTGTGGGCGCGGAGCAGCAGCACCAGCCGCACCAGCCACAGCAGCAGCAGCCGCCGCCAGTTTCCGCCCTTCGCCTTCTCGGTCTTCCCTCTCCTGACCAACCGCCCGCGCCTCCCCCGGTGCCGCCCCCTCCTCCTGTCTACGGCTCCGTATTCCCTCCGCCGGACTCCTCCTCAGCTCGTTTCCCCCCTCATTCTCCTCCTGTGTCTCCTCCGTTGTCTTCTGACCCTACGCCCCCCTCTCGCAAGTGGTCTCCCCGCCCCTCTCGTGCTCACCCCATCTCTCCTGCTCCGAGTGTTCACCCTATGTCTCTCCGTTCTCACGTGTCTCGTGCTCCTCCCCCTCCTCTTCTCCCGTTGCATCCTCCGTCGTCTCTCGTTGTCTCCACGCCTCCTTTCTCTGACTTCCTCCGTGCTGCTCGCCCTCTTGTTGCTCGTGTCCTCGCCTCCCTTGTTACCGACCTGTCCGTTCCTGTCTCGAGTCTCGACGATCTTGTCACTGCTGTCTCTGACTTTGTCCCTACTCTCCGCCTTGACTACGCCACTGCTCTGCTCTCTGACCCTGCCCACCCTCCGTCCGTTGGGGCTGCACCTCCCTTTGGCAGTGACGTCGTAGAGGACAGTCAGTATGAGCTAGCTTTCCTGTCGCCAAGGATTTCCTAGATGCATTACTTGAGCACTACTCCACGCCCGCCTCCGCCTCTGCTGGCCGCCTGATCCTCCCCATGCTATTCCCAGATCTTACTGTTTTCCCCACTGTCGCTGACCTAGCCACAAACCTCCGTGCACTAGAGACTAGTTACTGCGCCGTTAGACACCCAACTCACTGCCTTCCTCCCACCGTTCTGTGCTACCCTGTACCTTATTTCCATGCGCCTTCCGGACCGCTTAGCCATTGCTCGCGACCACTTCCTTAGCCAGCACCTTGGTGACCTTGTTGTGTGATGTCATCATATGCTATCACATTCTGTCTGCCTCCCATCCCATATTTTTTCAACTTGCATGTGTGGTTTGAACGTGTGCAAGAATTTGTGTGTGATGTGTTCTGGAGTTTGGGAATGTGTTTTGTGTTATTTTGTTTGAGCAGGTTTTTTGTGATGATAGATCTTGAGAAGATCTTTCCGACGCAACGAGAATCCCTTCAATCGGAGCAAGAACGCGAAAGCTATGAAGATTCAAAGTTCATGAGCTTGCGTTACAATTGCGGCGGTTACAAAGTGAAGTTGTGGGGTGACTCTATATGGAGTTGGGACCTTTGGGGGTTTGGGAAATTTGTCACTCACTGTAACAGCTGCAAATTGGTTGGGAACAACCAAGCTAGGTTGGCAAGGGTGGCCAACTTGGATGGATTGGTTGGGAAGGGACAAATGTCAAAGTTGGGGTTCCTATAGGGAGGGAATCTTTGTGCTTATGGGGTTTCCTTGGTTGGGGACTCTCTTGGGACCTTCCCTCTCATCCCTCTCTTCCTATCCCAACCTTTCTCTTGCTCCTTCTAATTCCTTGTGAGATTCTTGAACTTTGATTGAACTCTTGAGATTGAGTTAAGTTCTCCTCCTACAGCTTACCCCCTAGTGCGTCGAAAGCCATAGCGTCGCGAATACTTCATCAATCAACGTGATTCAAATTGGGAACGGTAGCTGAGATCAAGAGCTACAACATATCCAAGTTTCGCGACATTCCAACGGCTAGTGTTTTGTCGACGTCGTTTCTTGTGAAGACGACTTTTCTGTCCAGAATTTCGGATTTATATTTTGAGTAATTCTAGCTCCTAAGTTCACCTAGACTCTGTCCTTAATCCTAACAAGTGGTATCAGAGCGATATTAAGGACATTGAGAGGAGTCTACAGAAGTGTGAAGACCCTTCTAGACCCACCATGGCCTGTGGGTGTGCCTAAGTGGTGTTCTAAAGGTTGGATGTGTCTTCCGCTAAGGGGAAACTCTGCCGAAATTTCGTGGACGCCGACACTTGTGAAAATATCGAGGGAGCTGAGTGTGGACAGCAAAGGGGAGCTGAAATTCGTCATTTCTCAAGGAGAAGATGAATGAGAGAGGAGGAGATGCTAATGGAAGAGGAGCTGTAGCTGAGAAGACAAGTGAGCCGCCGCCATCAAAAGTTGAAGCTTTGGATGGCTCCAACTATGAGGAATGGAGCGGACGGATGAGGAGTGCCTTCAAACGCTACAAGCTCCTGAAGATTGCTGTTGGGGAAGAGAAGATGCCGGAAGAAGGCGAAGCACGTGAACGGTGGATTGAGAAAAGCGCGGTGCTTTTCGACCTCATTCTTCAATCGGTCAACAAGGAGATGTTCGAGCACATCAAGGATCTTGTGGAAGCGGATGATTCGGGTCCAAGGGCGTGGAAACTACTACGTGATGTGGTTCAGCCCAACACTCTCCTGATGGTGATCGTGCTCGAGAAGGAACTTGCTGCCATCTCCATGCGACCAGGGGACGATGTGAAGCCGGTCCTTGACAAGATCAAGGACACCTATGCAAGGATGGCAGCAGCGGGCAGCAGTGTATCTCAGCTGCAGCAGTGCACCAAGATCATCTCGGTGTTGGACAACTCTTGGGACAACCTCATCCCCACCCTCAACTCTCAACAAGATCAATGGACACCTGAGTGGCTAAGGCAGCAGATTCTGCAGGAGGACTTCCGCAGACGCCATGTGGGAGGCGGTGCTGCCACTAAGACTGCTGAGGGGTATGGAGCTGCAGGGCGCGGCAGAGGAAGAGGGGGTTGGAGAGGCCGAGGCCATGGGAGGAGCTTTGGCAGAGGTAGAGGCCGAGGTGACTATAATGAGGGGCATGGGAGCTCTAGTGGCAGGGGGAGTACCAGAATGGAGGGCACCTGCTGGTACTGCAAGAAGATAGGGCATCCTTGGTTCAAGTGCTTCAGCAGGCCGGAGGGATGGGCACCTCCAGGCATGAAGCCACCCAGTGGTGAACGCGCACAAGGTGGCGCTGTGCAAGGCTCAGGTGCACAAGGTGAAGGTGCACAAGGTAATGCCTATCCTGGTTTGTTTCTTATGGTTGAGGATGTGCATGGGCATGAGGGTGATGTGGGATTTGTGGGAAAGGTTGTGATGCACCCTCTCACGCACTGGGTGATTGATTCGGGTTGCACCAGTCACATGACCCCACGGGCAGATTTGCTTGATGAGGTAAAACCCCCTGGGAAGATTAAGTATGTGGCAGCAGCGTCAGGTGCTTTGCTCCCCGTGATTGGTGTTGGGAATGCCAAGGTTAAGGGAGCTAATGGGGAGCTTGTGGGGCTTGGGAATGTTCTGCTGGTTAAAGGCTTGTCTGCTAACCTTCTCTCTGTGCGGCGGCTGCAGAAGAGTAAGGCCGAAGTGACCTTTGGACCAACCAGCTGCCGTGCTAAGCTTGGGAAGAAGGTGCTGTGGAGTCTGGAAGAGGAGACCAGCTGCATCAAGGACCTGTGGCAGCTGCCCATCATCCCTTGGAATGGGAAGACTCCAACAGCAGCAACGGCAGCAGTGGCAAAGGCAACAGCAGGAGGAGATGCAACTGCACCAACTGATGGGGTGCTGGAAGCAGTCAAGAAAGTGCAGAAGCAGCAGACACATGGTGAGGTGCTTGCTGGTGTGGATGCGAGTGCGGCATGGGCTAAGGCTTCATCAAGGAGTGGAGAGGCCGATTGGGAGACATGGCATGAGAGGTTGTGTCATGTGAACTTCCCTATGCTGCAGAAGTTGGTGAAGAATGGGAGCCTGAAGGGCTTGGAGGTGAAAGGGGAAGTGAAGGAGATTGGGAGCTGCCCTACATGCTTGGAGACCAAGTTCTCCAAGTTCCCCTTCAACAGTGCAACTGGACCATCCAAGACCCCACTTGCACTTGTGCACATGGATGTGGTGGGGCCCACAAGAGCCCCTTCCCTCTCAGGCAGCCGCTATTTCTTGACAATTGTGGATGACCACACTTGGGCAGTGTGGGTTTACCCTTTGAAGAGCAAGGGGGAGGTGGCAGCGGCTGTCCTTAAGGAGTGGATGCCGAGAGCTCAGAGGGAATGCGGACACAAGGTGAAGGTGATCCGTAGTGACAATGGTGGGGAGTTCATTGGAGCTGATTTTGAGGGGGAGTTGAAGAGGAAGGGGATCCAGCATCAACTGACAGTGCCCTACAACCCACAGCAGAATGGCGTGGCTGAGAGGTTCAACAGGACCCTGCAGGAGGGGGCACGCACTCTCCTTGGGCGTGCAGGGCTGCCTGATCCGTTTTGGGTGTCTGCACTGAGGCAGGTCGCCCTTGTGAAGAACAGGGTGCTGGCTACAGTTGGAGATAAGGAGTGGATCCCATACGTCAAGTGGTATGGGAGTGCTCCAGCTGTGAACATGCTGAGGGCATTTGGGTGCATGGTGGTGTTTCATGTGCCTAAGGAGAAAAGGGGGAAGTTGGAGGCTTCTGGAAGATGGGGTGTGCACTTGGGGATTGCAAAGGATCACAAGGGGTGGCTGCTATGGGACTTGACCACCCAGAAGTTGACAGTGTCAAGGGATGTGAAGTTTCTTGAGTCCCTGTACTACAAGGAATGGAAGCAGCAGCAACAGAAGCTTCCATCTACACCGCTCATTGTGGAGGCAGATGAGGTGCAGCAGCCTTCAAGACAGGTGGAGGTTGCAGTGTCAGAGGAGGAGATGTCTGGGGTGACTGAGGAAGGGGGAGCAGCTGAAGTAGAGCAGCAGCAGCAGCAGCAGCATGAGTCTCCACCTCGAGTTCCACACCCGCCTGAGCGTCCTAGGAGGGATGTGCGCCCTCCAGTGAGGCTGACCTATGGGGGAAGAGGCAAGCCGAATGTGGTGCAGGCTGGGAGTGTGGTTGAGCAGATTGAGGAAGATGAGATCGCTCACTGCTACTGGGCACCAATCCCTGAGCCCAAGACTCGAGAAGAGGCCTTGAATGGACCAAATGGGGAGAAGTGGAAGGCGAGTGAGGATGAGGAGTTCGGGTCCCTAATTGAGAACGAGACATGGGACCTGTGTGACTTGCCTCCTGGAAAGAAGGCAATCACTTCCAAGATGATCTACAGGCACAAGTATGGACCTGAAGGGGAGCTGACCCGCTACAAGTCTAGGCTTGTGGCACGGGGGTTTCAGCAGACAAAGGGGAAGGACTATGATGAGGTGTTTGCTCCTGTGGGGAAAGGAACAACACTGAGGGTGCTGTTGGCGATAGCTGCACTCCTGGGATGGAAGATTCGGCAGATGGATATTGTGACTGCCTTTCTGAATGGGATCATTATGGAGGAGGTGTACATGAAGCAGCCAGAGGGGCTGGATGACGGGAGCGGCAGGGTCTGCAGGCTGAAGAAGGCCATCTATGGCCTTAAGCAGGCGCCTCGTGCATGGTATCACAAGTTGGAGGAGGCGCTGTTGGCTGGGGGTTTCAAGAAGAGTGAGTGTGACCCCAGCCTGTTCCTGCTGCAGGAGAAGGATGAAATCCTCATGCTCTTGGTGTATGTGGATGATATCCTTCTCTTTTCTGCATCCACTGCTTTGCTGGACAGCGCAGAGCAGATGCTGGAGATGCAGTTCAAGTGCTCCAAGATGGGTGAGGTGAAGTACTACTTGGGGATGCACGTGGAGAGAGATGTGGAAAAGGGTGTGCTGAGGTTGCACCAGAGGAAGTACTGTGAGGGGCTGGCTGAGAAGTATGGGCTGCAAGATGGGGGAAAGCCAGCAACACCACTACCTTCAGGGTTTACTGTGGAGCCATGTGCTGATGAGGAGGTAGTGGGTGATAGTGACAGGAAGCTGTTTCATTCGATGGTTGGGTCGCTGAATTATGCTGCAAATCATACACGGCCTGACATTGCATTTGCTACATCACGATTGGCTAGTGTGGTCTCACGCCCTAGTCATGAGCAGCTGGAAGCGGCCAAGAGGTTGGTCCGCTATGTGAGCGCTACGGCATCAGTGGGATTGGAGTACAGTGGAGTGAGGCAGCGGTTGCAGAGAGGTGCTGCAGATGTGAAGAGTGGAGAGATGCTCTTGAGTTGCTATACTGACGCTAGCTTCAACTCAGTGAAAGCGGATGGCACCAGCATTGGGGGTTATGTGTGCTTGCTAGGAGGTGGTGCTGTGAGCTGGCGCAGCAAGAAGCAGAATGAGGTGGGATTGTCCTCATGTGAGACTGAGTACATGGCCTTACACCATGGGGCCAAGGAAGTAGTGTGGCTAAGGCGTTTGTTGGAGGAGTTGGGAGTTGGTCAGGAGAAGCCGACAGTTGTGTTTTGTGACAATGAGTCCGCTGTGAAGCTCGCCAAGAATGCTTGTCTGCATGGGCTGACAAAACACATAAGGCCTAAGTGGCATTGGGTGAGGAGACTCCTTGATAAGGAGGTGCGGCTGGAGATAGTGAAGACCCATCAGCAGGCAGCAGATATTTTCACCAAGCGTCTGGCGGAGGCGGATCATTGGAAGGGCATGAAGCTTGCTGGGATGAGTGTGCATTGAGTATGCATGCTTGAGATGTTGGTATGGTGGATGATGGTTGGCAGCCAGAGGGGGAGATTGTTGTGTGATGTCATCATATGCTATCACATTCTGTCTGCCTCCCATCCCATATTTTTTCAACTTGCATGTGTGGTTTGAACGTGTGCAAGAATTTGTGTGTGATGTGTTCTGGAGTTTGGGAATGTGTTTTGTGTTATTTTGTTTGAGCAGGTTTTTTGTGATGATAGATCTTGAGAAGATCTTTCCGACGCAACGAGAATCCCTTCAATCGGAGCAAGAACGCGAAAGCTATGAAGATTCAAAGTTCATGAGCTTGCGTTACAATTGCGGCGGTTACAAAGTGAAGTTGTGGGGTGACTCTATATGGAGTTGGGACCTTTGGGGGTTTGGGAAATTTGTCACTCACTGTAACAGCTGCAAATTGGTTGGGAACAACCAAGCTAGGTTGGCAAGGGTGGCCAACTTGGATGGATTGGTTGGGAAGGGACAAATGTCAAAGTTGGGGTTCCTATAGGGAGGGAATCTTTGTGCTTATGGGGTTTCCTTGGTTGGGGACTCTCTTGGGACCTTCCCTCTCATCCCTCTCTTCCTATCCCAACCTTTCTCTTGCTCCTTCTAATTCCTTGTGAGATTCTTGAACTTTGATTGAACTCTTGAGATTGAGTTAAGTTCTCCTCCTACAGCTTACCCCCTAGTGCGTCGAAAGCCATAGCGTCGCGAATACTTCATCAATCAACGTGATTCAAATTGGGAACGGTAGCTGAGATCAAGAGCTACAACATATCCAAGTTTCGCGACATTCCAACGGCTAGTGTTTTGTCGACGTCGTTTCTTGTGAAGACGACTTTTCTGTCCAGAATTTCGGATTTATATTTTGAGTAATTCTAGCTCCTAAGTTCACCTAGACTCTGTCCTTAATCCTAACAGACCTCACCCTGACCGCCATTGTCACCGCCCTGTCTGAGATAGAGACTCGCCAGCGAGCGGTGTTGTGGCAGTCCCTATCTTTCAGGGCTGTGCTCCCTCCAAGTGAACGTACGATGACGTTAAAGCCGCAGTTGCTACGGCTGCCCCTGCCACTGAGACCGCAGCTGCGAACGCGTTGGGGCCGTCGTGGCGCCAAGGGAGGGCGTGGTGGTGGTGCTGGTGGAGGTGGTGGTGGTGGTGGTGGCGAGGACAGTGGTTCTGACGAGGGGGTTGGGGCTGGTGTCCAGGAACCGCAACAGCCGCAGCCGACGCAGCAGCAGCAGCAGCAGCCGTGGGCTCGCCTCCCGCCGGGGTGGCCCAGAGCCTTTGGAGGTGGTGGCCGTAGTGGCGGTCCTCGCAACTCGGCATCTACACGGAGCTTCAGTGCTATGAGCTGCTAGTTCCAGCTCAAGACCGGCCCCCTCCGTGGCACTGTGTGCCGCCGCTCACACCCGACCGCCAGCTGCTTTCGCCGCCTCAACAACCTCTTTCGTCGCCGCTTCGGCCCGGCCCGGGACCTCCCTGACTGGCCCAGTCTGCTGCGCTACGGTGTGCCTGTCTTTGAGTTGACGCCAAGGTCCTGCAGACAGCCGACACCAACTAAGTTCCTGGAGAACGAAGGGATGTGCAGGCCTGTAAGAGAACCCGAGGGAACCACTGGACAGGGAAGGGTAGTGTAGCTACGGGCAACGACAGGACCAGAGGAGGGGTCAGCAAGTGCTATTGCGGTAGGTGCAGCAAGCGGCATGAGTATGGTGTGGTCGCGGAAGAAGCAGACAGATGCACTGGAGTCAAGTGTGAAGGACAGCGAAGCAGCAGCGGCAGCCGAAGGAGGAGCGAGTGCGGAGCCTAGGCTAGACAAGGCAAACGGTCCTACGCCTGGTGCAGCAGGGGAGTCTGTACTACATAAAGGTACTACGCCTAAACTAGAGAACATAGGGTAATAAGATCCAGACACACTAGAAGCATCAGCATACACAGAATGCTACGCATAACTAATCTGATGTTCGGGCATTGCTTTACGTAGCAGCACAGCGCGAATATGAGCTTCACTTGCTGGAATTCTCCAGTGGGTTCCTTCAGGGCAGTCTGCACGAGCAGATCTACCGGAGTCGTTCGCCAGGCTTCTCTGGCTCTCTCCCTCCTAAGACCTAGTGGTTCCTCCGGCGCCCAGTTCACGGTCTGCGACAGGCGCCTTGAGAGTGGCACGACACTCTGCGTCCTATGCTGACCCGTCGCTCTTCGTTCTCTTAGTCCAGACTCCGTTCTACATCATAGTCTTCGTAGATTACGTGGTCTTTGCTACGGCAGACAGAAACGCGCTGGCCTCAATGAAGGTCGAGCTGCTGAGGAGACACACCTGCATTGCCCTAGGAGAGCTGTGCAACTATCTTGGGCTGCAAATCTCCAGGGACAGAGCAGCGCACACCATCACTCTCACACATTCACACTTGGTGCACCAGGTCCTCAAGAGGTTCGGCCTTCAGTTCTCCTCCGCACAACCCACCCCCCTGCTAGTCGACCATAGGCTCTCAGCTCCGGTCCCTGACGAGCCCGTCGAGCCCAGTTGTCAGTACGCATAGCTTGTGGGCTGCCTCACGTACAGTACCTGAGACCTGCACTCGTCCAGATCTCGCATACCCTCTTAGTATCCTCGCTCGTGTTGTTGCGACAGTCAGGCACCGACCCCAGCACTCGTCGGCCATTAAGAGGGTATTGTGTTATCTAGCAAGTACATCAGGCATGGGGCTAGTGCTGGGAGGACGCAGGCCAGTGGTTCTCACATGGCACACAAACACTTTGTGGGCGAACGACGCTGAGATGCTCACGACCTCCCAGGGCTACTGTTTTAGCCTTGGTGCAGGTGCCATCTCGTGGACGTTCGCCCGCTCGTCGTCTGTTGCAAAGTCCAGCAGTGAGGCTGAGATCTATGCTGGTGCCATGGCGACACAGGAGCTCCGCTGGCTGACGATGCTGTTCACTGAGTTAGGTGAGCGGCCTAGCCTTGCCCCGGTCCTGTACGCTGACAACAGGGCCATGATCCTCCAGTGTCAGGAGCCTTGACTAGAGGGTAGAGTGAAGCACATCCAGCTGCGGTACTTCATCGTGCATAAGCTATAGCAGCGCGGCCAAGCGCGCGTAGTATACTTAGCCTCCAGTGCCAACACAGCTGATATCTTTACGAAGGCGCTTGCGCCTAAAGATCATCAGCGACAGTTCTTACAACTTGGTCTAGTTCCAGTAGCTCCTCACTTGCTAGGTCCTTGACTTGTATACTATTCTTTATAATATCTTGACTGGCCTTGTGGCTCTTGTCTTAGTGGCAAGTTTAGTAGTGCCACCATGTGTTACTTTTGTTTAGTTTGTACTCTTTCTGACTGGTCTTCAGACCCTTGCCTCAGAGGTTGGAGTAGTAGTGACGCCATGAGGTGTGTAGTTCTTGCTAGGCACTGACCTTATCTAGCTTAGGGGTTGTGTCAACTTATACATTTGTGATGTATGTCTAGTTATAGGCTAGACAGGTTCATGCTCTTAGAGAGTACAACCCCCCAACACATATAACACCCTGTATGCCCTTGCTTGAGTTTACTTCGACAACCTTGCTCCTCACATCTGCTCCAGCTCGCGTCACCTGTGTCTTTTTGGCTTATGACAAGTCACGCCCCTTACAGGTGCTCCAGCTCACCTCGGACCTGCGTCATTTGGCTTAGGACCTGTCACGCCCCTCAGTCGTACTCCAAATCGCCTCGACCAATCAGATATGATTATGTTTCAGGTCGAATTTCGATAAATGCTGACTCGTAAGGATTGCTAAAACAAGAACATACTATTTTCAGGCCTTAAAGAAACTGGAACTCATGAATTTCAGGTTTGATGAAAATCAAAAGCTGTTTAATTAGGGTATGCCCTAATAAGCACCATGATATACACCTTTTCAGACCTTTTTGGCATGACTTCTAAAGGCCTGCTACTCATATTCAATTGGATTAGTTATGTTTGTTCAATAATCTAGCTAGGTCAGCTCTTAGAGGGGATACCACTCACTATTTGTATCTCCCCTCCCCTCCCCTCTTCCTCGCTAACTTTCTTCATGCGCTACTTTCACAGTTTATGTAGTGAAAATCTTTAATGTATCTGATTAAACAATCTAAATCTGCGTTTGGTAAAGTATTCGTGCTGACTTCAAATTTGTATTGGATCACATTCCTCAATCCGTTTGAAAGTTTGAGATTCATGGTTTATTTTGGAATATTGACTCATAACACATGTGAAGTATATGTATTGAGCGTTATGTCGTTAAGATATCTTAATAAGAGATCAAGGCTATAACAAGGACATTCACGACTCTGCGACCAGTTTTCGTACGAAACTGACGTCAGACACCGATTGGCGATATTTTTTTTCGAAACAGACCATGACATATGTGGACGTGCGACTTCTGTCAGCAGTCAGACCTATGATCCTCGATATCTCATAGTCGTGAATTGTCGCATGCCCTGGAGTCACTGTGGTGTGCGAGCTGCCAACCACATTTTCAAATTAGCATCGAACCTCGTGCAATTTCTGCCTTTTCCGTAGATGGACGCTCGACGAACTTTTCGCTCAGCCTGCCCGGCAAAGTGATAATTCTCAGTGCCGCCTTTCCGAAACCCCACTTGGTTGCACGAACTGTGACGATCGGACTGTCGATGGTGATCACCGTCGATCTGACGGCTCTCGGCGCTTCGCCTTTGAACAAAAGCAGACGGAGCCGTCGACTTTCGTGTTTCAAACCTTTCGCCACAAGTTCCCGCGCGCCGCGCTCGTGGCAACTTCACCTAGGAGGAACCCATGAACATGCGCTCCGATTTCACAACCCAGGAGGAGTTGCATTTGCAAGGTGAGCTGCTGCCCCCCCAACCAACCCCTGCTCCCAAAAACAGGGCCAGCCCCTTGCTCCTGCTGCTGCTCCTGCCCTTGCACCACGCAATTCCTCCATTCCATGCCATTCTGCCACCTTCATGCCAGCCCAAGCAATCAGCGCCCCTATCTCCCGTTCTTCTGCCATCCCGTAGACCCCCCTGGCTCTCCTAGCACAGTCCACACTTGAGAGCGCTCTTGGGTGGTGTGTCTTTCTTTCATGACCCAGCCTATCTCTTCCCCGCCGTGTGTTCTTTCATCATACAACCACGAGAAGTTACGAAGAGAGAAGAAATCCGCTATGGCGTAACCAAAAAGTCATGATCCAGAATCGCGCGGCCCGTAGGATCGGAGCAAGGAAATGACTAGACATAGCCAGCAAAGTGACAGATCCGTTAGTTTCTAGCCACTCGCGAGTGCGCCAAAACCTCGCCTCGAGCATCGAAACACGCCCGCGCCATGTCGGACGACTCAGTCCTCATCCACCTCCCCCCCTCCTCCCCCGGCAACGCCGCGTCCGCCAAAATGCCGCTCGACGATCCCTCCGCGCCGATCTCGCTCTTCGCGCCGCAGATCAGCCCCGCGCCGCCGCTCTGGGCGGCGCTCGACGCCATGCACGGGCTGGACCCGGGCGGCGCGAGCGCGTGCTTCACGTCGTCGGAGCGCCTCTCCGACACCGAGTTCGCCGACGACTTTGACCCATCGTCTCCTCCCGGCCCGTCATCTTTCCTGACGGCCGCTGACGACATGGAGGCGCGCCTCTCCCGCCCGTCCCCGCACACGCGGATCGCGGAAGCGGAAACCCCGCGCAAGGGGGCGGCGGGGGGCGGGGGCGGGGGCGCGGGAGGGGAAGGTGGTTCGGGAATGTGCTGGTCGCCGGCGTGGCTGCCGAGCGAGGACGACATGTTTAACGACCCGATTAGCGGCGACAGTAGAATGCTGGACGAAGCGCCGCCTCTCGCGGGGAACAGCGGCGGGAGCGGCGGAAGCGGCGGGTTTCAAGGAGAGAGTGGAACGGGGATGGGTAACGGGGTGATGCACGCCGGATCTGGCGGCGGGAATCGCGGAATGGGAGGTATGAGTGGAGGAAATAGTGCGTTTGGAGTTAATCTGTCCGGGACGGACTCGGCGAGTTTGCTTCTCTCGCGCCCGTCGCCGATGCCTGGGATGGCTGTGCAGGACTTAATCATGGCCGTTGACTCTGTGGGCTTTGCCACCCCAGCGCCGCAGGGTTGCCGTCCGACTGGCGGTGGGTCGGACGGCGCGTCTTTCAACAACGCTCTCTCGTATACCAACGGGCCGTCTTACAATAACGCGCCATCGTCGTACACTAACGCGCCGTCGTACACTAACGGCCCGTCTGACGCGACGCAGTCCCCCGAGCCGTGGTCCCTAACCTCCTACTACGACACGCCCGTTTCCGATATCCTCTGCGACACCGCGCCTGCCTCCACGTGTCCGTCTTCCATTGGCCCGTCGTCCACGTCAGACGTGCGCGTGTCTCCCACGCCTCAGAGCGACCTGTTCCCCGGAAATGCGGGGGGCGCACCAATCGGCTGTTCGCCCAGCTCTTATCGCGGAGTGGCTAATAACGAGGCTCGCCGGCCGGTGCGGGGAAACCTGATGGATCGCCTCAACGCGCGGGAAAGCGAGACGCGGCCGCCTGATGCGCCACAACAGGCGCTCTCGCAACAGCCGCAGCAGCAGCAGATGCAACAGCAGCAGATGCAACAACAGCAGCAGATGCAACAACAGCAGCAGCAGCAGCAGCAGCCGCAGCAGCAGCAGCAGCAGCCGCAGCAGCAGCAGATGCAACAACAGCAGCAGCAGCAGCAGCCGCAGCAGCAGCAGCGGCAGGTTCAATACGGCAGTGAGCTGAACCACAGCAGCAGCAGCACCGCTCTGGTTCGCGATCTCACCTTCTCCGACTCCTCCGCTATCGCCGCCGCTGCTGCCACTGCCGTCGCCACCGTAGCAGGTGCCAGCATTTCCCCGCGTGCATCCCCGCCGCTGGGTCATGCGGACCTCCCTCCTCCTCCTCCTAAGCAACCACAGCAGCAGCAGCAGCAGCAGTCACCGGTGTCGCCGGCGGGTGGTGGCGCCGCAGAGAGCAACATCTTCGCCGGGCTCGGCAACCTCGATGGCACCCCACCGCCCACGCAGCCTGGCGGACTCTCGACCGACTCGGGCTCAGGCTCGGGCTCAGGTTTGGGTCCAGGCTCGGGGGCAGAGGGGGAGAGCGCCGAGGCGATGATGAGCAGACGGGGGAGTGGTTGCACTACTATGGTACCGCCGCAGCTGCCACAACAGCAAATGCAGCAGCAGCCGCAGCAGTATATGCAGCATCAGTCGAATGCGTGGCAGAGTGGTTCACAGCCGTTCCTGCCGCCACAGCAGCAGCCGCAGGAGTCCAGCCGGATGATGCGGCAGCCACAGGCATCAAGCCAGATGCAGCAGCCTCTGCAGCAGCAGCCACTGCCGCCCTTGCAGCAGCAGTACCAGCAGCAGACGCATGTGCAGACGCACCAGCAGCAGCAGCAGCAGCGCATTTTCCAGCAGTCAGAGTGCAAGCCTCTTCCCCAGACGGTGGTGTTGCAGCAGCCACAAGGGCAGCGACAGCAACAACGGCAGCAACAGCAACAGCAGCAACAGCAGCACCAGCAGCACCAGCAGCACCAGCAGCGCCAGCAGCAGCAGCAGCAGCAGCAGCAGACAGCAACAACGTATCACCATGAGCCAGTCCGGCAACAATCGCTCATGTCACACCAACTACCGCCATCACAGCCACCCATGCAGCAACACCAACAACACATGCAACACCCGCAGCAGCAGCAGCAGCAGCAGCAGCAGCAGCAGCAGCAGCAGCAGAGACATTTACCGCAAGGCCAGCGACAGCAGCAGCATCAATATCAGCAGCAGCAACAATATCAGCAACAGCAAGCGCAGCAGCAGCAGCAGCAGCAGGTGCGTCAAGGGACACCAAAGCCAATGCTTCTGGGATCCTTCCTGCCGTTCATGCAGAGAAAGGCACCCAACGGAGGGGCAACGACAGCAGGAGCGCCAGCACCAGTGCTGGTGGCAGGCACCAGCAGCACCAACAATGGCAGCAATGGCACGAGCAGTGGCGTGTGTATGGGCCATCAACACCTTGGAAACGCCCACAGTCACGCACACGGCGCCTGCAACTGCTTGCAGCATGGCGGCAGTAGCGGCACCAGTGGCAACCACGTCCAGCTACCGTTACAGCAACCGCTACAGGCGCCGCTACAGGCGCCGCTACAGGCGCCACTGCAGCAGGCACAGCCGCAGTTCCACATGCTGCAGCAGCAGCATGGGCAGCAAGCAGGCAGCAGCAATAACAGAGCGACACCAGCAGCAGCAGGATGCAGTGGGGTTGTCAACAGCTCGGACGGCCGCGTGGTGCGAATCCCTCTCGTCTCGCCCTCCCCTCCTCCCTCCTCCTCCGCCGCTCCTCCTGCTGCCGCCCCCCATCCTGCTGTCCCGGCTGCTGCAGCAAACTTTACGAATAATAATAATAATAATAGCAGCATATGCACCAATAATGCCATGGTCAACGGGAATAATAACAGCAATAATAATATGACTGCCGTCACAATTAGCAGCGGAGGCATGGCCCATCCATCCGCCCACATGCATGCCTCCTGCACCTGCTGCGCTGGTAGAAATGGCGTTGCGGCTGCGCCTGCTGCTGCTGCTGCTGCTGCTGCTGCTGCTGCTGCTGGCCCGTCTCCCTCCCCCCTTGCTCCTCTCACTCGCTCCCGCTCTGCCTGCTACGCTCCCCCGAGCCAGCAGCCCCCACAATCCCAGTCCCGCCAACATCCCTTGTCGCACTCTCGCTCCCTCTCTCACACAATGCTGCCCCACGGATGGCAGCCAAATAACAGCAGGGCTAATAACGACGGAGGCAGCAACGGCTATAATGGCTACAACGGGTATAACGGCCCGCCTGCTCCCACACAGAGCCCTGCAGCGGTTTCCTCTCCTGCCGCTCATATCCTCCCCTCCTCTCCGCCCCTCATCCAGCAGTGCTCCTCCACTCCTACTCCTCTTCCTCCTGGCTTTACTCCTGCTACCGGACCTTCGTCTCACTCCCCGCCAGCAGCAGCGGCAGGAGCAGCAGCAGCAGGGTCGCCTGGGTTTGCAAACGCCAGCACGCCTGTTGCTTCAGCGGCTGCTGCTCCGGGTGCTCCTCCCACTCCCCTCTCCCACGCGCCCCTTTCCCTCCCTGCCACTCTCTTCAGCAGCAGCGGAAACAGCGGCACCCCTGGCAGCAACGGCCACAGCACACCTCGTGGTACTCCCCTGCTGGTTCCCTCCCGTTCTCTGCCCCCCCCTGCTTTAGACTGTACCAACCTCAAGCCCCTGAGACTGCAGCAGCATCAGCAGCAGCAGGTACAAATGCAAGGACAGCCGATGCACGTGCAGTCACAGCAGCAGCAGCAGCAGCAGCAGCAGCAGCAATTACACCAACAGCAAAATCACCAGCAGCATCAGCAGTTGCGACGGCCCAGTCCCCCCACGTCTCTCCCTCTATCGCTTCCACCCTTCACCACACCACCGGCACCAGCATCAGCATCTGCATCAGCTGTTTCAACCGCACAGCACCCCTCTCTCCCCCACCTGTCATCACACCCCTCCCTTCACCGCTCCCCCACCGCACCCTCTTCTGCTGCTCTCACCGCTACAGCTGCTGCCGCCTCTCCTGCTTCCACCGCTACCCCTGCCGCTGCTCCTACTCCTCCTGCTCGTGCCCCTGCTGCTGCACCCATTGCCACGGCTGCCTCTGTTGCTGCTGCTCCCCGTGGCCTCGTGATGCCGCCCTTGCCTTGTGCTGCGTCAGCAGTAAGGCCCTGTGACGTCGGCAAACACGTCGGCAGCACAAGCAGTGCGGGAGTAACTGTGAAGGAAGAGCCAACTGGTGGAGGTGCATCTGGGGGAGGTGCGGCTATGGATCTGACCTGTCAGGAGGATGAGTTGAAGCTAAGTCTAGAAGCGGCAGAGGAAGGCGATATGGGGGGAGGGGGAGGAGGAGGGGTAGGAGGGGGGATTGTGGTGGGGAGGGATGTAAGAGGGGAAGGAGGAGGAAAGGAAGGTGCTCCCAAGCAACGGACTTCATTTGCAAAAGGGGGTAACACTGGTAACCCTACGAAGGCTCACAATGACAACAGCTGCAGTGACGGCATCATGCAGCTACAGTACGCGGGCGGCAACGGGCCGCTGGGCTTCGGGTACAAGATGATCCCGAGAAGCATTTCAGTAAGTGACTCGTTCCACTCCGCTGCAGCAGCAGGAGGAGGAGGAGGAGGAGGAGGAGGAGGAGGGGGAGGGGGAGGGGGAGGGGGAGGGGGAGGGGGAGGAGGGGGAGGAGGGGAGAATGATGGAGGGGGGGGGTTCATGGACGATATGGAGGAGGACGAGGAGGACGACATGTTGGGCGGCGGCGGCTACAGCCGCAAGCGCGGGTTTGTGCAGAACGCAGCGGCGTCGGCGGCGAGGAAGCGGCGGCACGACATGAACCACCGAGTCAAGCGCCTGCTGGACCTCGTGCCCGTCTCCAACAAAGTACGCGCGTGCCGCGGTCCTCGCGCTCATAGTTGAGCTGCTAATTGCTTCTGACACGCAGCTATGAGCCTCGAGTCCTCATGCATCTTGGATTCGCTGTTTCTTCCGTGTTCTCATCCTTTGTCTCTCTCCCTTTCTCTCTCGCTCTCTCCCTCTCCCCCCCTCCCCCTCTCGCCCCTCCCTCCCTCTCGCCCCGCAGAGGGACACAGCAGCAATGCTCCTGGAGGTCATTGAGCTCGTGCAGTCCATGGTCGCTCAGATCAAGGTATGACAAGAGTGGCCTGCCCACTAGATATCCTTGCCTTCGCTCGCTGTGCTTGTGATCTTCCGTTCGTCCTTTTTCGTCTCGTTCCACCAGCGCTCTTTTCTTATCCAGTCTTGACAGCGTTTAAACCTGAAACCTCTTCCGCTTCCTGCAATATGTCTCAGGAGGCAACGCTTGGAGAAGA
The DNA here is from genome assembly GCA_027943415.1 of Closterium sp. NIES-67. NCBI lineage: Eukaryota > Viridiplantae > Streptophyta > Zygnematophyceae > Desmidiales > Closteriaceae > Closterium > Closterium sp. NIES-67. The sequence continues at coordinate 137,746 of BQMB01001098.1, forward strand.
TGCACCGCCTGCTGAGGACACATCCCGGCCGTGCAAGGAGGAGCACCTCACGTCCTCCCTCACACAGCAGCCGCTGCCCTCCACCTCCGGCATCAGCCTTGCTGCCTCCGCTGCTGCAGAGAAACAGCAGCAGCAGCAGCAGCAGCAGATGCTGGTCAGCCAATCAGGAGCTGCCAGCACACTCTCAAACAGCACCGCTGCTGCCCCTGCTAACTCTCACCCACTCGTGCAACAGCAGAGTGGAGCCATGGCGGCACCATCAACAGCCACGTCTGCTGCTCCTGTGGATAGCTCCCCCAACTCGAAGCAGAGCGCGCGAGCGGCGCAGGCGGCCAAGCTGAGGATGCGGAGGAAGATGCAGCAGGCGAGGCAGGAGGCAGAGAGGCGGAACATGAGTGCGGGGGGAGGGGGAGGGGGAGGGAGAGATGGTGGTGGTAAAGGTACAAAGAGTGGTGGCAATGGTGGTTGCGGGGGGAGTAAAGGAGGTGGTGAAAGGGAGAAGCAGCCGATGAAGACGCTGGCAGTTAGAGGCTTTGCACTTTTTAGTGCTAGGACTGCTAGGGTAGTTTCTAATAGGGTGATGCCAAATTGATAGGTGTAGATATGCCAGGTAGAAGAATACGTACTGAACAACTATACTGAATTACCGTATTCCCCCGTATACAGCTCCCCGCAAAATTGAACGCCCATGGGTGGCTTGAGCGGACATGGGTGCTTAATTAAACTGGTTATACATAGCACCCGTCTTTTTTGCCTGCAAATATTTGAACACCCCCCCGAAACTTTCAACATCGCTTTTGAGTAGCATAGACGAGCGCTACCCTCTTTTCCAACCACTGCTGCTGTGCCATCACCTATCAGAATTGAATAAGTGAATGATTGTTAGAGAGAGGGTACACACAGATATACCTAAGTGTTGTACCCTCTAAGAGGCTACCCTATACAGTCTATACAAACATGACAAATGCACATGTTTGACACACCCCCTAGACTGCATAGGGGAATGTCCTAAACAAGCAGCTCAGGGCGGCACTACTAGTCCAACCTCTGAGACAAGGGTCTGAGAGACCAGTCAGAAGGAGTACAGACAAGGCAAGAACAAGAGCAGGGCGGCACTACTAGTCCAGCCACTGGTAGAGGACACAAGTCCAGTCTGAGTATACATATCAAGGATAGTACAAAGTCAAGGTCCTAGCAAGTGAGAGGCTACAGGAACTAGACCAAGCTGTACACAGTGCCGCTGATGATCTTTAGGCGCAAGCGCCTTCGTAAAGATATCAGCCGTGTTGGCACCTGAGGCCAAGTGTACTACGCGAGCCTGGCGTCGCTGCTGTAGCTCACGCAGGAGGAAGTACCGCAGCTGAATGTGCTTCGCTCTGCCCTCGAGTCGAGGCTCCTGACACAGGAGGATCATGGCCCGGTTGTCAGCGAACAGGACCGGGGCAGAGCTAGGCCGCTCACCTAAGTCAGTGAGCAAGAAGGTCAGCCAGCGGAGCTCCTGTGCCGCCATGGCACCAGCGTAGATCTCAGCCTCACAGCTGGACTGCGCCACAGACGAGGAGCGAGTAGCTCTCCACGAGACGGCACCTGAGCCAAGGCTGAAGCAGTAGCCCTGGGTAGACCTGAGTGTCTCAGCGTCGTCTGCCCACGAAGCGTCTGTGTGTCCAGTAAGGACCACTGGCCTGCGTCCTCCTAGCACTAACCCCATGCCCGATGTACTAGCAAGATAACGCAGAACCCTCTTAGCGGCAGACCAGTGCTGCGGTCGGTGTCTGCCTGTGGCCACAAAGCGAGCCAGGATGCTGAGAGGGTATGCGAGATCTGGGCGAGTGCAAGTCATCAGGTACATGAGGCAACCCACCAGCTCTGCGTAGGGGCCGCTGGGCTCTACCAACTCCTCAGACACTGGAGCGGAGAGCCTGTGGTCTACAGGCAGAGGGGTGGGCTGTGCAGAGGAGAACTGAAGGCTGAACCTCTGAAGGACCTGGCGCACCAAGTGTGACTGAGTCAGGGTGATGGTGCGCGCAGCTCTGTCCCTGGAGATCTGCAAGCCAAGGTAACGGCGCAGTTCTCCAAGGTCAGTGCACGTGTGTCTCTTCAGCAGCTCTGCCTTCACGGAGGCCAGTGCGTCCCTGTCTGCTGTGGCAAAGACCAGGTCGTCGACGTAAACAAGGATGTAGAACGGAGTCTGGCCAGCACGAACGAAGAGGGAAGGGTCTGCGGAAGACGGAAAGAACTGCAGGTCAGCAAGCGTAGCACGGAGAGTGTCGTGCCACTCACGGGGAGCCTGGCGCAGGCCGTAGACGGGGCGCCGCAGGAGCCACTGGGTCCCAGGAGGGAAGGTGCCAGTAAAGCTCGGAGGGCGACGTAGGTAGACCTGCTCGTGTAGGCTGCCCTGAAGGAAGGCAGTGGAGAAGTCGAGGGAGTGAAGCTCGTAGTCACGCTGAGCAGCTAGGTGTAACAGAACCCGAAGAGTAGTCATCTTCGGGGTCGGAGCGAAGGTCTGGAAGAAGTCCACCCCCTCGCGCTGACTGAAGCCTCTAGCCACGTAGCGCGCCTTGAAGACAGGCGGCTCTCCAGGAGGGCGCTTCACCTTGAAGAGCCAGCGGCCATCGACTACGTTCACCCCAGGCGGGGGAACTGCGTCGACGAAGGTGCCGGTGGATCTCCAAGATGCCATCTCCTACTCCATGGCAGCTATCCACTGCGAGGCCCAGGGTCCCGAGGTCGCCTCAGCGTAAGTGCGAGGGGTCGGGATGTCAAAAGCGTCTGGGTCACCCTCAGGGACTAGCAGCATGGAACAGAGATGGGGAGCAGCCTCGGACAGGAAAGCAAGCTCGAACTGGCGGTCCTCCAGGACGTCACTGCCAAGGGCAGGAGCACCCCCGACAGACGGAGGACAGGCAAGGTCAGAGACCAGAGCGGAAGCGTAGTCAAGGCGGCGGGAAGAGGCGAAGGCAGCGACAGCAGCAACAAGGGTGTCAAGGCACGAGGCCAGAACAGAGGGGTCGGTAACGAGAGAGGCAAGGACGCGAGGAACAAGAGGATGAGCGGCACGAAGGTAGTCAGACAGCGGGGGGGGTGCAACAACAAGGGAGGAAGGAGGAGGCGATGGCAGAAGGGGAGGACGAGACGCGTGGGAACGAAGCAACATAGGGTGGGAGCGCAGGACAGGCGAGGCAGGACGAGCACGGGAGGGACGGTGAGACCAGACGTGCGACGGAGGAGTCGGGTCAGGAGAGGAGGGGACACAGGAGGGGAACGAGGGGGGAGACGAGCCGGGGACGAGTCCGGCGGAGGGAAAACAGGGCCGTAGACAGGAAGAGGAGGAGACGGTCGGGGAGGAACCGACGCAGGGTCGGGGGACGGCAGGCCGAGCAGGCGAAGGGCTGACACCGGCGGGGACTGCTGCTGCGGCGGCACAACGGCGACACCGGGACCGCTAGCTGCTCCTCGGCTACCCCCGACACTCTCCACACTAGCACCCCCAGAGGGACCACCCCCAGGGCTACCGGGACGAGCACCCCCAGAGTCAGCGAACGGGTGCTGCGACGGCGGCGGCGGCGGCGGCGGCGGCAGCGGCGGCAGCGACAACGACGGCTGCAGCGGCGGCAGAGGCGGTGGAGGGGGGGACTGGGGAGGGGACGCTAGGGGAGGGGCGGCCGGCGAGGACTGAACAGGAGGGCCACCAGAGTCAGAAGACTCCTCCATCGGGTCCACCGACGGAAGGGGGGTGACGTGGGACACACCAGAGGGGGCGGGACGGGGAGGAGGAGGAGGAGGGGCAGGGACTACCGGGGAAGGAGGGACCAGGAACAGGGGGGGGGGTAACCGGGGGACCACGGTGGGGGAAGCGACGGTAGTAGGAGACGGACTCGTCAAAGGTGACGTCACGAGAGTGAAAGAAGCGGTGAGACGGCGGGTGGTAAAAGTGCCAGTCGGACGCGTCAAGGGGAAAACCGAGGAAGACGCAGGGAAGGGTGCGGGCAGTGAGCTTGTCCGTGCCGGAGGCACGGACGTGAGCAAGACAGCCCCAGACGTGGAACGCAGACGCGTCACCAGGAGACCCAGTCCAAAGACGGGTCGGCGAAACCTGCGGCTGCTGAGGGTGCGGCCACAGGTTAAGCTGGTGAGAAGCGTAGCCCACAGCGAACGGCCACAGAAAATGGGGTGCACCGGCATGGATCATGGAGGTGCGAGCCACCTCCATGACCAAACCGATGCGTCGCTCAGCGACCCCATTCTGCTGTGGGGAGTCCGGTAGGGTGAACGTCTGGGTGATGCCCTCCGCACGACAAAAGCGACCAAGGACACCTGAGGCAAACTCGCCACCACGGTCTGAGTGAAGACGCAAGACAGGGAGACCGCGGTGGACACGCGCAGAGACAAGCCAGGGGATGAGAGCGTCAGGCACGTCGGCCTTGCGCTCCAGGGGAAAGAATGTGGTGTAGCGAGTGAAGTCGTCGACAAGCACAAGGAAGTAGCGCTCTCGACGCGGCCCAGGGACAGGGGCGGGGCCCCATACGTCCAGGTGCAGGGTCTGCAACGGCGCGGGGTCTGCAACGGCGCGGCGGTAGGGGGAAACGAGGAGGAGTGAGGGGCACGACGAAGCCGACCCTCGACACAAGGCGTGCAAGGTGGGGCTGGGGAGGAGGGAAACGCAGGGAGAGAACCTGGGAGACCAATTACAAGACCGTGCTGGGACATGTGATGCAGACGCGGGAGCGCAGGGTGACCTAGGCGGTGGTGCCAAAGGAGGGTCGGGTGAGTGAGGGACCGACAGGAGCAGGCGGCAGCAACCTGGGTGAGCGCTCCAGCCGGGGGGGTCACGGTGTGCAGAGTGAACAGGCCGGACACCGGGTCCCGGGGGAACGTGGACAGGGGGGCACCAGTGGCGGCCTTGGTACAGACAGCATACCGCTCGTGACCAGGGAACGTAGTGGTGACGCCAAGGTCCTGGAGGCAGCCGACACCAACTAGGTTCCTGGAGAACGAGGGGATATGCTGACCTGTGAGAGTGCCCGAAGGAACCGCCGGACAGGGAAGGGTGGTGGAACTGCGGGCGACTACCGGACCGCCAGAGGGGTCAGCGAGAGAAACGGCAGCAGGGACGGGAAGCGGCGTCAGGGTGGTGGAGTCGCGGAAGAAACACCGAGAAGCGCCAGAGTCCAAGGTGAAGGAAAGCGAAGCAGAGGCGTCTGGCGACGGAACGACGGCGGAAGCACCAAGACTACACAAAGCAGAGGATCCTACGCCTGACGCAGCAGGGGAGGGTACACTAGGCACACCTACACTAGGCAACAGTGAGTAATAAGCGGGAAGCACACTAGAGTCATCAGCATACATCACATGCAGAGCAGAAACAATGGCATCCATGTCTATATCAAAGATCTGAATCTTACGACTAAGCAAACTGTGCCAGTCCGGGAGGTCTGGCGACGGGCCGAAGCGCTGACGAAAGAGGTCGTCCAGGCGACGAAAACAGCGGGGAGTGGAGTGACCGAGCTTACCGCAAATGAAGCCGCGGCGAGGACCGGTCTGAATCTGGTACTGACAGCGCCCGCCGCCAGAGCTACCACTCGACAGCAAGGCGGTCAGGGAGGCGGGTGGCAAGCAGGTAGAGGGTAGAGGTAATAGGAGGCTGGTGGGCTCTAAGCTGTGCGTCAGTGCAGGCGGCGCGCCAGGTCTCCTCTATCGAGCGCAGGTGGGCAGCGAGGTCAGAGACAGTGGGGAAAGATGCAAGGTCAGGAAAGAGCATCGGGAGGATCAGGCGACCCACCGAGGCAGCCGGAGGGGTGGAATAGCGCTTGATGACAGCATCTAAGTATGCCTGAGCAGTAGTGAGGGACCTAAAGCAAGGACGCTCGGACGGGGGGAGGGCGTTGCTAATGGCAAGCTGGGCGACAGCATCGCGAGAAAGCCAGACAGAGCGCGCACGGGCAGTGGCAGCAGTAGACTCACGCTCAGTGGGTGTGGGGTCAGCGGGCAGAATAGCAGGGGGGTCTGGGCAGGGGAGCGTACCGTCAAGGTGTGCGGAAAGCGGTTCACCATCCTGCCGCTGGCCAGTGAGTTGGCGGCGGAGGTCGGCAAGCCACGCCTCGAACTCTAGGGGCTGACCTTCAGCGTCGAAGCGAAGCTCCGCCGCCATCAGGAACAGTCCAGTGCGGTGCAGTGCAGTGCAGTGCCGTACAGTGCGGTGCAGTGCAGTGCAGTGCGGTGCAGTGCGGTACAGTGCGGTGCAGTGCGGTGCAGCGCGGTGTAGTGCGGTGCAGTGCGGTGCAGTGCGGTGCAGTGCGGTGTAAGGCAGTATAGTGTGGTACGTGGCGGTACGGTGCAGGGCAGTGCAGGGCGGGGTGGGGGGGAACCGTACCAGTGAGGAGGACGGGGCCGGGGCAGTGGGGCCGGGCAGGTGCGACCGAGCCGGGCGAGTTCGACGGGGCCGGGCGGGCGCGACGGGGCCGGGCGGGCGCGACGGGGCCGGGCTGGTGCGACAGGGCCGGGCCGGGGCGTCAAGGCCGGGCGGGGGCGACAGGGCCAGGCCGGTGCGACGGGGCCGGGCGGGCGCGACGGGGCCGGGCGGCTGCGACGGGGCCGGGCAGGGTGCGACGGGGCCGGGCGGGTGCGACGGGGCCGGGCGAGCAGGACGGGGCCGGGCTGGTGCGACGGGGCCGGGCTGGTGCGACGGGGCCGGGCGAGCGCGACGGGGGGGGCCCAGGAGGGGCGCTGCAGGGGCCCAGGAGGGGCGCGACGGGGCCCAGGAGGGGCGCTACGGGGCCCAGTAGGGGCGCGACGGGGCCCAGGAGGGGCGCTACGGGGCCTGGGAGGGGCGCGACGGGTCCCAGGAGGGGCGCTACGGGGCCTGGGAGGGGCGCGACGGGACCCAGGAGGGGCGCTAAGGGGCCTGGGAGGGGCGCTACGGGGCCCAGGAGGGCGCGACGGGGCCTGGGAGGGGCGCGACGGGACCCAGGAGGGGCGCTACGGGGCCCAGGAGGGGCGCTACGGGCCCCAGGAGAGGCGCGACGGGGCCTGGGAGGGGCGCGACGGGGCCCAGGAGGGGCGCTACGGGGCCCAGGAGGGGCGCGACGGGGCCCAGGAGGGGCGCTACGGGGCCTGGGAGGGGCACGACGGGGCCCAGGAGGGGCGCTACGGGGCCTGGGAGGGGCGCGACGGGGCCCAGGAGGGGCGCTACGGGGCCCAGGAGGGGCGCGACGGGGCCCAGGAGGGGCGCTACGGGGCCTGGGAGGGGCACGACGGGGCCCAGGAGGGGCGCTACGGGGCCTGGGAGGGGCGCGACGGGACCCAGGAGGGGCGCTACGGGGCCCAGGAGGGGCGCGATGAGGCCCAGGAGGGGCGTTACGGGGCCTAGGAGGAGCGCGACGGGGCCCAGGAGGGGCGCTACGGGGCCTGGGAGGGGCGCGACGGGGCCCAGGAGGGGCGTTACGGGGCCTAGGAGGAGCGCGACGGGACCCAGGAGGGGCGCGACGGGGCTAGGGGGGGGTCGCGACGGGGCTAGGGGGGGCGAGCGGAAGCGGTAGGTGGGGGGGGGGGATCCTACCTACGCGTGATACCATATCAGAATTGAATAAGTGAATGATTGTTAGAGAGAGGGTACACACAGATATACCTAAGTGTTGTACCCTCTAAGAGGCTACCCTATACAGTCTATACAAACATGACAAATGCACATGTTTGACATCACCTGAGCGTGAGAGCGAGTGGGAAACTTAAGGAACCTATACAGCGCGGTTCAAAGGGTGCGACACAGAAAATTTCGAGACCCATTTTGACTGCCCGAACTAGTGTGTCCCTTCCCTTCCCTTGAATCCTCGAAACTCAATGTTCGCTAGTTGACTTTCGGGTCGCGCGCGCCTTCCCGCCAAGAAAATCGTGCCATGCCTCCTACGGATTGGCTGTTTGGCGTTTCCCCACTTCCGTACTCGATGTCGAGGGGGAAAACAAAATACAGCAGCGTACAACTGTGCACTTTGTTTGGGGAAAAAAATATCACATACGCATGTTCCACAATGTTAAAATTATATAAGTTATAATTTATATAGGCTTGGTAGGTTGCTACTGAACCTTTTCTGTAGAGGGTACAAACCCCTCCTTGTACTCCTCTCTCTTCCTAATCCAACCCTCTTTCCTCTCGACATTTTTCCTACTCTCCTAGCTAAACCCCACCGCCACAACCATGGCGGCCTCCTTTCACTTCCTCCTAGCCTAGTGCTACTTTAACATGGTATCGAGAGCAGGACGTCCTTCCTGGGCCTGCTCCCCTCCGTCCTTCCGCTGCGTTCTCGTTCGCTGCCTTCAGACTTCCTGCCGTGCCGCCGTGGCGGCCATGCCCGTTCCTACCGTGCCGTCGCGTCGTGACGAGTGGCGTCGACGCCACACTGCTGTGACGGCGCCGTGCTTACCGTCGCAACGGCGACGTCCCACCGCTGCATCGACGCCGCGATGTGTCGGCGTCGTAATGCTGCCGTGGCAGCGTCGTCGGACGGCAGCTTGCCGCGCGACGTTCATGGCGCCGCCACACCTGCTGCCCGCACGCCAGCCTCAAGCGTGAGGCTGGACCACGCCCCGCCCCCCTTCCCCTGTGTCTTGTATCTTGCCGCAGCCGACAGCTGACTCCCGCCGGCTGTCCCACCGTCGCGGGGCCTGGCCACGTCACCGAGAGGTGCGGGTGCCGCCGCCGCCGCCGCTGTTGTCGAAGCCGCCGCCGCCGCCGCTGTCGCCGCTTGCGTCGGGGCCACGCAGCCGCACGCCGCCGCCGCCGCCGCTGTCGACACTGCCGCCGCTGCCGCCGTCGCCGCCGCAACCCCTGCGGTCGACGTCGCCGCCTCACGTATCGTGGGGTCGACTGACCTAGTGTCGCTGTCACTGTGGCTGGAATGGGGGTGCTAGGTTAGGGGGTGTGTGGTGTGTTGGGTGGGTGTGTGACTACCAAGCCTAGGGGGTGTGTTAAAATTATATAAGTTATAATTTATATAGGCTTGGTAGGTTGTTACTGAACCTTTTCTGTAGAGGGTACAAACCCCTCCTTGTACTCCTCTCTCTTCGTAATCCAACCCTCTTTCCTCTCGACATTTTTCATACTCTCCTAGCTAAACCCCGCCGCCACAACCATGGCGGCCTCCTTTCGCTTCCTCCTAGCCTAGTGCTACTTTAACACACAACACCCAGGCGTTATACAAAATTAGCCTCTAATTACACCCACCTCAAAATTTAGAGGCATTTTGGTTACCACCCTAGGATGCTTTATACGGGGGAATACGGTACTAGTGTAGTATACATAGTAACGTAGTACACGTTGTGCATACCAGGCACAGTATAGTGTAGTGTGGACAAGTTCCAGGATGTGTTGAAGTGTAAGGAATTACCATTCCTTACTGGGGCTCGCCACAGCGAGTACACGAGAACCTCTAGGTTCGAGCCTGCCCTTGGTTCTCGCGCCAAACCAGCCCCAGTCGACCTTTTCGGCCATCCCGAATCGCCCCGAACCCATTTTGACCCCGTCATCCTCAGGACTGTCGAGCCCTTGACTGGTCCAACCCTCGACATTCAATCTGGTCAACTCGCGCTATATAAGCCCTATGCCCCATTTCTATCGACAACTGTCAAACATGTGTATTTGTTATGTTTGCATAGACTGTATAGGGTCATCTCTTAGAGGGTACAACACTTAGGTATATCTATCTGTACTCTCACTCTACCCATCATTCACTTCTCTCAGTTTGATATGGTATCACGCATAGGTTAGGATCCCCCCACCTACCGCTTCCGCTCGTCCCCTAGCTAGGCCCCGCCGTGCCTCCCCCCCTAGCCCCGTCGGGACCCACTGGGCCCCGTCGTGCCCATAGCCCTGCCGCGCCCCTCCTAAGCCCCGTCGCGACCCCCTAGCCCCGTCGCGACCTCCTAGCCCCGTTGCGACCCTCCCGGGCCTTCCTGCGCCCCTCCCCCTGTAGTGCCCCTCCAGGGCCCCGTAGCGCCCCTCCTGGGCCCCGTCGCGCCCCTCCTGGCCTACAGGCAGACACCGACCGAAGCACTGGTCTGCCGCTAAGAGGGTTTTGCGTTATCTTGCTAGTACATCGGGCATGGGGTTAGTGCTAGGAGGACGCAGGTCAGTGGTCCTTACTGGACACACAGACGCTTCGTGGGCAGACGACGCCGAGACACTCAGGTCTACCCAGGGCTACTGCTTCAGCCTTGGCTCAGGTGCCGTCTCGTGGAGAGCTACCCGCTCCTCGTCTGTTGCCCAGTCCAGCTGTGAGGCTGAGATCTACGCTGGTGCCATGGCGGCACAGGAGCTCCGCTGGCTGACCTTCTTGCTCACTGACTTAGGTGAGCGGCCTAGCTCTGCCCCGGTCCTGTTCGCTGACAACAGGGCCATGATCCTCCTGTGTCAGGAGCCTCGACTTGAGGGCAGAGCGAAGCATATTCAGCTGCGGTACTTCCTCCTGCGTGAGCTACAGCAGCGACGTCAGGCTCGCGTAGTACACTTGGCCTCAGGTGCCAACACAGCTGATATCTTTACGAAGGCGCTTGCGCCTAAAGATCATCAGCGGCACTGTGTACAGCTTGGTCTAGTTCCTGTAGCCTCTCACTTGCTAGGGCCTTGACTTTGTACTGTCCTTTATATGTATACTCAGACTGGACTTGTGTCCTCTCCCAGTGGCTGGACTAGTAGTGCCGCCCTGGTCTTGTTCTCGCCTTGTCTGTACTCCTTCTGACTGGTCTCTTAGACCCTTGTCTCAAAGGTTGGACTAGTAGTGCCGCCCTGAGCTGCTTGTTTAGGACATTCCCCTATGCAGTCTAGGGGGTGTGTCAAACATGTGTATTTGTTATGTTTGCATAGACTGTATAGGGTCATCTCTTAGAGGGTACAACACTTAGGTATATCTATCTGTACTCTCACTCTACCCATCATTCACTTCTCTCAGTTTGATAACAACATTGTAATCACGTTTGTCAAACATAAGCATAACTCATGTTTGTATAGACTGTATAGGGTCGCCTCTTAGAGGGTACAACACTCTTAGGTATATACCCTTGTACTCTCTCTCTATTCAACACATTCTTCAGTTCTAAGATGGTATCAGCAGTAGGTAGGTCCCACCGCCCTCCCACGCTTCCGCCCTAGGATCTACCCCCGTGTGTCGCGCCCCCTAGGCCCCGTCGCGTCACCTAGGACCAGTCGCGCCCCCCCCCTGGGCCCGTCGCGCCCCCCTGGGTCCCGTCGCGTCACCTAGGACCATTCGCGCCCCCCCCTGGGCACGTCGCGCCCCCCTGGGCCCCGTCGCGTCACCTAGGACCAGTCGCGCCCCCCCTTGGGCCCGTCGTGCCCCCCTGGGCCCCGTCGCGTCCCCTGGGCCCCGTCACGCCCCCCTGGGCCCCGTCACGCCCCCCTGGGCCCTGTCGCGCCCCCTGGGCCCCGTCACGCTCCCCTGGGCCTGTCGCGCGACTCCTAGCCCGTCGCGCCTTTCCTAGCCTGTCGCGCTTCCTAGTCCGTCGCGCCGGCCCCGCAACCGTCCCAGCCGGCCCCGCGACCGTCCCAGCCGGCCCCGCGACCGTCCCAGCCGGCCCCGCGACCGTCCCAGCCGGCCCCGCGACCGTCCCAGCCGGCCCCGCGACCGTCCCAGCCGGCCCCGCGACCGTCCCAGCCGGCCCCGCGACCGTCCCAGCCGGCCCCGCAACCGTCCCAGCCGGCCTCGCGACCGTCCCAGCCGGCCCCGCGACCGTCCCAGCCGGCCCCGCGACCGTCCCACCCGGCCCCGCGACCGTCCCAGCCGGCCCCGCGACCGTCCCAGCCGGCCCCACGACCGTCCCAGCCGGCCCCGCGCCCGTCCCAGCCGGCCCCGCGACCGTCCCAGCCGGCCTCGCGACCGTCCCAGCTGGCCCCGCGACCGTCCCACCTGGCCCCGCGACCGTCCTACCCGGCCCCGCGACCGTCCCAGCCGGCCCCGCGACCGTCCCAGCCGGCCCCACGACCGTCCCAGCCGGCCCCGCGCCCGTCCCAGCCGGCCCCGCGACCGTCCCAGCCGGCCCCGTGCCCCTCCCAGCCGCCCCTGCACCTGTTCCAGCCGGCCCCGTGCCGTCCCAGCCGGCCCCTCGTGCCCGTCCAGGCTGCCCCTGCACCCGTCCCAGCCGGCCCCGCGCCTGTCCCAGCCGGCCCCGCGCCCGTTCCAGCCGGCCCCGCGCCCGTCCCTGCCGGTCCCGCGCCCGTCCGAGCCGGCTCCCGCGCTTGTCCCGGCCGGCCCCGCGTCGACTTCCGGCCCTTCCTCGCCGGCCCTACGACCGTCCGATCTGCACTCTCCCTGGTACGGTTCTCCACCACCTTTCACCGCACTGTACCGCACTGCACCGCACCGCATCGCATTGCACTACGCTGCACCGCACAGCACCGCCCTGCACTGCCCTGCTCTGCACTGCACCGCATTGCACCGCACTGTACCGTCCTGCACTGCCCAAAATGGCGGCGGAGCTTCGCTTCGACGCTGAAGGCCAGCCTCTGGAGTTCGAGGCGTGGCTTGCCGACCTCCGGCGCCAACTCACTGGCCAGCGGCAGGATGGTGAACCGCTTTCCGCACACCTTGACGGTACGCTCCCCTGCCCAGACCCCCCTGCTGTTCTGCCCGCTGACTCCGCACCCACTGAGCGCGAGTCTACTGCCGCCACTGCCCGTGCGCGCTCTGTCTGGCTTTCTCGAGATGCTGTCGCTCAGCTTGCCATTAGCAATGCCCTTCCCCCGTCCGAGCGCCCCCGCTTTAGGTCCCTCACTACTGCCCAGGCTTACTTAGATGCTGTCATCAAGCGCTATTCCACCCCTCCGGCTGCCTCGGTGGGTCGCCTGATCCTCCCGATGCCCTTTCCTGACCTTGCGTCTTTCCCCACTGTCTCTAACCTCGCTGCCCACCTGCGCTCGATAGATGAGACCTGGCGCGCTGCCTGCACTGACGCACAGCTTAGAGCCCACCAGCCGCCCATTACCTCTACCCTTTACCTGCTTGCCACCCGCCTCCCTGACCGCCTTGCTGTCGCCCGCGACCGCTTCCTTAGCATTCACCCCGCAGACCTCACCCTCACTGACTTTGTAGACACCCTGACTGTGATTGAGACCCGCCACCGCTCCATCGCTCAGGCGAGCGGTACCGTGCCAGTCCCTATCTTTCAGGGTTGTGCCCCCGCTCAGTGTACTTTCTCCGACGGCTCTGCCGCTGTGGCTGAGACTGCTGCTGCAGCGCAGTTTCGTTCGGGGAAGGGCCGCCGCCCCAAGTTTGGGCGCGGCGGAGGAGGCGGGGGTGCGGGAGGGGGTGGTGGTGGAGTCGGGTCGTCTGGTGCTGGAGCGGACGAGAGGACCCTGCCCAGTCCAACTGAGCCGCCGCCCCTGCAGTCGCAGCAGCAGCAGCAGCCGCCGCAGTCGCAGCAGCCGCAGCCTTCGCAGCAGCCGCCGCAGACGCGGCAGTCGAGCGTCCTCCCGCCCGGGTGGCCCGGCGCTGGCGGTGGTCGGGCGCGTGGTGGTGTGCCGAGTGGTGGTTCTGGAGGCGTGCGTTGTCAGTACCAGATCCAGACCGGTCCTCGCCGCGGCTTCGTTTGCGGTAAGATCGGTCACTCCACTCCCCGCTGTTTTCGTCGCCTGGACAACCTGTTTCGTCAGCGCTTTGGCCCGCCGCCAGACCTCCCCGACTGGCACAGTTTGCTTAGTCGTAAGATTCAGATTTTTGACATGGACATGGATGCCATTGTTTCTGCACTGCATGTGATGTATGCTGATGACTCTAGTGTGCTTCCCGCTTATTACTCACTGTCGGCTAGTGTAGGTGTGCCTAGCTTAGCCTCCCCTGCTGCGTCAGGCGTAGGATCCCCTGCTTTGTGTAGTCTTGGTGCTTCCGCCGTCGTTCCGTCGCCAGACGCCTCTGCTTCGCTTTCCTTTACCTTGGACTCTGGCGCTTCCCGGTGTTTCTTCCGCGACTTCACCACACTGACGCCGCTTCCTGTTCCTGCTGCCGTTTCTCTTGCTGACCCCTCCGGCGGTCCGGTCGTCGCCCGCAGTTCCACCACCCTTCCCTGTCCGGCGCTTCCTTCGGGCTCTCTCACAGGTCTGCATATCCCCTCGTTCTCCAGGAACCTAGTTGGTGTCGGCTGCCTCCAGGACCTTGGCGTCACCACTACGTTCCCTGGTCACGAGCGGTATGCTGTCTGTACCGAGGCCGCCACGGGTGCCCCCCTGTCCACGTTCCCCCGGGACCCGGTGTCCGGCCTGTTCACTCTGGACACCGTGACCCCCCCGGCTGGAGCGCTCCCTCAGGTGGCTGCGTCTACCCAGGTAGCTGCTGCCTGCTCCTGTCGGTCCCTCACTCACCCGACTCTCCTTTGGCACCACCGCCTAGGTCACCCTGCGCTCCCGCGTCTGCGTCACATGTCCCAGCACGATCTTGTCCTTGGTCTCCCAGGTTCTCTCCCCGCGTTTCCCTCCTCCCCAGCCCCACCTTGCACGCCTTGTGTCGAGGGTCGGCTTCGCCGTGCCCCTCACTCCTCCTCGTTTCCCCCTACCGCCGCGCTGCTGCAGACCCTGCACCTGGACGTCTGGGGCCCCGCCCCCGTCCCTGGGCCGCGTCGCGAGCGCTACTTCCTTGTGCTTGTCGACGACTTTACTCGCTACACCACAGTCTTTCCCCTGGAGCGCAAGGACGACGTGCCTGGCGCTCTCATCCCCTGGCTTGTCTCTGCGCGTGTCCACCGCGGTCTCCCTGTCTTGCGTCTTCACTCCGACCGTGGTGGCGAGTTTGCCTCAGGTGTCCTTGGTCGCTTTTGTCGTGCGGAGGGCATCACTCAGACGTTCACCCTACCGGACTCCCCACAGCAGAATGGGGTCGCTGAGCGACGCATCGGTTTGGTCATGGAGGTGGCTCGCACCTCCATGATCCATGCCGGTGCACCCCGTTTTCTGTGGCCGTTCGCTGTGCGCTACGCTTCTCACCAGCTTAACCTGTGGCCGCACCCTCAGCAGCCGCAGGTTTCGCCGACCCGTCTTTGGACTGCGTCTCCTGGTGACGCGTCTGCGTTCCACGTCTGGGGCTGCCTTGCTCACGTCCGTGCCTCCGGCACGGACAAGCTCACTGCCCGCACCCTTCCCTGCGTCTTCCTCGGCTTTCCCCTTGACGCGTCCGACTGACACTTTTACCACCCGCCGTCTCACCGCTTCTTTCACTCTCGCGACGTCACCTTTGACGAGTCCGTCCCCTACTGCCGTCGCTTCCCCCACCGCGGTCCCCCGGTTACCCCCCCCCTGTTCCTGGTCACTCCTTCCCCGGTAGTCCCTGCCCCTCCCCCTCCTCCTCCCCGTCTTGCCCCCTCTGGTGTGTCCCACGTCACCCCCCTTCCGTCGGTGGACCCGGTTGAGGAGTCTTCTGACTCTGGTGGCTCTGCTGCGCAGTCCTCGCTGGCCGCCCCTCCCCCGGCGTCCCCTCCCCAGTCCCCTCCTCCACCGCCTCTGCCGCCGCTGCAGCCGTCGTTGTCGCTGCCGCCGCCGCCGCCGTCGCAGCACCCGTTCGTTGCCTCTGGGGGTGCTAGTCCCGGTCGCCCTGGGGGTGGATCCTCTGGGGGTGCTGGTGTGGAGTGTGCCGGTGGTAGCCGCGGAGCCGCTTGCAGTCCCGGTATCGCCGTTGTGCCGCCGCAGCAGCAGTCCCCGCCGGTGTCAGCCCTTCGCCTGCTCGGCCTTCCGTCCCCTGACCCTGCGGCTGTTCCTCTCCGACCGTCTCCTCCTCTTCCCGTCTACGGCCCTGTGTTCCCTCCGCCGGACTCGTCCCCGGCCCGTCTTCCTCCTCGTTCCCCTCCTGTGTCCCCTCCCCTGTCTCCTGACCCGACTCCTCCGTCGCACGTCTGGTCTCACCGTCCCTCCCGTTCTCGTCCTGCCTCGCCTGTCTTGCGCTCCCACCCTATGTTGCTTCGTTCCCACGCGTCTCGTCCTCCCCTTCTGCCGTCGCCTCCTCCTTGCTCCCTTGTTGTTGCACCCCCCCCGCTGTGTGACTACCTCCGTGCCGCTCGTCCTCTTGTTCCTCGCGTCCTTGCCTCTCTCGTTACCGACCCGTCTGTTCCGGTCTCCTGCCTTGACGCTCTTGTTGCTGCGGTCGCTGACTTCGCCTCTACCCGCCGCCTTGACTACGCCACCGCTCTGGTCTCTGACCCTGCCTGTCCTCCGTCTGTCGGGGGTGCTCCTGCCCTTGGCAGTGACGTCCTGGAGGACCGCCAGTTCGAGCTTGCTTTCCTGTCCGAGGCTGCTCCCCATCTCTGTTCCATGCTGCTAGTCCCTGAGGGTGACCCTGACGCTTTCGACATTCCGACCCCTCGCACTTACGCTGAGGCGACCTCGGGACCTTGGGCCTCTCAGTGGATAGCTGCCATGGAGCAGGAGATGGCATCTTGGAGATCCACCGGCACCTTCGTCGACGCAGTTCCCCCGCCTGGGGTGAACGTAGTCGATGGCCGCTGGCTCTTCAAGGTGAAGCGCCCTCCTGGAGAGCCGCCTGTGTTCAAGGCGCGCTACGTGGCTAGAGGCTTCAGTCAGCGTGAGGGGGTGGACTTCTTCCAGACCTTCGCTCCGACCCCGAAGATGACTACTCTTCGGGTTCTGTTACACCTAGCTGCTCAGCGTGACTACGAGCTTCACTCCCTCGACTTCTCCACTGCCTTCCTTCAGGGCAGCCTACACGAGCAGGTCTACTTGCGTCGCCCTCAGGGCTTTACTGGCACCTTCCCTCCTGGGACCCAGTGGCTCTTGCGGCGCCCCGTCTACGGCCTGCGTCAGGCTCCCCGTGAGTGGCACGACACTCTCCGTGCTACGCTTGCTGACCTGCAGTTCTTTCCGTCTTCCGCAGACCCCTCACTCTTCGTTCGTGCTGGCCAGACTCCGTTCTACATCCTTGTTTACGTCGACGACCTGGTCTTTGCCACAGCAGACAGGGACGCACTAGCCTCCCTGAAGGCAGAGCTGCTGAAGAGACACACGTGCACTGACCTTGGAGAACTACGCCGTTACCTTGGCTTGCAGATCTCCAGGGACAGAGCAGCGCGCACCATCACCCTGACTCAGTCACACTTGGTGCGCCAGGTCCTTCAGAGGTTCAGCCTTCAGTTCTCCTCTGCACAGCCCACCCCTCTACCTGTAGACCACAGACTCTCCGCTCCAGTGTCTGAGGAGTTGGTAGAGCCCAGCGGCCCCTACGCAGAGCTGGTGGGTTGCCTCATGTACCTGATGACTTGCACTCGCCCAGATCTCGCGTACCCTCTCAGCATCCTGGCTCGCTTTGTGGCCACAGGCAGACACCGACCGCAGCACTGGTCTGCCGCTAAGAGGGTTTTGCGTTATCTTGCTAGTACATCGGGCATGGGGTTAGTGCTAGGAGGACGCAGGTCAGTGGTCCTTACTGGACACACAGACGCTTTGTGGGCAGACGACGCCGAGACACTCAGGTCTACCCAGGGCTACTGCTTCAGCCTTGGCTCAGGTGCCGTCTCGTGGAGAGCTACCCGCTCCTCGTCTGTTGCCCAGTCCAGCTGTGAGGCTGAGATCTACGCTGGTGCCATGGCGGCACAGGAGCTCCGCTGGCTGACCTTCTTGCTCACTGACTTAGGTGAGCGGCCTAGCTCTGCCCCGGTCCTGTTCGCTGACAACAGGGCCATGATCCTCCTGTGTCAGGAGCGGGCAGAGCGAAGCATATTCAGCTGCGATACTTCCTCCTGCGCGAGCTACAGCAGCGACGCCAGGCTCGCGTAGTACACTTGGCCTCAGGTGCCAATACAGCTGATATCTTTACGAAGGCGCTTGCGCCTAAAGATCATCAGCGGCACTGCGTACAGCTTGGTCTAGTTCCTGTAGCCTCTCACTTGCTAGGGCCTTGACTTTGTACTGTCCTTTATATGCATACTCAGACTGGACTTGTGTCCTCTCCCGGTGGCTGGACTAGTAGTGCCGCCCTGGTCTTGTTCTTACCTTGTCTCAACTCTGTCTGACTGGTCTTTTAGACCCTTGTCTCAGAGGTTGGACTAGTAGTGCCGCCCTGAGCTGCTTGTTCAGGTCATTCCCCTATGCAGTCTAGGGGGTGTGTCAAACATAAGCATAACTCATGTTTGTATAGACTGTATAGGGTAGCCTCTTAGAGGGTACAACACTCTTAGGTATATACCCTTGTACTCTCTCTCTATTCAACACATTCTTCAGTTCTAAGAACGTTCCCCTATAGTATTCTGCGCTACACTCTGAGTTATAATTCATAACACGAAGCGTGCCTGGGTGTATGTACGTGCCCTGGCCGAGGATC
This sequence comes from Closterium sp. NIES-67, assembly GCA_027943415.1. Taxonomy (NCBI): domain Eukaryota; kingdom Viridiplantae; phylum Streptophyta; class Zygnematophyceae; order Desmidiales; family Closteriaceae; genus Closterium; species Closterium sp. NIES-67. The sequence goes on from BQMB01001098.1 coordinate 156,063, forward strand.
ACATGGCCCACACAAGACACAGTGTGATTCTGATGTCTCTGATTGCCAGTCACATAAGCAGAGGCGTATGGAAAAACCATTCAAGCCACAGGCTTCTTGGGGCACACCAACGGCTGATCGCAGACGAATCCCTTGGGTCCAGCAGAAGCCATTCCCCCTCTGCAGCATGCGTCCCCCTGCTAGCACTACAATCGCTACATAAAAGCAGCACCACCAGGCGGAGGTGCTGCCGGCCGTCGGGAATGGCGATGAGCACGATGAACTTGTTGAGTAGAACCAGGGGCTGGTCTGTGGTCAGGTCACTCATGAAGCACCCCTTGCGCCCCAGCTGCAGGCCGCGCTGCAGCCGGTACCTCCCTGCACTACAATCTCTAAGAAGCAGCAGCACCAGCAGCAGCACCAGGCGGGGGTCGCTGCCGGCCGTCGGGAATGGCGATGAGCACGATGGGCTTGTTGGGGCGCACGAGCGGCTGGTCGCAGATGAAGTACCCCTTGCGCTCCAGCTGCAGGATGTCCCCGCGCTGCAGGTTGCGCATGTTACCATCGCCCACCGCCGCCTCCTCCCACCGCGTGCGCGGATTGAGTGCTGCCAGGAAGTCGTCGCCCTCGTCCAGCTGTTGGGGAGGAGGGGCGGTGGGGGCGGGGGAACGAAGGGGGATGGGTGGGACAAAGTACAGCAGCTGTTTAGCTCTGCGAGGCAGTCGTTGCCCTCGTCCAGCTGCGCGGAGAGGGGTGGTGGGGGGAGAGGAAGGGGAGAGGGGGGCGGAGGGGGGGAACTGGAGGGTTCAAAGCTGCCGGAAAAGCAACGTTTCCGTCCCCGCCGTTGGATTACAACATGGCACGGTGAAAGTATGTCCTGGTTAACCTCTCAACAGACCAACTGACAGTGTGAAGGCGCCGCTTTCTTTGCAATAAGGCTATGCGTTCTGTACTGTACTGTGCTTTGGTCTTGTTGGGGAGGTAGCCCAGCTCCACCAGAGTGAGCGGCACCAGCCCAGTGCAGATGAAAAGTGCAGAAAGGCAGCACTGCACCTCCACTTTTGACTCGTCTCTTGAGGCGCCCAAGACACACAAGCACGCCCCTTCTTCTTGCAGATCGGATAGGCCAGCTCCACAAGAGTTGGCGGCACCAGCGCATGAGCAGCGGGCCCACCAGACAAGGTAGTCCAGCACCACCAGCGTGAGTGGCAGCAGCTCATAGCTATCTTTGTCCGCGCCTCAAGAGATCCGCCCCAGGGATCAAGAGATCCGCCCCAGGGATCAAGAGATCCGCCCCAGGGATCAAGAGATCCGCCCCAGGGATCAAGAGAGCCGGCCCAGAGATGAAGCACACACCTTCTTCTTGGTGATGAGGTAGTCCAGCTCCACCAGCGTGAGCGGCACCAGCTCGTCGCTGTCCGCCAGCCACGTGAGCTTCAGCTTGGTGGCCTTCACCGACCCCTCGAGGTGCAGCACACCCTCCATCGCCTCCACCTCCCCCTCTCCCTCCCCTCCCTCCGTCCCGCCTCCCTCCCTCATCGTCTTCTTCTGCACGATCGCATTGCCCCAGTCCATGAGAGTCACCTCCTCGCCCTCCTTCATCACCTTCGCGTCCGCCCCTTCCACCCAGATCCGCCTCGCAAACACCGTTGCTTTCGTGCCGGCCGGGGGGTGCTTCTTGTGGCGCGGCAGCACGCGCACGAAGGGCGTGGCGGGCCCGTTGGAGAGCGTGAGCGGCACGCGGTGGGCGAGCACGATGGCGGTGTGGCGCGGGCACACCGGGTCGATGATCTTCTTGTTGATGGTCCACAGCTTGTCCATCTCCATCAGGTTCAGGTTCTTAGATGCGCCCTGGGGGATAGACGGGGGTTGTTGTGAAACACAGGGGGGCGGGGAGATGGAGGGGAAAGAGAGAGCAGAATCACAGTTGATGCAAGGGTGTGAGACACAGGGTAGAAGAGAGCGCAGAACCACGGCTGGAGCAAGGTACAGATGGGGTGATGTGATGGTGGTATCAATTTTGTTGATGGTCCACAGCGTGCCCATATCCGTGGGATTCAGGTTCTTGGACGCACCCTGGATAAGCAAGGACGTGAGGGGGAGAGAGGCGAGCGCAGAAATGAGGGAAAGGAAAAAACGTGTGACTCACAATGGGAGAAAAACATCGGATAACACCGGATATTAAACACCTGGAATCACACCTGAGACCACACCTGAAACCACACCTGAAACAACATCTGGAATCTCACCTGGGAGAGAATGAACTGCTTGAGGGCGGCCACAGTGAGCCCCCTCCGCAGCATGCCCTGCACGGTGGGGAAGCGCGGGTCGTCCCACCCGTCCACGCGGTTGTTGTCGACGAACCACGCGAGCTTGCGCTTGGAGAGCAGCGTGTACACGAAGTTGAGGCGCGAGAAGTCCCACATCTCCACGCGCCGCAGACCCATGTCCTGGGATAGTGCACAAGGCAGGAGTGGAGGGAGGAAAAGGGAGAAGAACAAGAGGAGGGGAGTGACCTAAGGGAAAACAATGCTTGCGCTTGGACAGCAGCGTGCACATGAAGTTGAGGCGCGAGAAACCCCACACCTCCACGCGCCGCAGACCCATGTCATGGGATAGTGCACAAGGGAGGAGCAGGGAGGGGGGGGAGGGAGAGGGGAGCAATGAATGGAAGGGAGGTGGGTCTAGCTCAGCGCAGTGTGCACACAAAGCTGAGGCGCCACAAGTCCATCACCTCCACCCGCCGCTGACCCTGTCCTGCGAGGGCGTTCGAGATGAGTGAGGAACGCGGCGAATTGGAGCCAGCCAGCGCTCGGAGACAAGACGAGGGTCTAGTGTCAAGACGAGACAAGCCAGACAAGGGCGTTGACAAAGCTGAGGCGACTGAAGTCCCACACTGCGACCTCGGAGGGAGCGAAACAGCGCTGGAAAAAGTGAATACTATAGCATTCGTAAAAGTTTATAATAACAAGCTTGAGATCGCAAAGGTTAAGCAAATCCACAACACCACGCACCTGCAGCACTCTGTAGCACTGCTCGTAGCAAGGGTGCCTCCAGCACTTGGCAGTGGCACTAGATACCTCGCGCACCACCAACGCCCCTCAAGCCCTAAGCCACACGTACCTCCAGCACTTTAATAATACTGCCTGCTGCGGTCGTACCTGCGAGCAATAAATACCTCAAGCCCTAAGCCACACGTACCTCGAGCCCTTAGCCACACCACACGTACCTTAAGCTTTTAGCCACACGCACCTCGAGCACTTTGTAGTACTGCTCGTTGCGGTCGTGGTACTCGCTGGAGCGCAGCGCGTGCGTGACGCCCTCGATGCTGTCCACGTACGGGCACGCGAAGTCGTAGGTGGGGTACGCCTTGTACTTGCTGCCCGTGCGCAGGTGGGGGAGACCAGAGGCGTCCACCCGGAAGTAGACGGGGTCCCGCAGGGTCTTGTTCACAGCCTGGGGGGAGATATGGTGGCGGGGTGGCGGGGGGGAAGGGGAGAGCAGTGAGATAGAGCCAATATAGGGGCATGCAAAAGTCGTAGGCGGGGTACACCTTGTACTTGGTGCCCGTGTACTTGGGGCAGACCAGACGGAAGTAGTCCAGGTCCCGCAGGGTCTTGTTCACCGTCCAGAGGGAAAAGGAGGAAGAGGGGAGAGAGGACGGGAGAGGACGGAAAAGGGGGGAAAGACAGCAAGGGTGAGTGGATCCCAAGTTGACTCAAGACGGAACTAAAGACAACTTTCAGCTTCTTTCAGAATCTCTCCAGTTTTAAAACACCATCTTTAGATGCTATATGCTTTGGAAAAACACCAGTCCGGAAAAGAAGCAACCAGAGGAGGAAGCTTCCCAGAGGCTCTATCCTCCACCCCAATACAAGCACGCACCTGCATGCTCCCTGCCAGCACCTCTCCTCGCACCTGCATGCATGCCCCCTACAAGTTTCCCTTGGTCCCCAAAACACGCATCTTCATGTCCCACTTGGCGCGCACACAGCACTCCTTGCTGTCATCGCTGCCCTCGAGCATCTCCCCCCACAGCTGCATGTTGCGCTCAACACTGTGCGCACGGCACACCTTCACACATCTGCTCCAACCTGCAAGCCCCCCTACAAGCACATCTGCTCCAACCTGCAAGCCCCCCTACCAGCACATCTGTTCCAACCTGCAAGCCCCCCTACCAGCACATCTGCTCCAACCTGCAAGCCCCCCTACAAGCACATCTGCTCCAACCTGCAAGCCCCTCTACCAGCACATCTGCTCCAACCTGCAAGCCCCCCTACCAGCACATCTGCTCCAACCTGCAAGCCCCCCTACAAGCACATCTGCTCCAACCTGCAAGCCCCTCTACCAGCACATCTGCTCCAACCTGCAAGCCCCCCTACCAGCACATCTGCTCCAACCTGCAAGCCCCCCTACCAGCACATCTGCTCCAACCTGCATGCCCACAACCAGCTCTCACCTGCATGTCCCACTTGGCGCGCACGCAGCACTCCTTGCCCTCGTCGCTGCCCTTGAGCATCTCGCCCCACAGCTGCAGGTTGCGCTCCACGCTGTGCGCGCGGCACGCCGACTCGATGCCCTCCATGCGCTCCTCCCGCATCTTCTCCTTGGGCGTGCTGTCCACGTACGCCTTCCCCTCGCGAATCAGCTTCTCACACATAGCCTGGGAGGGCGGGATCAGGGTTTCGGGTTGAAGCTTTAAGGTGGGGCCACACCCACACCCACACCCACACTCAAACACACTCCCCCACACACACTCCTTTCTCAGTTCCCAGGCATGGCCTGAGGGGAGGCGTACACATTGTAAGTGGGTGCACAAGTGCATCTGCATAGTGCATGCATGCATGCGTTATATGCACCCATGCATGCGCACGCCATGACACACAGACATGGCATGCGCAACACAGTAACGTCAGCAGTGACTCACAATAAGCCCATCAAAGTAGTCGGAGGTATGCGCGATCTTCTCCCAAGTGAGCCCCAGCCGTACCATATCCGCAAGAATGCTCTCCACAAACTCACCCCTCCCCTTGCTCGGGTTCTCGCCATCCAACCCTTGAGGCGCATCAAAGGTCAACCATGACTCACAATGAGCCCATCGAAGTAGTCAGATGTGTGCGTGATCTTGTCCCACGTGAGCCCCAGCCGCGCCATGTCCGCCAGGATGCTCTCCACGAACTCGTCCTTCTCCTTGCTGGGGTTCGTGTCGTCGAACCGCACCAGCATCTTGCCGCCGTACTTCTCCGCGAAGAACTGGTTCATCAGAGCCGCCTTCGCATGCCCGATGTGCATGTACCCGCTTGGCTCGGGCGGGAATCTCGTTACAACCTGCCCGTACACCGCCCCGGGCAGCTCTAATTCCGCCGGCTGGTCGCCTCCCCCGCCCCCTGCGCTTCCCCCTGCCCTTCCCCCTCCATCTCCCTTCTCCTCCTTCCCCTTTCCTCCTCCCTTGCCTTCCTCGCCCGCCCCTGGTCCCCTCTTTGCTGCTGAAGCTAAGGCTTGGGCGGCCTTCCTGCTGAAGGGCAGCAGGCTCGGCGAGAGGTCGGGAGCTTCGGCGTGAACAGTGTTGTACCAGCGGATGAGGTTCGGGTACTTGGCGGTTGGGGACTTGCGAATGCTGTCCCACCGCTGCCCCGTGGCTGCAGGCAAAGGGACGGTGCATGGGAGTGGAAGGAGGGATAGAGGAACGCATCATTACAGGGTGCGTACATATTCGCGCATGCTTACACGGTGCATATGCATCCAGAATACTCGCGAAAGTTGTCCCGCCGCTGCCCTGTGGCTGCACGAATGGAACAGCGGAGGGGAGTCAAACCTATACATGGGTATGCCATTATATTCATGCGGATTTGCAATCCAAGCGAATGCTGTTTCGGTGCTGGCCACAGGAAACAGCAGCTGAATAGAAATAGGAGTGGAGAGAGGTGCCTGCATCTACATATCGCTTTTACTATGACAGCGGAAGAGCTGAATGCATTTCGCTATCCAGGAAAACAAGGGGAGAGAGGGCCGGAAGGGGCGAGCGTTGGGAAGAGGGAGTGGGAGGAGGCGCATTGAAGCTAAAGAGGCTTGTAAACTCCACACTCATTGCAATGCTGGCTGACAACACCACGAGCCTACAGAGAGCGCCCTAACCTAAGCTAAACGGCAACGATTCATGCACAAACGGACCAAGCAGGATGCAGCTTCTAGAGTTAACAGACACTGCAAAACGTAAAACGACGGCGTTACGGCAGTCTGATCCACGCCAGGCCAGGGTACAGCGTCGCAACCTACGCCTGACATACAATGTGTGAGGAGTCTAGGTCTCTAGCTGGTCTCTGGCTGGTCTCTGGCTGGTCTCTGGCTGGTCTCTGGCTGGTCTCTGGCTGGTCTCTGGCCGGTCTTTGGCCGGACTTTGGCTGGTCTTTGGCTGGTCTCTGGCTGGTCTCTGGCTTACCAAAGAGACCGGCAAATATCGCCACGTCAGCAATGGAGAGGTCGAAACCGACAAAGAAGGTGCGGGCGGCGAGGTAGGAGTTGAGGTAGGTGCAGATGCGCTCAAACTCCGAGCCAATGGCCAGGGTGGGCGCGTAGTCGACCACCTCATCCACCTGAAGGGGTGCGGTGGGGTGGGGTGGGGTGGGGTGCGGTGGGTTGGAATGGGTGCAGTGTGGTGAACAGTGTGTAATGCGGTGTGGTGAACAGTGTGTAATGCGGTGTGGTGAACAGTGTGTAATGCGGTGTGGTGAACAGTGTGTAATGCGGTGTGGTGGACTGTGTGTAATGCGGTGTGGTGAACAGTGTGTAATGCGGTGTGGGGTGCGGTGGGGTGGGGTGTGATCAACAAAACATAATGTGAAACAGGGAGGGGTGAGGTGTGGTGTGGTGGGGTAGGAGCAGATGCGCTGGAGCTGAGACCCGGCAGACAATGGGGGTGTATGATGGACGAACTCATCCACCTGCTGCCATGGGTTCAGGTGCCGCGTCACACGATACTGCAACCAGAAACCCTCAATGCTGCAACGGGTATGCCAGGATGCGGACGCGAGCTCATTGTGCTGGCAGCAGCAGACGGGAGCGAGGGAGCATGTTGACCGGGCAGCCTGTGAGGAACCCTTTGCGCCACGTGCAATGACGAGTGCCGGGGAGCTCGAAACGGCGCGAGGCGCTTCGCATGGCTGCAATACGTCGCACTGCGAGTGACGCACTCCGAGACGCTGCGAATATCGTTCACTCTTGCACCGGTCCTCTTGCACCGGCAGTGAAGAACGAAAAACGGGCAACGGCTATGGTCGCTAGCCTGTCAGCTGTGCCACCTGGCATTCAGCGATTGGATCCTGCCCCCACCTGGCAAACGGCGATTGGATCCGAGCCGCCATAGAATCCCTCCCTTTGCGCCACGCGGCCGAAATAGCGGAGGATGGTGCTGGCGCCCCGTAGCTCGTCGCTGATTGGTCGAGAGGAAGAGACATGGAGGGTGAGGGGTTGAGGGGAGGAAACGGGGGAAATGCGGAGGAATCGGGAAGGAGTAGGGCTTTAAGCGATTGACGACGAGAATGCGGCTGTGGGTAGTAGCTATGGAGAGGACAGGAGCAGGGGTCGATGGGAGTCGATTGGAGACGGAGATCCCACGGGGGAGCACAGGGTTTAGAAACATGGACGACAAAAATCGACAGTGGGATGTGGATTGACAAAAATGGGTTCGTCTGCTAGACCCGAAGAAGGCTCTCTTGTTCCGAGTTTTGAGGAAGCGTCTGCGACGATGAAAAAGAGGGAGCTCAGGCGGCGGTGCGATGCACGAGGCGGTAGGGAGGTGGGCGCGGAGGAGCAGCGGGAGGCGGGGAGGAGTGCGCCAGCAATATAGCCGGGAAGATCTGGAGACGGACAGGCTCACCACGCTGCGAAGGAGCGCGAAAGCGAATCTAAAAGCATATCCTGGATGAACGCGTCAGGCAGCCTGAAACTGCTGTCAGGAGGGTGGATAGGGGAGCAGGGAGCATACCCAGTGGGGAGGTACAGCACCGGCGGGCTGCTTCCAGACAGGCTGGCGTCGACGGCAGCATCGACCTCGATCTTTGCGATAACCGCCGCCCCAATCGCCGCGAGGGGCGCCGCGTCTGGCGGAAACCGGAGGACGGATTTATTAGCCATATTGACAGGAGGATAGACAGGCGAGAAAGGGGTTTTGGACTTGGAAAAGGCGGCTCCGATATGGCGCCCCTCGGTTTTACGTCAAGCACAGAATGACAATTCTGGGGAAAGTATATCCGCGCTCAGTATTAGGGGCCTCGATAACATGTACGATTAGTGACACGATATAAACAATCAGAATTAGCGAGTTCGCAACATGTTTCATCAGTCAGATTCCACCGTTAGTCAGAAACTGCAGGAAAAAAGTTCCACGAATGGTCAGTAGAAGTTGTCAAACATGTGTATTTGTTATGTTTGCATAGACTGTATAGGGTTATCTCTTAGAGGGTACAACACTTAGGGTCATCTAACTGTACTCTCACTCTACCCAATATTCACTTCTCTAATTCTGATATGGTATCACGCGTAGGTTAGGATCCCCCCCACCTACCGCTTCCGCTCGTTCCCTAGCTAGGCCCCGCCGCGACCCCCTGGGCCCCGTCGTGCCCCTAGCCCTGCCGCGCCCCTCCTGGGCCCCGTCGCGACCCTCTAGCCCCGTCGCGCCTCCCTGGGCCCCGTCGCGACCCCCTAGGCCCGTCGCGACCCCCCTGGGCCCTTCGTGCCCCTAGCCCCGTAGCGCCCCTCCTGGGCCCCGTCGCGCCCCTCCTGGGCCCCGTAGCGCCCCTCCTGGGCCCCGTCGCGCCCCTCCCAGGCCCCGTAGCGCCCCTCCTTGGCCCCGTCGCGCCCCTACTGAGCCCCGTAGCGCCCCTCCTGGGCCCCGTCGCGCCCCTCCTGGGCCCCGTAGCGCCCCTCCTGGGCCCCGTCGCGCCCCTTCTGGGCCCCGTAGCGCCCCTCCTGGGCCCCGTCGCGCCCCTCCTGAGCCCCGTAGCGCCCCTCCTGGGCCCCGTAGCGCTCCTCCTGGGCCCCGTCGCACCCCTCCTGGGCCGCGTAGCGCCCCTCCTGGGCCCCGTAGCGCCCTCCTGGGCCCCGTAGCGCCCTCCTGGGCCCCGTCACGCCATTCAGGCCCCGTCGCGCCCTGCCCGGCCCCGTCGCACCGGCCCGGCCCCGTCGCACCCGCCCGGCCCCCGTCGCACCCGCCCGACCCCGTCGCGCCCTGCCCGGCTACGTCGCACCCGCCCGGCCCCGTCGCACCCGCCCGGCCCCGTCGCACCCGCCAGGCCCCGTCGCACCCGCCCGGCCCCGTCGCACCCGCCCGGCCCCTTTGCGCACTGCCCGGCCCCGTTGCGCCCTGCCCGGCCCCGTCGCACCCGCCCGGCCCCAGTTGCGCCCTGCCCGGCCCCGTCGCGCCCTGCCTCGCCCCGCTGTGCCCGCCCGGCCCAGCCGCACCGGCCCGGCCTCTACGCTCATCCCTGCCCCGGCCCTTGCATCCTCACTGGTACGGTTCCCCCCCTCCCTGCACTGCCCTGCATTGCACTGCCCCGCCCTGCACCACAGTGCACTGCCCTGCACCGCCCTGCACTGCCCTGCACCGCCCTCCATTGCACTGCACAGCACTGCACCGCCCTGCACCGCACTGCAAAGTACTGCCCTGTCCTGCACTGCCCCTGATGGCGGCGGAGCTTCGGTTTGACGCTGAAGGCCAGCCTCTGGAGTTCGAGGCGTGGCTTGCCGACCTCCGACGCCAACTCAATGGCCAGCGGCAGGATGGTGAACCGCTGTCCGCACACCTTGACGGTACGCTCCCCTGCCCAGACCCCCCTGCTGTTCTGCCCGCTGACCCCACACCCACCGAGCGCGAATCTACTGCTGCCACTGCCCGTGCGCGCTCTGTCTGGCTTTCTCGCGATGCTGTCGCCCAGCTTGCCATTAGCAACGCCCTTCCCCCGTCCGAGCGCCCTCGCTTTAGGTCTCTCACAACTGCTCAGGCTTACTTAGATGCTGTCATCAAGCGCTATTCCACCCCTCCGGCTGCCTCGGTGGGTCGCCTGATCCTCCCGATGCTCTTTCCTGACCTTGCGTCTTTCCCCACTGTCTCTGACCTCGCTGCCCACCTGCGCTCGATAGATGAGACCTGGCGCGCTGCCTGCACTGACGCACAGCTTAGAGCCCACCAGCCGCCTATTACCTCTACCCTTTACCTGCTTGCCACCCGCCTCCCTGACGCCTTGCTGTCGCCCGCGACCGCTTCCTTAGCATTCACCCCGCAGACCTCACCCTCACTGACTTTGTAGACACCCTGACTGTGATTGAGACCCGCCACCGCTCCATCGCCCAGGCGAGTGGTACCGTGCCGGTCCCTATCTTTCAGGGTTGTGCCCCCACTCAGTGCACCTTCTCCGACGGCTCTGCCGCTGTGGCTGAGACTGCTGCTGCAGCGCAGTTTCGTTCGGGGAAGGGCCGCCGCCCCAAGTTTGGGCGCGGCGGAGGAGGCGGGGGTGCGGGAGGGGGTGGTGGTGGAGTCGGGTCGTCTGGTGCTGGAGCGGACGAGGGGACCCTGCCCAGTCCAGCTGAGCCGCCGCCTCTGCAGTTGCAGCAGCAGCAGCAGCAGCCGCAGCAGCCGCCGCAGTCGAAGCAGCCGCAGCCTTCGCAGCAGCCGCAGCAGCCGCCGCAGACGAGGCAGAGGAGTGTCCTCCCGCCCGGGTGGCCCGGCGCTGGCGGTGGTCGGGCGCGTGGTGGTGTGCCGAGTGGTGGTTCTGGAGGCGTGCGTTGTCAGTACCAGATCCAGACCGGTCCTCGCCGCGGCTTCGTTTGCGGTAAGATCGGTCACTCCACTCCCTGCTGTTTTCGTCGCTTGGACGACCTGTTTCGTCAGCGCTTCGGCCCGTCGCCAGACCTTCCGGACTGGCACAGTTTGCTTAGTCGTAAGATTCAGATTTTTGACATGGACATGGATGCCATTGTTTCTGCTTTGCATGTGATGTATGCTGATGACTCTAGTGTGCTTCCCGCTTATTACTCACTGTCGGCTAGTGTAGGTGTGCCTAGCTTAGCCTCCCCTGCTGCGTCAGGCGTAGGATCCCCTGCTTTGTGTAGTCTTGGTGCTTCCGACGTTGTTCCGTCGCCAGACGCCTCTGCTTCGCTTTCCTTCACCTTGGACTCTGGCGCTTCCCGGTGTTTCTTCCGCGACTCCACCAACCTGACGCCGCTTCCTGTTCCTGCTGCCGTTTCTCTTGCTGACCCCTCCGGCGGTCCGGTAGTCGCCCGCAGTTCCACCACCCTTCCCTGTCCGGCGGTTCTTTCAGGCTCTCTCACAGGTCTGCATATCCCCTCGTTCTCCAGGAACCTAGTTGGTGTCGGCTGCCTCCAGGACCTTGGCGTCACCACTACGTTCCCTGGCCACGAGCGGTATGCTGTCTGTACCGAGGCCGCCACTGGTGCCCCCCTGTCCACGCTCCCCCGGGACCCGGTGTCCGGCCTGTTCACTCTGGACACCGTGATCCCCCCGGCTGGAGCGCTCCCTCAGGTGGCTGCGTCTACCCAGGTTGCTGTTGCCTGCTCCTGTCGGTCCTTCACTCACCCGACTCTCCTTTGGCACCACCGCCTAGGTCACCCTGCGCTCCCGCGTCTGCGTCACATGTCCCAGCACAGTCTTGTCCTTGGTCTCCCAGGTTCCCTCCCCGCGTTTCCTTCCTCCCCAGCTCCACCTTGCACGCCTTGCGTCGAGGGTCGGCATCGCCATGCCCCTCACTCCTCCTCTTTTCCCCCTACCGCCGCGCCGCTGCAGACCGTGCACCTGGACGTCTGGGGCCCCGCCCCCGTCCCTGGGCCGCGTCGCGAGCGCTACTTCCTTGTGCTTGTCGACGACTTTACTCGTTACACCACAGTCTTTCCCCTGGAGTGCAAGGCCGACGTGCCTGGCGCCCTCATCCCCTGGCTTGTCTCTGCGCGTGTCCACCGCGGTCTCCCTGTCTTGCGTCTTCACTCCGACCGTGGTGGCGAGTTTGCCTCCGGTGTCCTTGGTCGCTTTTGTCGTGCGGAGGGCATTACCCAGACGTTCACCCTACCGGACTCCCCACAGCAGAATGGGGTCGCTGAGCGACGCATCGGTTTGGTCATGGAGGTGGCTCGCACCTCCATGATCCATCCCGGTGCACCCCATTTTCTGTGGCCGTTCGCTGTGCGCTACGCTTCTCACCAGCTTAACTTATGGCCGCACCCTCAGCAGCCGCAGGTTTCGCTGACCCGTCTTTGGACTGGGTCTCCTGGTGACGCGTCTGCATTTCACGTCTGGGGCTGCCTTGCTCACGTCCGTGCCTCCGGCACGGACAAGCTCACTGCCCGCACCCTTCCCTGCGTCTTCCTCGGTTTTCACCTTGACGCGTCCGACTGGCACTTCTACCACCCGCCGTCTCACCGCTTCTTTCACTCTCGTGACGTCACCTTTGACGAGTCCGTCTCTTACTACCGTCGCTTCCCCCACCGCGGTCCCCCGGTTACCCCCCCCCTGTTCCTGGTCACTCCTTCCCCGGTAGTCCCTGCCCCTCCCCCTCCTCCTCCCCGTCCTGCCCCCTCTGGTGTGTCCCACGTCACCCCCCTTCCGTCGGTGGACCCGGTTGAGGAGTCTTCTGACTCTGGTGGCCCTGCTGCGCAGTCCTCGCCGGCCGCCCCTCCACCGGCGTCCCCTCCCCAGTCCCCTCCTCCACCGCCTCCGCCGCCGCTGCACCCATCGGTGTCGCTGCCGCCGCCGCCGCCGCCGTCGCAGCACCCGTTCGCTGACTCTGGGGGTGCTCGTACTGGTAGCCCTGGGGGTGGTTCCTCTGGGGGTGCTGGTGTGGAGTGTGCCGGTGGTAGCCGCGGCACAGCTTGCAGTCCCGGTGTCGCCGTTCTGCCGCCGGAGCAGCAGTCCCCGCCGGTGTCCGCCCTTCGCCTGCTCGGCCTTCCGTCCCCTGACCCTGCGGCTGTTCCTCTCCGCCCGTCTCCTCCTCTTCCCGTCTACGGCCCTGTGTTCCCTCCGCCGGACTCGTCCCCCGCCCGTATTCCCCCTCGTTCCCCTCCTGTGTCCCCTCCCCTGTCTCCTGACCCGACTCCTCCGTCGCACGTCTGGTCTCACCGTCCCTCCCGTGCTCGTCCTGCCTCGCCTGTCTTGCGCTCCCACCCTATGTTGCTTCGTTCCCACGCGTCTCGCCCTCCCCTTCTGCCGTCGCCTCCTCCGTCCTCCCTTGTTGTTGCACCCCCCCCGCTGTCTGACTACCTTCGTGCCGCTCGTCCTCTTGTTCCCCGGGCCCTTGCCTCTCTCGTTACCGACCCGTCTGTTCCGGTCTCGTGCCTTGACGCTCTTGTCGCTGTGGTCGCTGACTTCGCCTCTACCCGCCGCCTTGACTACGCCACCGCTCTGGTCTCGGACCCTGCCTGTCCTCCGTCTGTCGGGGGTGCTCCTGCCCTTGGCAGTGACGTCCTGGAGGACCGCCAGTTCGAGCTTGCTTTCCTGTCCGAGGCTGCTCCCCATCTCTGTTCCATGCTGCTAGTCCCTGAGGGTGACCCAGACGCTTTCGACATCCCGGCCCCTCGCACTTACGCTGAGGCGACCTCGGGACCTTGGGCCTCTCAGTGGATAGCTGCCATGGAGTAGGAGATGGCATCTTGGAGATCCACCGGCACCTTCGTCGACGCAGTTCCCCCGCCTGGGGTGAACGTAGTCGATGGCCGCTGGCTCTTCAAGGTGAAGCGCCCTCCTGGAGAGCCGCCTGTGTTCAAGGCGCGCTATGTGGCTAGAGGCTTCAGTCAGCGTGAGGGGGTGGACTTCTTCCAGACCTTCGCTCCGACCCCGAAGATGACTACTCTTCGGGTTCTGTTACACCTAGCTGCTCAGCGTGACTACGAGCTTCACTCCCTCGACTTTTCCACTGCCTTCCTTCAGGGCAGCCTACACGAGCAGGTCTACTTGCGTCGCCCTCACGGCTTTACTGGCACCTTCCCTCCTGGGACCCAGTGGCTCTTGCGGCGCCCCGTCTACGGCCTGCGTCAGGCTCCCCGTGAGTGGCACGACACTCTCCGTGCTACACTTGCTGACCTGCAGTTCTTTCCGTCTTCCGCAGACCCCTCACTCTTCGTTCGTGCTGGCTAGACTCCGTTCTACATCCTTGTTTACGTCGACGACCTGGTCTTTGCCACAGCAGACAGGGACGCACTAGCCTCCGTGAAGGCAGAGCTGCTGAAGAGACACACGTGCACTGACCTTGGAGAACTGCGCCGTTACCTTGGCTTGCAGATCTCCAGGGACAGAGCAGCGCGCACCATCACCCTGACTCAGTCACACTTGGTGCGCCAGGTCCTTCAGAGGTTCAGCCTTCAGTTCTCCTCTGCACAGCCCACCCCTCTGCCTGTAGACCACAGACTCTCCGCTCCAGTGTCTGAGGAGTCGGTAGAGCCCAGCGGCCCCTACGCAGAGCTGGTGGGTTGCCTCATGTACCTGATGACTTGCACTCGCCCAGATCTCGCGTACCCTCTCAGCATCCTGGCTCGCTTTGTGGCCACAGGCAGACACCGACCGCAGCACTGGTCTGCCGCTAAGAGGGTTTTGCGTTATCTTGCTAGTACATCGGGCATGGGGTTAGTGCTAGGAGGACGCAGGTCAGTGGTCCTTACTGGACACACAGACGCTTTGTGGGCAGACGACGCCGAGACACTCAGGTCTACCCAGGGCTACTGCTTCAGCCTTGGCTCAGGTGCCGTCTCGTGGAGAGCTACCCGCTCCTCGTCTGTTGCCCAGTCCAGCTGTGAGGCTGAGATCTACGCTGGTGCCATGGCGGCACAGGAGCTCCGCTGGCTGACCTTCTTGCTCACTGACTTAGGTGAGCGGCCTAGCTCTGTCCCGGTCCTGTTCGCTGACAACATGGCCATGATCCTCCTGTGTCAGGAGCCTCGACTCGAGGGCAGAGCAAAGCATATTCAGCTGCGGTACTTCCTCCTGCGTGAGCTACAGCAGCGACGTCAGGCTCGCATAGTACACTTGGCTTCAGGTGCCAACACAGCTGATATCTTTACGAAGGCGCTTGCGCCTAACGATCATCAGCGGCACTGTGTACAGCTTGGTCTGGTTCCTGTAGCCTCTCACTTGCTAGGGCCTTGACTTTGTACTGTCCTTTATATGTATACTCAGACTGGACTTGTGTCCTCTCCCAGTGGCTGGACTAGTAGTGCCGCCCTGGTCTTGTTCTCGCCTTGTCTGTACTCCTTCTGACTGGTCTCTCAGACCCTTGTCTCAGAGGTTGGACTAGTAGTGCCACCCTGAGCTGCTTGTTTAGGACATTCCCCTATGCAGTCTAAGGGGTGTGTCAAACATGTGTATTTGTTATGTTTGCATAGACTGTATAGGGTCATCTCTTAGAGGGTACAACACTTAGGTATATCTATCTGTACTCTTCCCGGTCTCGGAACGTTTTCCCGCTTGCGCCAGCCCAATTTCGTCCCAAGCTCCAGGCGTAGTACGAGAGAACTACGTAAAGTATTCCCAAATTAACAATCGTTGGACGTCGCGCATTTATGTCACAAGCTAATTGGGCCACATCGGGCCTCACATCACATTGGGTGCGACATTTTACAAACTTTAACATGTTAAAAGACTAGTTAAGACGAAAGGGCGGCCATGAAATGGCGTGAGGGTTTAGGAGCTAGGAGCTAGAAGATAAAAGTTTGACGAGAAAAAAAGAGGGAGAACTAGAAGAGAGAGAGGCATACAAGGAGGGGATTGTACCCTCTACAGTAGAGTTAGATAACCTACCAAGCCTACCAATTATATAACACAATATATATAATTTAACATAACATTCGCAAAAAAAACGAAAACATTTGACACGAAAGGGAAAATCTATCAGGGATCGGCGCTCAGCCAATAAGGCGTGAACATTAAACTGTAGTGAGCGTGCGCTAATTTCTTTCGAGCATGACAAGATTGTTAGAAAGAGAGAATGAATGGACTAGTGTGAGAGACCTAGAACATGTACCTGTTGGGGTTGTACTCACTAGAAGCACACACCTAGGCTAGCCTATAACTTCTACATACAACATATGTATAAGTTGACACACCCCCTAGGCTAGAGAAGGGGTGGTGCTAAGCAAGAAGCACACGTCTCAGGCTGGCACTACTAGTCCAACCATTGAGGTAGGGGTCCTGAGACCAGTCAGCAAGAGTACAAGCAAGACTAAGGCAAGCCAGGGCGGCACTACTAGTCCAGCCACTGGAGGTAAGGCCACAAGGCCAGTCAGACAGGTATATATAATAGAGAGTACACAATCAGAGTCCTAACAGGTGAGTAGCTACAGGAACAAAACCAAGCTGTACACAGTGCCGCTGATGATCTTTAGGCGCAAGCGCCCTAGTAAAGATATAAGCTGTGTTGGCACCTGAGGCTAAGTGAACTACGGGGGCCTGGCGACGCTGCTGTAGCTCGCGCAGGAGGAAGTACCGCAGCTGGATATGCTTCGCTCTGCCCTCAAGGCGAGGCTCCTGACACAGGAGAATCATGGCCCTGTTGTCAGCGTACGGGACCGGGGCAGAGCTAGGCCGCTCACCTAAGTCTGTGAACAAGAAGGTCAGCCAGCGGAGCTCCTGTGCTGCCATGGCACCGGCGTAGATCTCAGCCTCACAGCTGGACTGAGCAACAGACGACGAGCGAGTGGATCTCCAAGAGATAGCACCCGAACCAAGGCTAAAACAGTAGCCCTGCGACGACCTGAGTGTCTCAGAGTCGTCTGCCCAAGAATTGTCTGTGTGCCCAGTGAGGACCACCGGCATGCATCCTCCTAGCACTAACCCCATGCCTGATGTACTTGCTAGATATCGCAAAACCCTTATAGCGGTCGACCAGTGCTGTGGTTGGTGTCTGCCTGTGGCCACAAAGCGAGCCAGGATGCTGAGAGGGTATGCAAGATCTGGGCGAGTGCAAGTCATCAGGTACATGAGGCAACCCACCAGCTCTGCGTAGGGGCCGCTGGGCTCTACTGGCTCCTCAGGAACGGGAGCGGAGAGCCCATGGTCTACAGGTAGAGGTTTGGGCTGTGCGGAGGAGAACTGAAGACCGAACCTCTGAAGGACCTGACGCACCAAGTGTGACTGTGTCAGAGTGATGGTGCGTGCTGCTCTGTCCCTAGAGATCTGCAGGCCAAGATAACGACGCAGCTCTCCAAGGTCAGTGCAGGTGTGTCTCTTCAGCAGCTCGGCCTTCACGCAGGCCAGTTTGTCCATGTCAGCAGTAGCGAAGACCAGGTCATCTATGTAGACAAGGATGTAGAACGGAGTTTGGCCGGAACGCACAAACAGCGAGGGGTCAGCAGAGGACGGAAAGAACTGCAGGTCTGCTACCGTGGCACGCAGCGTATCGTTCCACTCGCGGGGAGCCTGGCGCAGGCCGTAGACCGGGCGCCTGAGAAGCCACTAAGTCCCAGGGGGGAAGGTACCAATGAAGCCCTGTGGTCGGCGCAGGTAGACCTGCTCGTGTAGGCTGCCCTGAAGAAAGGCATTAGAGAAGTCGAGGGAGTGAAGCTCGTAGTCGCGCTGTGCTGCTACGTGTAGCAGCGCCCGAAGAGTGGTCATCTTCGGGGTCGGGGCGAAGGTCTGGAAGAAGTCAACACCCTTGCACTGGTTGAAGCCTCTGACCACGTAGCGCGCCTTGAAGACAGGTGGCTCTCCAGGGGGGCACTTCACCTTGAAGAGCCACCGACCATCGACTATGTTCACCCCAGGCGGGGGAACTGCGTCGACGTAAGTGCCAGTGGATCTCCAAGATGCCATCTCCTGCTCCATGGCAGCTATCCACTGAGAAGCCCAAGGTCCCGAGGTGGCCTCAGCGAAATAGCGAGGGGTCGGGATGTCAAAGGCGTCTGGGTCACCCTCTGAGACTAGGAGCATGGAGCAGAGATGGGGAGAGGCCTCGAAAAGGAAAGCAAGCTCGTACTGCCTGTCCTCTAGAACGTCATTGCCAAGGGCAGGTGCACCCCCGACGGACGGAGGACGGGCAGGGTCAGAGACCAGAGCGGTAGCGTAGTCCAGGCGGCGGGTAGAGGCGAAGTCAGCGACAGCCGCGACAAGCACGTCAAGGCGCGAGACAGGAACAGACGGGTCTGTAACAAGAGAGGCAAGGACTCGATGGACAAGGGGACGAGTGGCACGGAGGTAGTCAGACAGCGGGGGAGGTGCAACAACAAGCGACGAGGGAGGAGGCGACGGGAGGAGGGGAGGACGAGACGAGTGGGAACGGAGCAACATAGGGTGGGAGAGCAGGACAGGAGAGACAGGACGAGCACGGGTGGGACAGCGAGACTAAACGTGGGACGGAGGTGTAGGGTCAGGAGACAGCGGAGGGGACACAAAAGGGGAACGAGGAAGACGGGCCGGAGATGAGTCCGGCGGTGGGAACACAGGGCCGGAGACAGGAAGGTGAGAAGGTGGTGGGGGAGACACCGGCGAGCGGTCGGGGGAGTGAGGGCCCAGCAAGCGAAGAGCGGAGACCGGCGACGACGGTTGCGGCGGCTGCTGCTCGACCCGCGGACCGGCAGGTGCACGACGGCCGCCGGGAGAACACTCAACAGCAGCACCCCCAAAACCAACACCCCCAGAGCGAGAACCCCCTCCAGCACCAGCGGCACCCCCAGGCCCGCCGGGACAGACCACACCAGGGGCCGCAAGACGAACACCCTCCTCAATGCCACCACCCCCAGAGGCTAAGAGCAGCAGCGTCGTCGGCGGCTGCGACAGCAGAGGCGGAGACACTGGGGAAGGGGGACGCGGAAAGGACGGGCCGGGGGAACCACCAGAGTCAGCAGACTCCTCAACGGGGACAACCGACGGGAGGGGAGTGACATGGGAGACACCAGACGGGGCAGGACGAGGCGGGAGGGGAGCAGGGGCTACCGGGAGAGAGGGAGCCAGGAACAAGGGGGGGGGAACCGGGAGACCTCGGTGAGGGAAGCGACGGTAGAAGGAGACAGGCTCGTCAAAGGTGACATCACAAGAGGGAAGGAAGCGGTGAGACTGCGGGTGGTAGAACAGCCAATCAAACGAGTCCAAGGTGAAACCGAGGAAGACACAGGGGACAGTGCGGGCAGTGAGCTTGTCCGTGCCAGAGGCACGAACGTGAGCAAGGCAGCCCCGGACGTGGAACGCAGACGCATCACCGGGGGACCCGGTCCAAAGGAGGGTCGGCGAAACCCGCGGCCGCTGGGAGCGTGGCCACAAGTTAAGCTGGTGAGCAGCGTAGCGGACAGCGAACGGCCACAGAAAATGGGGGGTATCGGCATGAATCATGGAGGTACGAGCAACCTCCATGACCAAGCCGATACGGTGCTCAACAACCCCATTCTGCTGTGGCGAGTTCGGCAAGGTGTACGAATGGGTGATGCCCTCAGCACGACAGAACTGTCCAAGCTGACCAGAGGCGAACTCGCCACCACGGTCAGAGTGGAGACACAACACGGGGAGACCGCGGTGAAGACGCGCAGCCACAACCCACGGGAGAAGAACGTCGGGCACGTCGGCCTTCCGCTCCAGGGGAAACACCGTGGTGTAGCGCGTGTAGTCGTCGACGGGCACAAGAAAGTAGCGCTCACCACGCGGTCCGGGGACAGGGGCAGGGCCCCAAACGTCCAGGTGCAGGGTCTGAAGGGTAGCAGTAGCAGGGCGAAGCGAGGAGTGAGGGGCACGGCGGAGCCGGCCCTCGACGCAAGGAGTGCACGGTGGCGCAGTCGAGGGGGGAAGTGCGGGGAGCGGCTCGGGAAAACCTAAGACAGGACCGTGCTGAGACATGTGACGCAGGCGCGGGAGAGCAGGGTGACCTAAGCGGTGGTGCCACAGAAGGGACGGGTGTGTAAGGAACCGACACGAGCAAGCTGCAGCGACCTGGGAGGACGCACCAACCGGGGGAGAAGCGGTGTCGAGGGTAAACAGAATGGACACCGGGTCCAGGGGGAACGTCGCAAGGGGGGAACCTGAAATTGCCTCGGTACAGACATCGAACCGCTCGTGCTCAGGGAACGTAGTGGTGACACCGAGGTCCTTAAGACGGCCGACACCAACCAGGTTCCTGGAGAATGAGGGAACGTGGATGCCTTTAAGAGAGCACGTGGGAACGGCTGGACAGGGAAGGGAAGTGGAACTGCGAGCGACGACAGGACCCGCGGAGGGGTCAGCGAGAGCGACAACAGCAGGCGCAGCAAGCGGCGTGAGTGTGGAGCGGTCGCGGAAGAAATAGCAGAAACTAGGCTAGGCAAACTAGGCAGTCCTATGCCTGACGCAGCAGGGGAGGCTAAGCTATACAAGGGTGCAACACCTAAACTAGAGTACACAAGGTAATAAGATCCAGCAATACTAGAAGCGTCATAGTACAAGGCATGCAAAGCAGCACCTATCTGATCCATGTCTAACTGAAAGATCGACACGCCCTGGCGAAGCAGGCTGTGCCAGTCAGGGAGGTCCAGGGCCGGGCCAAAGCGACGACGAAAGAGATCGTCGAGGCGGCGGAAACAGCGAGCGGTCGGGTGCGAGCGGCGGCACAGATTGCCGCGGAGAGGCCCGGTCTGAAGCTGGTACTGGCAGGTCACACCAACGGAGCTGCCGGTAGACGCCAAGCTGCGCGGGCCGCCACCACGGCCACCACCGCCGGAGGTACCGGGCTAACCAGGCGGGAGACGAGCCCACGGCTGCGGCGGCTGCTGCTGGGGCTGCTCCTGCTGGGGCTAAGCTACACAATGGTGCTACGCCTAAACTAGAGTACACAGGGTAATAAGATCCAGCAACACTAGAAGCGTCAGCATACAAGGCATGCAAAGCAGCACCTATCTGATCCATATCTAAATCAAAGATCGGCATGCCCTGGCGAAGCAGGCTGTGCCAGTCGGGGAGGTCCGGGGCCGGGCCAAAGCGACGACGAAAGAGATCGTCGAGGCAGCGGAAACAGCGGGCGGTCGGGTGCGGGCGGCGGCACAGAGTGCCGCGGAGAGGCCCGGTCTGAAGCTGGTACTGGCTGGTCACACTAACGGAGCTGCCGGTAGATGCCAAGCTGCGCGGGCCGCCACCACGGCCACCACCTACGGAGGTGCCGGGCTAACCCGGGATGAGGCGAGCCCGCGGCTGGGGTTGGGAGAGCTGCTGCGACGTCTGCGTCTGCTGCGACGGTTGCTGCGGCTGCTCCTGCTGCTGGGACGACGGCTGCTGCTCCAGACTAGCTGAGGCAGTCCCCTCAGTAGAATCACTGTCCTCGGTACCACCACTACTACAACCAGCTCCACCACCACGCCCTCCCTGGCGGCCACGACTGGCGCGACGCGAGCGCTGCTGCGGGTGTACCGCAGCTGCAGTCTCGGTTAGAGGGGTCGCAGTGGTGACCGCAGCCGAAACGTCAGTAAACGTGCACTGGGAGGGGGCACAGCCGTGAAAGATAGAGACTGCCGGCGCATCGCTCGACTGAGCGATAGTGCGCTGGCGAGTCTCGATCTAAGTCAGGGCGGTGACAAAGGGTGGCAGGGTGAGATCACCCGGGTGCTGGCTAAGGATGTGGTCGCGTGCACTAGCAAGGCGGATAGGCAGGCGCATGGCGAAAAAGTAGAGGGTCATGCAGAAGGGGGGAGGAAGCGTAGTGAGCTGGGCAGCAGTGCTAGCAGTGCGGTAGCGAGACTCTAGGGCGCGCAGGTGAGTGGCAAGGTCAGCAACAGTAGGGAAGGAAGCAAGGTCTGGGAAAAGCATAGGGAAGAGCAGGCGGCCTTCAGTAGCGGAGGCAGGCGTGGAATGGCGAGCAACAGCAGCTTCTAAGTAAGCCTTGGTTGTATCAACTGTAGCAAAACGCAAACGCTCAGACACAGGGAGGGCGGGACTGATAGCGACCTGGGCAACTGCATCGCGAGAGTCCCAGACGGCACAGGCAAGTGCAGCAGCAGAGAAAGTCTCACGCTCAGCAGACATGGGGTCGGCAGGGAGGGGAGCAAGCGCAGGGGGGCGGGGGAGCAAGCCATCAGTATGGAGAACCAAGGAGTGCCCATCCTGGCACTGACCTGCGAGTTGACGGCAGAGATCGGACAGCCAGGCGGTGAAGTCAATCGCATAGCCCTCAGCGTCCAGGCGGAGTAGGAAGTAAGCCATTGTGCAGGTTCAGCGATACAGGGACATAGCGGCACAGCTCCACACGACACAGCGGCACAGGGACACAGCAGCACAGCTCCAGGGGACGTCTGCAGGACGCTCCAGCACTGGCAAGCAGAAGACACGAGGCCAGAGACCCAAGGAACCGTGCCGAGCAGAAGTCACGGAGCCGCAGGAGCCGGGCAGGCACTGGGAGCTGCGGGTCGTAGGAGCCGGGCAGGCTTATCGGGGCCGGGCAGGCGCTGATGGGGCCAGGCGGCCGGTGTGGGATGGGCGGGCGCAACAAGCCGGACGGGCGCTAGCAGGGGCCGGGCGGGCGCTGTCGAGGGGCCGGGCGGGCGCTGTGGAGGGGCCGGGCGGGCGGTAGAGGGGGCCGGGCGGGCGCTAGGAGGGGCCGGGTAGGAGCGGGCGCGAACGGCCAGGGGGCTGGCTAGGAGCGGGCGCGACGGCCAGGGGGCCGGCTAGGAGCGGGCGTGAACGGCCAGAGGGCTGGCTAGGGGTGGGCGCGGCTAGGGGCGGGCGCGACGGCCAGGGGGCCGGCTAGGGGCGGGCGCGACAGCCAGGGGGCCGGCTAGGGGCGGGCGCGACGGCCAGGGGGCCGGCTAGGGGCGGGCGCGACGGCCAGGGGGCCGGCTAGGGGCGGGCGCGACGGCCAGGGGGCCGGCTAGGGGCGGACGCGACGGCCAGGGGGCTGGCTAGGGGCGGGCGCGACGGCCACGGGGCCGGCTAGGGGCGGGTGCGACGGCTAGGGGGCCGGCTAGGGGCGGATGCGACGGCCAGGGGGGCCGGCTAGGGGCGGGCGCCGGCTAGGGGCGGGCGCGACGGCCAGGGGGCCGGCCAGGGGGCCGGCTAGGGGCGGACGCGACGGCCAGGGGGCCGGCTAGGGGCGGATGCGATGGCCAGGGGGCCGGCTAGGGGCGTGCGCGACGGCCAGGGGGCCGGCTAGGGGCGGACGCGACGGCCAGGTGGCCGGCTAGGGGCGGGTGCGACGGCCCAGGGGGCCAGCTAGGGGCGGGCGCGACGGCCAGGGGGGCCGGCTAGGGGCGGACGCGACGGCCAAGGGGCCGGCTAGGGGCGGGCGCGATGGCCAGGGGGCCGGCTAGGGGCGGACGCGACGGCCAGGGGGCCGGCAAGGGGCGGACGCGACGGGCATGGGGCAGGCTAGGGGCGGACGCGACGGCCAGGGGCCAAGCTAGGGGCGGGCGCGACGGCCTGGGGGCCGGCTAGGGGCGGACGGGACGGCCAGGGGGGAGGGGGCCAGCTTGGGACGGCTCACGAGGGCGGCTAGGGCCGAGGGCGGAAGCGTGGGCGGGCGAGAGGAACTGAACCTACTCATGATACTATGTTAGAAAGAGAGAATGAATGGACTAGTGTGAGAAACCTAGAACATGTACCTGTTGGGGTTGTATTCACTAGAAGCACACACCTAGGCTAGCCTATAACTTCTACATACAGCAAATGTATAAGTTGACAAAGACATGTAGAGTCGAAATTCGGCGGATTTTTTTTTTTTTTTTTCCGGTAAATACATTTGTTGAACAAATCTAAAGACAACCGATAGCCTTCTAATAGATATTTTGTGTTGAAATTAATACAAAATTAAATGCGGTTCTGAGAGTACCTTGACGTGCTTTTAAACATATTCATTTCCAAAAAAAAACCCTTGTGGCTATCTATATATGTTATTGTTTTCGGGCGACTCGGGAATATGGCTTGACATTTTTTTGGGGCCATAAATGCGGTAGAGACAAAACTGTCATTTTTAGTCATGGTAGGACGCACTACCCCCTGTGATGAAAGTATGTGCTCTGAAACAAAATCGTGTTTTCGTGTTTCTTGACTAACAAAATTCTAATGAATCTTAATTTGGGCATTTTGCTGTTTTTCGCTCGAACTGCGCATGGAGCTCAGGAAAAATATTGCGCCAGCCGTAATGATGACGAAATTGGCCTGGCGCGGGCGGGAAAACAATCAAAGACGGGCGGGGGTTACTTTTACTGACCATTCGTAGAACTTTTTCCCTGCAGTTTCTGACTAACCGTGGAATCCGACTGATGAAACATGTTGCGAACTCGCTAATTCTGATTGTTTATATCGTGCCACTGACCGTTCATGTTATAAGGGCCCCTAATACTGAGCGCCGATATACTTTCCCTTAATCATGCAATGATCTTATCTAGCCAGAAACTCAGCACTATAGTTTCACTTACAAACTCACTCACGCCTAAGCTTTTCTTTACAAGTGCAAAACATCAAGTAGAATTAGCCATTCGTCTCTCTAACCGACCAAAATTTCCATCAAGTCTTCCGCTGAATTTTACTTGTGGTTCCACAAACTCTAGATCCTGGCCATACTAAACACGTGGTTCACTTCAACATGGTATCAGAGCTAGTGGAGTTACAGGAGCTGATATAAGTTGATTTCGATTACACCCTTAAGCTTAAGTTAGAGATCTATAATTATATATGGTGTAAATGATAAAAGAACTTACGGCATTTCCGGAGTTTCACGTGAGTTTACGAATACGCGAAGACTGCAACAACGAGGATTACCGAGTCAAAACCGCTACACTACCACTAACGATTCACACATGTTGAAGGCTCCTCGCAGAGGTTACGAAAGGGCAACGGCCGCAGACAGTTGACCGTGCAACCCAACAGTCAGAACCGCAAGAGTCAAGAGTCAGCGCGACAGTAAGGACAAATAACCGTCTCGATATTACAGTATGGGTGGTTACCCAAGTCGCCTTATTGAGTCGTAAAAGGGAATGTACCCCTCAAAGTGCAAAACAGTTAGACTTTTCATATTATCTTGTATTGTTATGTAAACATTGTATCTCCTTGCTATAATCAATCACTTGTTCTCACATACCAGTACAAGGGTTCAACTCAAGACTTCCGCTGTACTATCAAGCACCCTGTTACAAGGACTTAACCTTCTGAAAAGATCCTAGGGCTATTATCAACCGAACATGGTATCAAAGCCATGGCGCCATCTAAGGGCGATAGATCCTCTACTGGATCCCCCTCTGCACCCCCAGTCTCTGGACTACAGACTGAGGCATTTGCAGACTGACGACAATCCAAATGGAGCTAGGAGAAAAGGTGATGCCGTACAATAATCGTTGCAGAGGCTTACGCGACAAGCTTCTACGAAGCGGAGGGCACTTATCGGAGGACTCGTTCCTCACGGTCGTCGTTGCTGGCCTCGGCCCACAGTGGCATACGATACGCTCCCTCCTACGCGCCCACGGGAGGATCTCCGAAATGCACCTGTGCACGGAGCTCCACGCCAAGCAGCAAGACTTGGACATGTATAAAGAAAGACATGCAAAGAAACCAAGTCAACAACTTGCGTTTTGCAAACACGGACGCAACCACAACCATCACCACCATCAGAAACATCACTCGCCTTCGTAGTGTCATCGATGCCGCATGATGGGACGCTCGCGCTTCAACTATCCGAGGCAGCAGCAGCAGTCGCAGTTCTTGCACTATCAACCTCGAGGGCCACGTCCGTCACCGAGACGGGTCGCTTCAACTCAGCAGCAACCATCAACTTTGACGAACCGTTCTGCACAAAATGCAAGAAACGTCGTCAGTTGCATGGCAAGAACAGATTTTTGCGACCCGACTCCCTGCCTCACAACGATCTCTACAAACAACCCCCCGCTCCAACGCAGATCCGGCTCCAACCGAACCCGAATTATGCTGCAATCGCTCGCGACGAACCGTCCGGCCGTGACACTTGGTTCATTGATAGCTGCTGTGGATAGCACATGTGCTCTTTGGCGTGCTTCGTCCAGCAAGAGAAGAATCTGAGCCAAGAATTCGTCATCACCGTCGCCAACAACCAGAATTTGCGCACACGAAAAGAAGGCGTCGTTCAGTTACAATCCAGCGAAACAAACGTGATACTTCAAATGTTACGCGTACTCGTGATCGACAATCTTGGCTACGATCTACTAAGTTTCAACCAGCTAATGTCGAAAGGCATTCACCTGGAGTGTGACAGCTTCAATCGAGAGTTCCGACTCTACCACGGGAAGGGCGGTCTCTTCATCGGCAGAGCCCTCCAAAGGCACGGAGTTTTCATCTTGGACTTTGTTCCAGACCGCTGGATCGCCGACAGCGACGGCGTCATCTCATTCGCGCCCTGGACGCACCCGCCGGATCTTGACCCTGGGTTCGACCGTGATGGCTTCTGGTACTCCAACACCATACCTGACGCAGAGAGCACACGAGCCTTAGCAGTGATGCAAGAAGTAGAGGAAGAGGAACGCGAACGAGAGGAGAAGGAAGCAAAGGAACACGGAGCAGAACCGCAAGCGTCGTCAAGACCACTTCCTGCAAGTCCCATTGCTGAGACTTCATCAGCGCCATCCGTCGAAGAAGCTCCGCCTACAAGGGAACCCGTCGAGGAGCAACCACCGACCGACGCCGAGCAGCTGAAGGCACATCCTTGCAAGCAGCATCGAAGCGCTGCAATCGTCGCGCCTTCTACACCAACTCGGACCAGTATCGCCGATCTGTGGGACACAAGGCAAGCGAGGAGATTTGGTGAATCGAAGGGCAACCCTCAAGAACACCATGAGGAAGCTGCTGACTAGGATGCGTCTGCCCAACTCGTAGCTGCTCCGTCGATATGCCGCTAGACGATGAAAACCCTCGCAAAAGCGCAAATGCCGAAGCCTACTACTACTTTGTCGACGTTGGTTACGTGACACCTCACAGCGTCGACACCAACGTTTCAGAACGGATAGGACCAGGTTTCGTACCTGATCCTGAAGTGGGAGACGAGGCCGACTATCCTGAGGATCCAACACTCCCCCGCTACACCAAGACTGGTCTGCAAATCCCCAGACTTATAGCAGCCGTGCACCCTCCGCAACCGCCGCCGGTCAAAGAGCCAAAGACTGTCAAGCGCGCGCTGCAAGGACCACACAGGGAGAAATGGAGGGAAGCAATGGATCGAGAGTTAGCGGTATTGCACGAACGGAACACTTGGAAACTAATCCCCATTTCTCAGACCAAGGGAAAGACGGTCCTATCTGGGAAATGGGTCTTTCGGGTGAAGACCAAAGGAGATGGGACCATCAAATGCTTCAAGGCATGATAGATGGTTCGCGGATTCGACCAGCAGCACGGCAGTGGCTACACCGAGACATTCGCTCCAGTCAGCCGCCACACCTCCCTTTGACTTCTCCTTGCTGTCGCCGCCGCTCGCCGACTTCCTCTGCGACAAATCGACGTTGCCACTGCATTCCTCTATGCCCCGGTCAACGCCAACATCTTCGTCGAGCAGCCCCACGCCTACGTCAACGATCCAACGCTGGTCTGCCAGCTACTCAAATCCCTCTACGGGATCAAGCAGGCCCCACGCGTATGGCAGCAGTACCTGCATCGCATCCTAACCAACATGGGCTTCGCCCAACTACCGCACGACCAGGGCATGTACCGACGGTCACCGACGACGACTACGTCCTGCCGATCATCTATGTGGACGACTTGCTCTATGTTGGCTTCACCACTTCCATCACGGTCTGGTTTGAAGGCGATCTGGAACTCCCGCTCACGATAATGGTGTTGACGACCGTGACACAATACCTCCGCCTCATCATGACCGACAGCCCCGGCACCGTCCACCTCTCGCTCTTGAAGTATGCCGAGACCATCGCTCAGAGGTTCGTTCTGTCCCCACTACCTCTCGCTACTCCGTACACCTACACGCCGCCAGCTCCCGCGTCGACTATCTCGCTACTCGCACTAGCAAGGATCCAGAAGTATCAGCAGAAACTCGGCTGTCTGCTATTTGCCGCCGTTACCTGCCGTCATGTCCTCTCCTATGCTGCTAGCCAGCTTGCTACATACCTTAAGCAACCTGAAGGGGGGAATCTACAGGAACTTGACCGCGCACTCCACTACTTCATTTCGACCTTGACGATCGGCCTGACCTACCACAAGAATGCCGCTACCAAAACCGAAATTATCGGCAATGTCAATAGCGGTCATGCCGGCGATAAGGACAACCGCCGCTCACGCACCGACTACATCTACCATCTGGAACCTATCGGCACTATTTCCTGGCACTCGGGAAAGCAAGAACTAATCGCTCTCTCATCTGCTGAAGCATAATATATTGCCCTTTGCACAGCCACGATGGAAGGACTGTACCTCCTCGAGCTGCTCGAAGAAGCGAAAATTGCTTCTCTACCGAGCTTCTCTCTCTTTTGCGACAACCAATCAGCAATCAGAATCGCCAACAAAAATGGATTCGCGAATAGGACAAAACAGTTAGACTTTTCATATTCCCTTGTATTGTTATATAAACCTTGTATCCCCTTGCTACAATCAATCACTTGAACCCTTGTACTAGTATGTGAGAACAACTCAAGTCTTTCGCTGTGCTATCAAGCACTCTGTTACAAGACTTAGCCTTCTGAAAAGATCATAGGGCTGTTCTCAGCCCAACAATGTTAGCTATTGAGATAGAAAATTCAACAACAAATTCTAATGTTTTTGGTCATTCTACTGACGATCTATCTGACTTCACTTCCTTGATGGCTAATCAGTCTACTCAGTAACAACAACAAGCTCCAGCGCATCCTACAGCTTCTTATGAGCCTTGATAACTCTAGTTATGTAAGAGCTGCTGTTGCCGCTGGGTTTTCAACCCCTGGAGATGAGTCCGCATTGTCTTTTTCCTTTCATGGGCGACCTGCACAAACACAGCAACAACAACAACCACAGCAGCACAACATCAAATGGCAGAAGAAAGACCATTCACTGCAGAAGCTGTCGTAAATCGAGCGGAATTTCTAACTATCTTCAAGCTGAAGACCTCAAATTTCTTTGATGGCCGCGACTTCTATACTTGGAGATTCGAGTTCGAACTCCTCGCGCAATCTTCTGGTATCTTGAAATATTTCGACGGTTCAATCCGTTATCCAGAGACAGGAATGACCGAAGAACATGCGCATTACTACAAGTATTCGCTTATGGCCTATACACTAGTGGTGCGGAATCTCTCACTTGAAGAGCAGTTGGGAGTTCAATGCTTCAAAACTTCACTCACTCCAGCCTTCTACGCATGGGATTACCTGCGAAGGTTGTTTAACACGAATTTTATTGTTGAAGTGAACCACGCGTTTAACGTGGCCAGGATCTAGCGTTGGTGGAACCACGAGTAAAAGTCAGTGGAAAACTTTACACCTTGTATTGAAAATGTCCGAAATGACAAGGATAATAATAATAAGTAATACATGCATATTTACAGTCTAGGAAGTACCTTTTTGTAATATACATGTTCGTAGTGTATCGCGACTATTCGGGTAACATGACTAGTAACTGTTCGTATGACTGAGAGTGGCGAGACCCTTTGGGTGTCTGTATGCACGAACCCGCTGTTCACGTGTTGACTCGCTACTGCTGACGTCATCACGCGCATCCTTCCATATGAGGTATCGCTCTTCTAGTACAGTCTAATTGTTGTATCAGGAATGCATAAGTGGCAACTCTATCGAGTATACTTCAACACTCCCCTTCGTTCCTGATGCCGAAGAACTCGATGCATCCCTAGGAGGAGTCCGGGGTTTGTGCAGCTTCTTGTAGACCCCCAGCTTCCTCTTGAGCTGCCTCAGCTCCACCGACGTCTTCCCTGGGGAACGGGTGGTCGCTGTGGGCTGGTGTTGGGAGAGGACGTTGACTCCGTGGAAAGGTCGGCTTCTTTCCACACTCCTTAATTTGGTCCCCAGGTTTTCCGGTACCGGTATGATCTCCACAATTTTCTACTTCTTTTGGAGTCCCTCCCGAATTTTCTCCAAGGCTCTAGCCCCTCGAGAATTACAAGTTTTCATTAAAGCATCTTCGTAAGATAACTTTAACGAATCCTTATAATTTCTTGGGTCTTCAAGGAGTTTCCCCGTCTTGGCAGAGTCCTTTTTCGCGGAGTTAGATTTTTCCTCGGTGATTTCCTCTGGCGAAGACTGGTCGTGGGGTGGAGATTTTTCCCCATCATTTTCTCCTGTTCACGTCGAATCAGCTGCGTCGAAGTTGATTTTTCCGGAAGTCCGTGGCCGCTTCCGGATCTTTTCTTTTTCGCCAGCTAGATCCGCAATCACAAGCGAGCCCCATTTTTTGGCTTCTGATAGGCCGAAGGATTTCCGCCACTGTTGCGTGCCCGATACTCTGCGCGTGCATCTTTCATTTTGTTGCAGTCGAAGATTCGATGACCCGGCACCCCGCAGAAATCACACGTATAGTTGGTGTTTTTCGGACGTGGCCGCCCTTCGGACCTGTCGAATTCCATCTGGTCGGTGAACGTGGGGTGAGCCAAGCGGTCGCCCTGTTGCGTACTACCGACGTGCGTCCGTCGTGTCTCGGCGTTGACCATGTCGAAGCGTTCCGCGGCCGATACGATGTCACTGTAGCTCGCGTAGTTTGTCGCTGCCACTTGTCGTTTGACTTCGGTCTTTAGCCCGGCGAGGTATGACTGTACTTTTCCCCTTCGGTCAGGTCGGGAATGCGGTTATAAAACTCCTCCATCTGTTGTGTGTACTGCGCTACACTCCCGAACTGTCGATGGCGATGAATTTTTTCCCAGGCAAGGAACCCTGAATTTATCGGCTCGAAACGTTTCAGCAGGTCGGTGCGGAACTGCTGCCACGTGGCTTCACCGTGGATGAACATGCTGTTACCGCCGATCCACTCGAGTGCTGGCCCTCGCATCAGTGTTTCCACGAGTCGTACGCGTTGACCGTCCCAGACTGGCGAGCTCCATCCGATGGCTGCGGAGTAGATCTCCATGCTGGCGATCCATCTGCAGACGTCGGAATTTCGATCGCTCAGATCGAACGGCTCAGGTGGGCGCGGTTTCGGAGCCTCGAGAAATTGCTGCGACTGCTGTGTCATCGCCGTTGTCGTTTCATGTTGCACTCCGGCGAGTCGAGTTACTCGCTCGAACTCGTTTTGCCACACTTCGCGATCCGCTCGCATCTCCCCCTGAAGGGCTGCGATGCGCGCGAAGAGCTGCTGGGTAACTTCGGCGTTGTCAAAGTTTGCCATCCTGTTCAAAACACGCGCGGAGGGGGTAATTCGAAAAAACGCGGAGATGGTGCTTACCAGAATCGGCGTCGAATTGGTCGCCCCCGGCGGTTTTTCGAGGCAAGATCCCCCGCGGCCGAGTGAGAATCGCTCTGATTACCATGTGTTACAGGATCGAATGTGTCGAGGAAAGGTTGCACTATCGATTGATACAAGGCACTTATATACTTCCAAACTACATCAGGTAACCAGGTTTATCTTATCCTAAGGGAATAGACCCTTCTAGAAAATAGAATCACCCTGCGTATAGCCATGCGAAGCTATTGGCTTTAAGGGATTACGGCAGGATTACGCTAGATATAGCGTACCAGTACATCTTGAGCCTGGTCGGTGATATAATGATAATAACAGGATAAACCAAAGGTTGAGGGAAAAAGAAGAAATAGGAATCCAAAGGGAATGAGAGAAACACCAAATGAATTAGGATATAAAGAGGAATGAAATGGAAAGGGAAGATGGAAGGGAGAAAGTAATGGAACTGGGTCGTACGCTCACAGTCGGTGCAGGTACTGTGCGAGCTGACTCGTGATGTAGGCAAGATGTGTGCGACATATAATGGCTACAAATAGGAGACACCCGAGCTGCTGCTAGTAGAGCTGATGCTTGGAGGTGGCAAATGGGGTAGTAGTGGGTGTGTGATCGGCTGGAATATGACGAAATCGAGTGGTAAGGCCGATTGGAGTTATGGCAAACTTTTCACAAGTGTTTGTGCGTACTTGCTTGCAGAAAGGTAGATGGCATCGGGGCCGCAGTCGATGTTTAACCCAAGAAAATGGATGACGTTAGAGGAAATAGTAACTTCAAGAATCGTTTGGATTCTTTCTTCCATGCGCTCCAGAAGACTGTTGCATGAGCCGGTGTACAGTAAGTCATTGACGTAGGTAATAAAAAGAATGTAATGCCCCCGAAATTCGAGTCTGTACATTCCAGGGTCGTGGGGCAGCTGCACGAAGTTGAGTGAAATTAGAACCTTGTGAAGATGCTGCTGCGCGCGCATCTTCTCTTGCAGCGTTCTGTTCGTCCTCTCAACTACTCCATTCTGCTGATGGGCGTAAGGCACAGTCTTGCGCCTGAGTATCTCTTTCCGTGCCAGGAATTTATCGAACTGCTCGCTAGTGTGCTCGCCCGCGTTGTCTGTCTGGTCTCTTTCAGTTTGATGCTGCTCTGCCACTCCCCGATTTTCAGCCATAGCTTGAAGGCGTCAAGAGCTTCAGAATTGAAAACGACGTCCATAGGTGAGCGCTTAGTAGCACTCAGAAAGTGTGACGGGAACGGAGCATGACTCAAGTGAGCTTCAGGGCAGATGATGCAGGGTAGTTGACGACTGCTAGGTCGAAGCTCTTGGCCGTTGGTTAAAAGGAGTGCATCCTTATCAAAAACCGTGGCTTTAATTGAGTTGTTGAGAGCTTCTTGCGAGGGATGACCTAACCGTTTGTGCCAGAGTTCTGCTGTAGTCTTGTGTCCCTTTGAACGTAGGTACAAGTCAGAGTTAAGGAAGAAGGCCGGCGAGAGATGAATCGTTGGCACAGGGATAACGCAGCGGCCAGTGCCCAAAGGCTGGATGAACCCGACTTCTTCTGCATTTTCAACCCAAGGTATGCGGAGATGTCGGCGACGAGCCCAAGCATCATGTATGATTAACTCTTTCTTGCCCCATGTGCATTCAACCTCCATAGGTTCCTTGAATGTAGCAGATGTCAGTTCGTTAATGACTGCTGGTTATGGAGTTTCTAAACGAGGCCGAAGACGTGGAGGTAGGTTGGCTGGTCCTTCTTCCATGACACTGTCGCTATCATAGTCTCGTCAGCTCCAGTAGTGTATACCATTAACCAGTGTGGTCCAATCATGCAATTAATGATTGCCTTTCCTTTTGCTGGATGAGATGAAGAAGCCAATGGCAGCGAGATAGCCTTGACATGGGCGGCTTCACTCGAAATCTGCCGATTCACGATCTTCAGTTTCTCACACTCTTCAATATTATGACCTATTCGTTTGCAGAACTTTCAGAAGCCCTTGCCTCCTTTTCTTGTCTGCTCCCATTGGCTCGATGTACCTCTTGTCTGCTCCTCTTGACTTGATCTACCTGTATAGAAGCTTAACCCATTCTTGGCTTTGCCTCCTTTTGTGTTGTACAGGTCCAAGTCCAGTTGCTCTGCCATCAGAGTAGCACAAAGAGAAGTTTTCGAGATGTTCCCTTGGGAACGAAGAAGGGACTTGCACTACCTCCATTCGGGTCCAAGTCCAGCCACAAGAATAGTGATGAAGAGCTCATTGCCGAGATTTCCTCACCACTTGCCAAGCTGGTCCTGAAGATTTCTGCACCTGTTGATGTAGCTGCCGGCTTTTTCTCCCGAAAGAATTTGCATTGCTGTAAGTTGACTTAACAGCTTGCTCTGTGAAACAAAATCTTGTGCTTGATACAATCTTCACACGTAATCCCAAGCGTAGAAGGCTAGAGCGAGTGAAGGTTTGAAGCCCCGAACTCTCATCTGCTCTTCAGGTGAGTGATTCCGCAACAGTAGTGTATTGGCCATAAGCGAATACTTGTAGTGACGTGCCTGTTCTTCGGTCGTTCCTGTCTCTAGATTTTGATTAAACTGTCGAAATATTCCCAGATACCAAAAGATTGCATGAGGAGTTCGAACTCGAATCCCCAAGTATACAAGTCGTGGCCATCAAAGTAAGTTGAGGTCTTCAGCTTGGAGATAGTTGGAAAATCCGATTGATTAACGACAGCTTGCAAATGGTCTTGCTTCTGCTATTTTATGTTATTGCTGCTGTGGTTGTTGTTGTTGCTGTGTTTGTGCAGGTCGCCCATTAAAGGCAAAAGACCCAGGGGACTCATCTCCAGGGGCTGAAGGCCCAGCGACAACAACAGCTCTTGCATAACTAGAGTTATCAAGGCTCATAAAAGCAGTAGGATGCGCTGGAGCTTGTTGTTGTTGCTGCGTAGACATATTAGCCATCAAGGAAGTGCATTCAGATAGATCGTCAGTAGAAAGACCAGAAGTAGAAGAATTCGTAGTTGAATTTTCTGTCTTAATAGCTGACATAATTATAGATCTCTAACTTAAGCTTAAGGGCGTAATCGTAATCAACTTATATCGGTTCCTGTAACTCCACTAGCTCAAAATACCATCTTGAAGTGAACAACATGTTTAGGGTGGCCAGGATCTAGAGTTGGTGGAACCACGAGTAAAAGTCAGCGGAAGACTTTACACCTTGTATAGGAAATCTCTGAAATGACATGGATTATAATAATAAGCTGTACATGCATATTTATAGGCTAGGAAGTACCTTTTTGTAATGTACCCGTTCGTAGTGTATCTACAAGCAAGTACGCAGAAGCACTTGCCAAAAAGTTTGCCATCGCTCCAATCGACCTCACCACTCCATTTCGTCATTTTCCAGCTGATCACACACGCAATACTACCCCATTTACTGCCTCCGAGCAGAAGCTCTACCAGCAGCAACTCGGGTGTCTTCTATTTGCAGCTGTTACATGTCACACAGATCTTGCCTACATCACGAGTCAGCTCGCACAGTACCTGCGCCGACCTGAAGGGGAGAATATGGCCGATCTTCGTCGAGCCCTCCAATATTTCATTTATACTCCTACAATCGGTCTCAGCTACACGACAAATACTGCAGCAAATTTTCGACTAACTCGATACGTTAATGCAGATCACGCTGCTGAGCCCGACAACAGGCATTCGCGTACATGGTTCATTTTGAAACTTGAAACGGGTGTTGGAAATATCTCAAAGAACTTAAGCGTTTCTGAAGTATAACACTACACTCGAGGAAGACTACAAGGGAGCACGCGAGTCAACGGAGGTTACACGAGGGGGCGGACAAAGAATGCGAAAGGTCGCAACTGGAGGTTGCGACTGACCGTTACAGCATCATGGATGGTAACCGAAGCAGCAATCGAGTCGCTGTGCGACTCGATAAACCGTCCCTGTAACTGTACTCTACAACTGCTTTCTTATCTTCTATATATTGCTGTATGCTTGTTTCCTTAATCAATCACTTGTTCTCACATACTAGTACAAGGGTTCAACCGTCTCAACTTCCGCTGCACTACTCAAAGGCTCAAGTCTTCACAGCTGGGACTTAGTGTCTGAAAAGATCCTAAGGGCTTTTTCTCAGCCCAACATGGTATGAGAGCTGGTCAGAGACCAAACTCCCAGCAACTACACTCCATCAACAACCAGCAACTCGACTTGACTCAACAACTCCATTGATTACAAGACATGGACAACAAGGGCAAGAAAGCCTCTACGGGCTCACCCAGCGCCCAAGAAACTCAACACGGCAACTCTGGTTTGCACACCTCAGGACTGCAGACAGAGACCGGGACTGCTCAAGAAACAACGGGAAGAGCACCGGAGATGGTGACTCCGTCTCCCTCTTCAAGTGTGGACCCGAATCTCATGGAGAGATTCTTCAGCTTCATGTCACACTTCGACCAGCAGCAGCAGACAAGGACACCTGCGCACTCAACACAGAGCAATGGAGGGAATATGGGATTAGCGCCGATGAGCCTCGACAACTCATCCTTCGGGCGACACAATCAAGCACCTACTTTTGCGCCTTATCACTCTTCACCGGGGACGTTCGAGTTCATGCCGCCCCGCGCCCAGCCAACAGCAGCTGCATCACAACAAACACCGAACGAAATCTTAAGTCTTCAGGCACAGTTCTCACACGTAATTAAACTTCAGACATCCTCACCGTTCAACGGACATGACTTCTTTACCTGGAGCTTCGAATTCGAGCTGCTGATGGAGGCCGCGCACCTTCTGGGATACTTCAACGGGTCCCTGCCATTCCCAAGCAACGGCACTGGGAAGGAAGAAGAAATCTTCACGTATCAGTCGCTGCTGGCGTATACGGTACTCCTGAGAAACCTGTCACCACAAGAGCAGCAGAGCATCAGAACGTATCGGAGTTATGGAAACTCCGCGGAACTCGCATGGCATCATCTCAAGTGCCTCTATCAAGCAAACGACAGCGTGACACAAAGCAGACTCATGCAACAGCTGACAACAGTACAGATGAAGACCGGGGAAAAGGCAATGCAGTATATGAGTCGCTGCCAAACCCTCCGAGACCGCCTGCTCCGGTGCGGAGGAACGATCACTGAAGAAAGCTTCGTAACACTTGTCCTCGCCGGGCTCGGGCCAGAATGGAGAACCACACGATCACTTCTTCGAGCCCACGGAAGAATTTCGGAGATGCACCTCTGCGCCGAGCTTCACGCTGAACAACAGGAGATGGATCTGTTCGAGGAAAGACAACCAAGGAAGCAACAGCAGTTAGTCTTCTACACTCAAAGAAGAAATGACAACAACTACAACCGACGCAACAAGCAAGATCAACGCGACAACCGAGGACTCACCATCGTACCGCCGTTCTGCCACAACTGCCAGACTTCCGGGCACTCCAAAGTCAACTGCAACCGCCCTCGCGTTTACCGTGCAGCAGACCCACAAGTAACTTCTACTCAAGCCAGTCCCCCAAGGCGCTCTTCAACATCTGCACAACAAACACCAAACATTATCAATTGCATGGTACACATCGACAACTGCGCACCCGGATCACCACCCACCTACGCGCCAGACGAAGAAGAGCTGCCGCCACCACGCTCACAAGGCCTTCAAGTCAATCCAACATATGCTGCGGTCGCCAACGCCGAACCCACCGGGCGAAACACCTGGTTCTTGGACAGCTGCTGCGGTCAACACATGTGCTCCTCGGGACGCTTCGTGCAACAGGAGAAACGCCTCAACCGCGACGTCGTCATCACCGTCGCCAACAATGAAAACCTGAAGACAAACAGACAAGGCGTGGTTCAGTTACAATCGATGGAGACAAACGTCATACTTCAGCTCAACAAAGTGCTCATTGTCGACAATCTGGGATACAACCTACTAAGCGTAAGCCAACTAATGGCCAAGGGGATTCACCTGGAGTGCGACTCCTACTCCAACGAGTTTCGGCTTTACCACGGGAAGGGCGGCCTCTTCATCGGTCGTGCCCTCCTGAAGTCCGGCGTCTTCGTGTTGGACTTCGTCCCCGACCGCGGTACTGCCGACAGCGACGGTATCGTATCATTCGCCACCTGGACTCACCCGCCGGATCTTGATCCCGACTTCGACAGTGACGGCTTCTGGCACTCCAACACCATACCTGCAGCAGAGAGAACACGAGCATTAGCAGTTATCAGACAAGAAAGACAAGTACCCGCACGTGTCCTAACAAAACCATCACCTGCAGTATCGGCAGCAGGACCCAGCCGAGTACCACCACCAGCGACACGAGGACCGCCAACCGAAGCAGACCAACTTATGCCCGCCACACGAGAAGCTTGTCGAAGTCCCGCCTCGGTCGTCGCGTTCTTCTCCAACGCCGACATCTACCACCGCTCGCCCGGTCACCGCGCTCCCGACGACATCTGGCACCAACGTCTCGGACATCCTGCAAACAGCACGATACTTCAAACAATCCAAGCAGATGTGTTAGAACGCAACGCCCTTCTGACGACGAGCGGCCAAGAACTTCGACGACCACGCGCACGGTGCTTCACATGCCCCGAAGCAGATCTTCCTCATCAACCTTTCCCATCCCATCACAACCCAAGCGCACCTACTTACGCTCCGATGGAAAAGGTCTACAGCGATATTTTAAACATGCCTCGAGACGGCACCGAAGCCGACTTCAACTACGTCATCACGTTCATCGACGCCGCAACCAGATATGTCTGGCACTTCAATCTCACGACGCGCGATCAAGCCTTCGAAGCCTTCACAACATGGCTTCCCATCGCCGAACGAGAATCAGGACTCAAACTCAAGAGCTTCCAGTCAGACGGTGCACTGGAATACCAGTCACAACGCTTCAGGACCTATCTGGCGGAAAGAGGAATCAGACGCCTGGTGTCCCTGCCCTATGCTCACCAACAGCAGGGGGTCGCAGAACGCATGAATCGGACCTTGCAGACGACAATGCGAAAACTGCTTCAGGGGATGAGACTGCCAACCACACTGTGGCCCGACGCGATGACACATGCTGTTCACCTGCACAACCTGCTGTCCTCGTCATCACTTCCCAACAACGCATCACCGCACCTGTTGTGGACACGAAAAAGGGGCAGCACAAAATTACTCAGAGTTTTTGGCTGCATGGTACAGTACAGACCCCACACAGCCCGAGCAGGACGCTTCACACAACGAGCTCGGTGGGGACTACACCTCGGCATCGCCAAACATTTTCACGCGTGGAAAATTCTCGACATACAAAACAAAAACACGGTGGCATCACGAGATGTTATCTTCTACGAGCGACTGACGCTGCAGCATTACCTGGACAACATTGCCAACACACAAGACCCCACCGACGGCTTCTCAGGACTTCGCTCCTTCGCCGACCGTGCCGCCGAAGCTAACGCAGCAGAAGAAGACGTACCTGAAGCCTCGGAAGCTGCCGGACCACTCCCATTCTGTTCCGTACCTGTTCCACTCGACGAAGAAAATCCTCTCGATAGCAACAACCTCGACACCTTTTACCACTTCGCTGACCAAGGTTACGTTACACCCCACCCAGTCGACACAAATGTTTCAGAAGGCATCGGTCCCAACTTCTTACCTGACCCAGAAGACGGTGACGAAGCAGCTTATTCCGGGAATGAAAATTCCCCTCGACACACACCCACGGGACTGCAGATTCTAGGCCTCTGGGTCTCCGTCCAGCATCCGCCGCCGCCTTCTCCGCGAGAGCCTTCAACATTGTCGCAGGCTCTGGGGGGGGAACATAAGGCGAAATGGAAGGAAGCGATGGAAAAGGAGTTAAAGGCTCTGCAAGACCGGAAAACATGGAAACTGGTACCTGCAACAAGCATCAACGGGAAGAACGTCCTCTCGGGGAAATGGGTGTACCGCATTAAGACCAACTCAGACGGCTCCATCGAACGATTCAAAGCTCGATGGGTCGTACGAGGCTTCGATCAACGATACGGGACCGACTACACAGAAACCTTCGCTCCAGTCTCCCGTCACACCTCATTACGCATCCTACTCGCCATCGCGGCCACGAAGACATTACCACTACGCCAAATCGACGTCGCGAATGCGTTCCTATACGCACCTGTGGACGCTGAGATCTTCGTCGAACAACCCCACGGATTCATCGACGACCCCACGAAAGTATGCCAACTGACAAAATCCCTTTACGGGATCAAGCAAGCCCCGCGGCTCTGGCAGCAGCATCTTCACGGCCGGCTCGTAAAAATTGGATTCCTACAGCTACCGCATGACTAAGGCATGTACCGACTGCAGCAGGGAAGAGAATACATCCTACTCATCGTCTATGTCGACGACCTACTCTACATCAGTTCTACCACCGACATCGCCACCTGGTTCGAAGGGGAGCTGAAAGGAGACCTGACGATCACGGTGTCCGACTCAGTGACCCAGTACTTGGGACTAAATGTCGTCGAAGACAACTCGGCGTTCTACCTACACGCTGGAAAGTACGCAGGCACTATCGCGAAGAAATTCGGACTGACGCCGACTACGGTCCCGACCCCCTACCGCTACGGAAATAACAACAGCGCCCCCGCAAAACTCCCCGCGAAGCAAATCCAGGAGTATCAACAGAAGCTCGGCTGCCTACTATTCGCAGCAGTAACCTGCCGACCCGACCTGTCCTACAGTGCAAGTCAACTGGCGACGCATCTGAAGCAACCGGAACAGGAAGATCTCGAGGAGCTCAACCGGGCACTACTCTACTTCGTCTCCACGCCGACGATCGGGCTTACCTACAGCAAAGCAACAACACCGTCCGTACGACTACTCGGATATGTCGACGCCGACCACGCGGGAGATAAGGAAAATCGACGATCCAGGACGGGCTACATCTACCGACTAGAGCCCATCGGAACTATCTCCTGGTAGTCGAGCAAGCAGGAGTTAATCGCACTATCCTCGGCTGAAGCAGAGTATATCGCCCTTTGTACTGCGACCAAGGAAGGACTCTACCTACGGGAGTTACTCGAGGAAGCGAAGATCGCGACCCTACCCGCCTTCTCACTCCTCTGCGACAACCAATCCGCGATAAAAATCGCGAACAAGGATGGCTTCGCCAACCGAACCAAGCACATAGCCCTACGGTACTTCTTCGTCAAGGATGAAATCGCGAAGGGGAGACTTCAACTCAGTTACTGCCCGACGACAGAAATGGCCGCAGACTATTTGACGAAGAAATTGGCGAAGACAAAATTCGACCACTGCATGCTGCTGACCGGACAGACAAACGTCACCAGATCCGAACATAACAGAACTCCAGAAACGAAGGG
The DNA here is from genome assembly GCA_027943415.1 of Closterium sp. NIES-67. Lineage (NCBI taxonomy): Eukaryota > Viridiplantae > Streptophyta > Zygnematophyceae > Desmidiales > Closteriaceae > Closterium > Closterium sp. NIES-67. The sequence continues at coordinate 196,643 of BQMB01001098.1, forward strand.
GAGTGTTGGAAATATCTCAAAGAACTTAAGCGTTTCTGAAGTATAACACTACACTCGAGGAAGACTACAAGGGAGCACGCGAGTCAACGGAGGTTACACGAGGGGGCGGACAAAGAATGCGAAAGGTCGCAACTGGAGGTTGCGACTGACCGTTATAGCATCATGGATGGTAACCGAAGCAGCAATCGAGTCGCTGTGCGACTCGATAAACCGTCCCTGTAACTGTACTCTACAACTGCTTTCTTATCTTCTATATATTGCTGTATGCTTGTTTCCTTAATCAATCACTTGTTCTCACATACTAGTACAAGGGTTCAACCGTCTCAACTTCCGCTGCACTACTCAAAGGCTCAAGTCTTCACAGCTGGGACTTAGTGTCTGAAAAGATCCTAAGGGCTTTTTCTCAGCCCAACAACGGGGAGTGTCATTTCTTGGAACTCAACAAAACAGGAGGTCTTCGCACTTTCGTCAGCCGAAGCAGAATTCGTCGCACCAAGCTCAGCAGTTCACGAAGGACTCTATCTTCAAGAGTTACTTCAAGAGGCAAAAATCGCAACGACCCGTAACTTCAAGTTACTCTGCGACAACCAGGGTTTAATCAAGATTGCAAACAAGCCCGCTTCGTCAATAGGACAAAACACATCGCCCTCAGATACTTCTTCGTCAAGGATAAAATCGACAAAGGGAAGGTCATCCTGAAATACTGCCCTGCAGAAGAAATGGCAGCTGATTTTCTGACGAAGAAAATCCCTGCTCTAACCTGGTTGGAAAAGTAATAAAGTCACCAGTCCTAACCACTGGGACAAGAAGGGATGCCATTAGGAGGGCTAGGTTCCATATATCCACCTTCCCCGAGGAAAGCCTCCCCAGTACCCTCCCTAGAGATAGAGAGAGGATCGACAGGGTTATCCCAGTGCCACGACAGGAATCTGCAAACGCGACAATACTTACCCAAAGACACACACTCAGGAATGAAGGGGAGTGTTGAAGTATACTCGACAGAGTTACCACTTATGCATTCCTGATATATCAATTAGACTGTACTAGTAGCGCGATACCTCATAGGGAAGGACGCGCGTGATGACGTCAGCAGTAGCGAGTCAACGCGTGAACAGTAGGTTTGAGCGTATAGTCACCCGAAGGGTCACGCCACTCTCATTCTCACGAACAGTCACGAGTCATGTCACGCGAATAGTCGCGATACACTACGAACAGGTTCATTACGAAAAGGTATTTCCTACACTATGACATGTCTGCAGTACTCATTATTATTATCCTTGTCATTTCGGACATTGCCAATACAAGGTGTAAAGTCTTCCGCTGAATTTTACTCATGGTTCCACCAACTCTAGATCCTTGCCACCCTAAACACATGGTTCACTTTAACAAAGAGTAGTTAGTTCTTATTGAAGTCAATGGAAACAGTCTAAGTATATATTACGAATGCATAAACAGTAACTCTGTCGAGTATAGTTCAAGAGTTTTGTTCCCTTGATATAACCACATAATTATTGAACACATAAAGAGGCGACTACAATATGTTACATTTATGAGTATATTGTGTCAACTTATACATTTGCTATATATGTAGAAGTTATCGGCTAGATAAGTTTGTGTTCTAAGAGGGTACACCACCAACCTTATATGTCCCCTGTATCACCTTGTTCTAGTCACTTTTGCTACTCTAAGACAGTATCACGCTAGGTCCCACCCACCCGCGCTTCCGCCCTAGCCTACCGTAGAGCGCCCCGCCCTAGCCTACCGTAGAGCGCCCCTACCCTAGCCCCCTGAGCCTACCCTAGCCCGCCGCACAGGTCCTTAGCCTAGCACGCCACGTCGGCCCTCAACTCGTCGTGCTGCGCTGGCCCCTAGCTGCCGCGCTGGCCCAGCTCGCCGCGTCGGCCCCGTCTTGCCGCGCTGTCCTAGCTCGCCGCACACCCAACAGCTCACCGCCGGCCTTAGCTCGCTGCCGGCCCCTAGCTCACCGCCTGCCCCAGCTCGCTACGATGGCCCCAGCTCGCCGCAGGGCCCCCAGCTCGCCCCCGGCCCCAGCTCAACGCCAGCCTGAGTTTGCTGCAGGCCCCTGCTCACCGCAGGCCCCTGCTTATCGCAGGCCCCTTCTTGCCACAGGCCCTGGCTCGCCGCAGGCCCCAGCTCACCGCCTGCCCCTAGGTCGCTGCCGGCCTTCAGCCCGCCGCCGGCCCCATCACGCCGTGTGGCTCCAGCTTGCCGCCGGCTCCCGCTCGCCGCCGGCCTTCAGCTCGCCGCGCGCCCTCAGCTTACCGCCGGTCGCAGCTTGCCGCGCGGCCCCTAGCTCGTCGCCAGCCTCGGCTCGCCGCGCCACCCCAGCTCGCCGCCGGCTCCCAGCTCGCTGCCGGCCCTAGCTCGCCGCACTGCCCCAGCTCGCCACCAGCCCCAGCTCGCCACCAGCCCCAGCTCATCGCGCCGCCCCAGCTCGTCGCGCCACCCCAGCTCCTGTTGCCAGCCCCTACACGCCTCCAGCCCTGGTTCCCCTCTGCGCTAGCAGTCCTGCCGGCTGTCTCCTCTCTCGCGGCTTCACCGCACTCCACCGCACTCTACCACACTCCACTGCACTCCACTGCACCCCACCAGACCCCACCACTCTCCATCACACCCCACCGCACTCCACCGCACCCCACCACTCTCCACCGCACTCCACCATTACCGCCTGCTCCCTGCTCCTCCTCCGCCTGAGCTCTCCAGCTGCTGCAGCAGTGCATGATGGCGGACGCTGTTCTCCGCCTGGACGCGGAGGGTTGGGCTGTCAACTTTGAGGCGTGGCATGCCAACCTGCACCGCCAGCTGAAGGGTCAGTCCCTGGCCGTCCACATCAACGGTAAGCTGCCCTGCCCCCTCACACCTACAGCTCTTTCTGACGCCCCCACACCTGCTGAGGGTGAGCTCGCCGCTTTGTCTAGGAGTCGCATGACACCGTTGTGCAACTTGCTATCAGTCACGCTCTCCCCTTGTCCGAGCGTCCTCACTTTTAGGCCGTAGAGACTGCAAAGGAGTACCTCGATGTAGTCATTGCTTGCTATTCCACTCCCTCCTCCGCCTCTGCTGGCCGTCTCCTCCTTGCCCTGCTCTTCCGTGAACTTGCATCCTTCCCTATTGTCGCTGATCTTGCCACTCACCTGCGCGCTCTTGAGTCTAGCTACTGCGCTGCTAGAACTGAGGTCCAGCTTATTGTACCACCTCTCGCCCTTGGAGCTACGCCTTATTCCTTAGCCATGCGCCTCCCTGGCTGACCTCACCCTTAGCGACTTCGTCACCACCCTGTCGGAGATTGAGACCCACCAGCGCTCTATTGCTCAGTCTAGCGGTACTGCGACGGTCCCTATCTTCCAGGGCTGTGCTCCTTCCCAGTGCACTTACTCTGTTGTCTCCGCTATTGTCATTGAGAGAGTCCCTGCCGTTGAGAGCACCGCGGCGGCCTTATCGCAGCCGCGTTAGGGTAGAACCCCCCGACGCCCCCAAGGGGGGCCAAAAGGAAAGGAAGGGTACTGGGGGTGGTGGGGGTGGCGGGTGAGGTGGCGGTGGCGGGAGTGTTGGGAGTGGCGATGAAGGGGTGGGGGCTGACGCCTCGGAGCAGCAGCGGCAGCAGCCGTAGCAGCACCAGGAGCAGCAGTAGCAGTCGTAGCAGTAGCAGCAGCAGCACCAGTGGGGAGCCCCACCGCCGTGGTGGCCGTGCGACTTTGGTGGTGGTGGCTGCATAGGCGGCCCTCACAGCTCGGCATCGGGTGGCAACTCTAGTGCGGTGAGTTGCCAATACCAGCTTTAGACCGGTTCCCATCGCGGGACCCTGATGTGCCCGTCCTGGTCACATCGCCACCCGCTGCTACCGCCGCCTCGACGACTTCTTCCATCTCCGTTTCGGGCCCGCACTAGACCTCCTGGACTGGCACAGCATGGTACGTTGCCGTGTGCCGGTCTTTGAGATGGATATGGATCAGATCCGCTTTACTTTGAGTGCCATGTATGCTGATGACTCTGGTGTGACCGGACCTTATCACCCTGTGTTTCCTAGCTTACGTGTGTCTGCTGTGTGTAGTCTAGGCTCCCCTGATGTGTCAAGCGTAGGACCCCCTGACTGTTTTAGCCTTGGCTCTACGCTAGTGCCCCTGCCGGCTGATGTACTAGCGTGCTCTCCTTTACGCTGGACTCTGCTGCGTCCGCCTGCTTCTTTCCCGACCACACAACTCTTACCCCACTTCTGCCCCAGTAGTTGTCGCTCTTGCTGACCCCTCCTCCGGTCCGATAGTTGCACGTAGCTCCACCACACTTCCCTGTCTGGCGGTTCCCTGAGGGTTCCTAACAGGTTTGTACATCCCCTAATTCTCCAGGAACCTAGTTGGTGTCGGCCAACTTTAGGACCTCGGCGTTTCTTGGACACGAGCGCTACGCAGTCTGTACTGAGGCCGCCACTGGTGCCCTCCTTACAACATTCCCCCAGGACCTGGTGTCTGTGTCCCCCCCCGGTGGCTGTGTCCCCCAAGGTGGCTGAGTATACCTAGGTGCCGGTCGCTCACTCACCCGTCGCTTCTGTGGCACCTCCGCCTAGGTCACCCCACACTCCTACGTCTACGTCACATGTCCCGGCACGGTCTTGTCTTAGGTCTCCCTGCGTCGCTCCCTGCCCTCCCTCCGTCGCCCGCGCCTTCGTGCACGCCTTGCGTCAAGGGCCGGCTGCGCCATGCTCCTCACTCCAGACCCTACACTTGGACATCTGGGGCCCAGCCCGAGTCCCTGGGCCACGTCGCGAGTGCTGCTTTCTGGTTCTCGTAGACGACTACTCGCGCTACACCATGACGTTTCCCTTGGAGCGGAAGGCCGACATGCCTGATGTTCTCCCATGGCTTGTAGCTGCGCGAGTACATCGCACCCAGCCAGTGCTGCGTCTCTACTCCAACCGTGGCGGTGAGTTCACCTCCGGTCGTCTTGGTCAGTTATGTCGTACGGAGGGCATCACCCAGACGTACACCCTGCCAAACTCCCCACAACAGAATGGGGTAGTTGGTTTGGTCATGGAGGTGGCTCGTACCTCCATGATCCATGCCGGTGCACCCCATTTTCTGTGGCCGTTCGTAGTTCGCTACGTCGCTCGCCAACTTAACATATGGCCGCGCTCCCAGCAGCCGCAGGTTTCGCCGACCCTCCTCTGGACCGGGTCCCCTGGTGACGCGTCTGTTTTTCAAGTTTGGGGCTGCCTAGCTGACGTCCGTGACTCTCGTGTGGACAAGCTTACTGCCCGCACCATCCCTACTGTCTTCCTTGGTTTCCCCCTTGACGCGTCTCACTGGCACTTTACCACCCGCCGTCTCACCGGTTCTTTCGCTCGCGTAACGTCACCTTTGACAAGTCTGTCTCCTTCTATACCCGCTTTCCCCAACGAGTTCTCTTGGTTACCCACCCCAGTTCCTTGTCCCCACTCCCCCGATAGCTCATGCTCCCCGTCCTGCCCCGTCTGGTGTGTCTCACGTCACTCCCTTTCCCTCAAATGGCTCGGCGGAGGAGTCTGCTGACTCGGGGGACCCTGAGGCTTAGGGTCCGCCGCCTGTGTCTACGGTGCCTGCACCCTCGGCCCCAGTATCTCATCCGCCGCCGCAGCAGCCGCCGCAGGAGCAGTAGTCGCCGCCGCCTCAGCAACAGTAGCAGTCGTCGCAGCAACAAAGGTCCGTGGGCTCTGGGGGTGTTGGCGCTGGGGGTGCTGATGCAGAGGAGGGTTCTGGTCCTGGGGGTGCTGGTCCTGGGGGTGCTGGTCCTGGGGGTGCTATTGTGGCAAGACATGGAGGTAGCCGTAGTTTGGCTTGAGGTTCTGGTGTGGGCGCGGAGCAGTAGTAGCCACAGCAGTCACCGCCACAGCAGTAGATGCACTCGCCACCCGTGTCCGCCCTTTGCCTCCTCATTCTTCCCTCCCCCGACCGCCTGCCCGCACCTCCTCCGGCACCACCTCCTCCCCTTGTCTACGGCCCTGTGTTCCCTCCGCCGGACTCGTATTTGGCTCGTTTTCCCCCACGTTCTCCTCTTGTGTCCCCTCCGTTGTCTCCTAACCCGATGCCTCCCTCCCGTTGGTGGTCTCACCATCCCTCTCATGCTCGCCTGGTCTCTCCTGTTAAGTGCTCTCACCCTATATTCCTCCATTCTCATGCGTCTCATGCTCCTCCTGCTCCTATTCTCTCGTTGCCTCCCCAGTCGTCCCTCTCTGTCGCTTCGCCTATTCTCACTAACTTCCTTCATGCTACTCGCCCTCTGGTCCCTCCTGTCCTTGCCTCTCTTGTTACCGATCCGCCTATTCTTGTCTCCAGTCTCTCGGCTCTTGTCGCTGCCATCGCTGACTTTGCCTCTACCCGTCGCCACAGAGGACAGCCAGTACGAGCAATAGCTTTCCTGTCCAAGGCCGCTCCTCATCTGTGCTCCATGCTGCTAGCCCATGAGGGTGACTCACACGCTCTAGATATCCCAACCCCTCGCACCTACGCTGATGCGACCTCCGGACCCAGGGCCTCTCAGATGATGGCTGCCATGGACGCAGAGATGGCATCTTGGAGATCCACCGGAACGTACGTCAACGTAGTTCCCCCACCTGGGCCGAACAAAGTCGATGGCCGGTGGCTCTTCAAGGTGAAGCGCTCTCCTGGAGAGCTGCTAGTGTTCAAGGCACGCTACATGGCTAGAGGCTTCGGTCACCGTGAGGGCGTTGACTTCTTCCAGACCTTCGACCCGACCCCGAAAATGACCACTCTTCAGGTGCTCCTTCACGTAGTAGCACACCGCAACTACGAGCTTCACTCTCTTGACTTCTCCACAGCGTTCCTCCAAGGCAGTCTGCACAAGCAGATCTACCTGCACCACTCGCCAGGCTTCTTCGGCACTTCCCCTCCTGGGACCAAGTGGTTCCTCCGGTGCCTGGTTTACAGTCTGCGGCAGGCGCCCTATGAGTGGCACGACACGCTGCGTGCTACACTGCGCCTTGGTAAAGATATCAGCTGTGTTGGCACTAGAGGCTAAGTGTACTACGCGTGCCTGGCTGCGCTGCTGTAGCTCACGCATGAGGAAGTATTGCAGTGGATGTGCTTCCCTCTGCCCTCTAGTCGATTCTCCGGACACAGGAGGATCATGGCCCTGTTGTCAGCGTACAGGACCAGGGCAGAGCTAGGCCGCTCACCTAAGTCAGTGAGCAAGAAACTCAGCCAGCGGAGCTCCTGTGCTTGTGTAGATCTCAGCGTCATAGCTGGACTGTGGAGCAGATGATGTGCAGGTGGACCTGCACGAGATAGCACCTGCACCAAGGCTAAAGCAGTAGCCGTGGGAGGACTTGAACATCTCAGCGTCGCCCGCCCACGAAAGCATGTGTGTGCCCTGTAAGAACTACTGGCCTTCATCCTCCCAGCACTAGCCACATGCCTTATGTACTTGCTAGATATCGTAACACCCTCTCGGCAGCCGACTAGTGCTGAGGTCGGTGTCTGCCAGTTGCAACAAAGCGTGCGAGGATACTAAGAGGGTATGCGCGATCTGGACGAGTGCAAGTCACCAGGTACATGTGGCAGCCCACAAGCTCTGCGTACCGACCATAAAGCTCGACCAACTCATCTAGGACTAGAGCCGAGAGCCTGTAATCAACAGACATAGGGGTGGCCTGTGCGGAGGAGAACTGAAGGCCGAACCTCTTAAGGACCTGGCGCACCAAGTGTGACTACGAGAGAGAGATGGTGTGCGCTGCTTTGTCCCTAAAGATCTTCATCCCAAGATAGCGGCGCAACTCTCCTAGGTCAGTGCAGGTGTGTCTCCTCAGCAGCTCGGCCTTCATCGAGGTCAACACGTCCCTGTCTGCAGTAGCAAAGACCATGTTGTCTACGTAGACTAGGATGTAGAACGGAGTCTGTCCAGAGCGAACAAAGAGAGACGAGTCAGCAGATGATAGAAAGTATAGGAGGTTTGCTAGGATAGCACGTAGCGTGTCGTGCCACTGACGGGGCGCCTGCCGTAGACCATAGACTGGGCACCAGAGGAACCACTTGGTCCCAGGAAGGAAAGAGTCAGAGAATTCGGGCGTACAGCGCAGGTAGTTCTGCTCGTGTAGACTGCCTTGGAGGAACGATGGGGAGAAGTCAAGCGAGTAAAGCTCGTATTCGCGCTGTGCTGCTACGTGAAGGAGCACACAAAGAGTGGTCATCTTTGGGTCAGGGCAAAGGTGTGAAATAAGTCAACCCCCTTGCACTGACTGAAGCCTCTAGCAACGTAACGCGCCTTGAACACCGATAGCTCTCCAGGAGGGCGCTTCACCTTAAAAAGCCACTGGCTATCAACTACGCTCGCCCCAGGTGGGGGAACTGCATCGACGTATGTGCTGGTGGATCTCCAAGATGCCATCTCTGGGTCCATGACAGCTATCCACTGAGAGGCCCATGGTCCCGAAGTTGCCTCAGCATAGGTGCGAGGGTTTGGTATATTAAATTCCGAGTCTACATTGGCACAGTGGTGGGGGGAAATGAGGAGTGAGGAGCACGGCACTACCGGCCCTTGACACAAGGCATGCACGGAGGCCCAGGCGAGAGAGGGAGGGCAGGGAGCGATGCAGGAAGACCTAAGACAAGACCGAGTTGGGACATGAGACGTAGACGTAGGAGTGCAGTGTGACCTAGGCGGTGGTGCCACAGAAGCGACGGGTGATTGAGCTACTGACACGAGCAAGCCACAGCGACGTGCTTAGACGTAGCCACCTGGGGGGACGCAGCCATATGGGGGGATGCGTTGTCCAGTGTGAACAGGCTCGACACTGGGTCCTGGGGGAATGTGATAAGGGGGGCACTAGTGGCGGCCTCGGTACAGGTTGCATACCGCTTGTGTCCAGGAAACGTGGTGGTGACGCCGAGGTCCTGAAGACAGTCGATACAAACCAGGTTCCTCGAGAACGAGTAGATGTGCAGACCTGTAAGAGAGCATGAGGGAACTGCTGGATAGGGTAGTGTGGTTGAGCTATGTGCAACTACCGGATTGGAGGAGGGGTCGGCAAGGGAGACTACTGCTGGTGCTTAAAGCGGCGTGAGGGTGGTGTGGTCGCAAAAGAAGCAGGCGGGCGCACCAGAGTCCAGCGTGAAGGAGAGCGCGGCGGGGGCGAAAGTGTGAAGCAAAGGCTAAACAATTCAGGAGGTCGTACACCTGATGCAGCAGCGGAGCCTATACTACGCACATCAGATACACCTAGGCTAGGCAACCCAGGGTAATAAGGTCTAGTAACACTAGAGTCATCAGCATACATGGCATACAAAGCAGAGCGGATCTGATCCATATCCATCTCAAAGACCGGCACACGGCAACGTACCAAGCTGTGCTAGTCTGGTAGGGCTGGCACGGGCCCGAAGCGGAGACAGAAAACATCGTCGAGGCGGCGGTAGCAGCGGGCGGCGGTGTGACCATTCTGAAGCTGGTAGTGGCAACTCACCGAACTGGAGCCGCCACCCAATGTCGAGCTGCGAGGGCTCTGTCTAGGGTCCAGGCGGAGAATGGCGTCCGCCATCACGCATAGCTACAGCAGCTGTAGTGTGCAAGAGGAGGAGGAGCAGGGGGAACGGGAGTGTGGTGGAGTGCGGTGGAGAGCGGTGGATTGCAGTGGAGTACGGTGGAGTGCGGTGGAGTGCGGTGGAGTGCGTTGGAGTGCGATGGAGTGCGGTTGAGTGTGGTGGAGTGCGATGGAGTGTGGTGGAGTGCGGTTAAGATACGGGAGAGCAGACAGTCGGCGAGGGCGCTGACGCAAAGGAGAAACCGGGGCTGGCGACTAGCTTGGGCCGGTAGCTAGCAGGGGCCGGCGGCAAACAGGGGCCAGCGCGGCAACAGAGGCCGGCATGGCGAGCAGGGGCCGGCACGGCTAGCAGGGGCCGGTACAGCGAGCAGGGGCCGGCGCGGCTAGCAGGGGTCGGTGCAATCCGGGGTTGGCACGTCGAGAAGGGGCCGTCGCGGTGAGCAGGGGCCGTCGCGGTGAGCTAGGGCCGACGCGGCGAGCTGGGGCCGACACGGCGAGCTCGGGCGGCGCGGCGAGCTAGGGCCGGCACGGCAAGGAGAGGCCAACGCGGTGAGGAGGGGCCGGTGGCGAGCTAGGGCCGACGCAGCGAGCAGGGGCCAGCGTGGTGAGATAGGGGCCAGCACGGCGCAGCGAGCTGGGGACGACGCGAGCTGGGGTCGGCGTGGCAAGCTAGGGCCACCGCAGCGAGCTAGGGCCAGCACGGCGAGCTAGGGCCAGCGTGGCGCGATGGGCTAGGGCAGGCACGGCAAGCTAGGGCAGGAGCGCGCTAAGGGCAAGAAACTCTAAGGCGGGGCGCTCTACAGTAGGCTCGGGCGGAACTGCGGGTGGGTGGGACCTACCTAGCGTGATACCATGTCAGAGTAACGAAGTCAACTATAGGAAGGCAAACAGGGAGATATATGAGTTGGGTGTTGTACTCTCTAAGAGCATGAACCCATCTAGCCTATAAATATACATGAAATGCATATGCGTAAGTTGATAGTTACAACCATTCTAGATGATTTGATGACCCTTAGACTGACTGACGACTCTTTGGCTGTCTGATCGTTTGGATGGCCAGTCGACGGGCTGATGACTGCTACTCTTCCACAACTGATGAAAAGCATTGCCCCTATATTTGCAGCCATAAGGTTCTCATAAGGATTTGGGGGGTTTTTTCTATAATAACAAGGAGTCTTTGAAACTATGGTGTGAAGTAGGATTGTTAAGTGTTATTGGGCTAAGAATAGCCCTAGGGTCTTTGGCAGAGACTATGTCCGTGAGTAGATAAAGTGCTTAGTAGCACAGTGGAAGTCTGAGTTGATTATAGCAATAAGGTATATTGGCATATATTGTTTTACAAGAGAATATGAAATGACAAACCAAGTATGCACTTCAAAGGGGTACATCCCCTTTACGAGTCGATAAGCACAGCTTGGGGAACCACCTCTACTATAATACCGGGATGGTTATGTGTCCTTGCTGTCGCGCAGACTTTGAATCTTGCACTTCTAGGTCAACAGTCATTGACGGTTGCCTTTCACAACCTTTGTCGTGTGTCGTCAGACTGCATCAACCGTCATAAGGTACTGTAGCATGCTTGACTCCTCATTCCTCGATATATTGAAACTCTTAAGTTTCTTCTTTATAATTTCCAACACTCCCCTCCATTTCAAGAGTGTCGATGTGTTCGAGGCTGGTGACATGTTGTAGTCCAGTTAGCGGCATGCAGTACTGGAACTTTGCCTTTGTAAGCTTCTTGGTCAGGTAATCGGATGCCATTTTGGTAGTGGAACAGTAGGCCTGCTGGAGTCTTCCCTGTTCGATCTCGCCCTTCACGAAGAAGTAGCGAAGCGAGATGTGTTCACGAAACCACTTTTGTTAGCTATCTTTATCACAAATTGGTTGTAGCAGAAGAGGGAGAAGCTGAGTAACTTGGCGATCTTCGCTTCTTCCAGTAGCTTGCACAGGTAGAGTCCCTTCTTTTATAGCTATGCTGAGGGCGATATATTCAGCTTTAGCAGACGAGAGTGCATTTTATTCTGGTTTCCCGAGTGCCAAGAGATCACACTAATAGGTTCCAGACGGTAGACATAGCTGGTACGGGAGCACCTGTTGTCCTTATCGCCAGCGTTGTCGGCGTCGACGTAGCCGATGAGCTCGGTCTTGGTAGTAGAAATCTTATAGTAGGTGAGGCCGGTAGTGGGAGTACGTTTAAGGTACGAGTAAGTTCCTCCAGATTCCCCCCTTCAGGCGGCTTAAGGTACGAGCGAGCTGACTAGTAGAGTAGGACTGTCGGCAGGTTACGGCGGCGAACAGTAGGCAGGCAAGCTTCTGTTGGTACTCTTGAATACTGGCTGGTACGAGCAATGAGGTGTCCGTTAGTGACGTCGGGGAAGTGTAAATGTATGGCGCCGAAGTGGAGATGGGAGAGATGCTGAAGTGGGCGGCGATGTTCTCTGCATATTTTGATGCCGAGAGGTGAATAATGCCAGGTCCGTCGAGGAAATAGGTGACCGTGGGCGAGACGGTGAGCGTGAGGTCTAGTTGGAGCTCTCCTTTGATCCAGGCTAGGAAGGTGGTGATGGAGCCAATGTAGAGGAGGTCGTCTACGTAGACGATCAGCAGGACGTAGTCTCCACAGCGGTATATAGAATGCAATGCCCTGATTCGGCTTCTTTGGGTGTCGTTTTTCGTAAAGGTCCATGTCTTGCTGCTCGGCATGGAGCTCCGCACAGGGGTGCATCTCCAAATCCTTCTGTAGGCCCAAAGAAGTGGTTCTTCGTGCACCAGCGAGGACCGAGGTCGGCGAGGGCGACCGTCACAAACGAATCTTCCAATAAGTTACCACCGTTTCATAGTAATTTGTCTTGTTGTCCTCGGCATCAGTTTATGTATGCCATTGCCTTTTCTCCTGCTTGCATTTGGATTGTTGTGAGTTGTCCCATGAGCTGACTCGACAAAACAGATGTCTGTAGACGTGTAATACTGGGTAATTATCGATCTGCGCGTCTACCCACAGTCACGCAATGTGCGCGGCATCAGACGTCTTATAACCGAGAGGCGACATAGAGGCGCATTTCTATAACCTGATACCGATATCAGATTCGCGCGAAATCCAAATGCACCGTATTGAAACGCCGTCTAAAATGTTACAGTGCATAGTATTGCACAAGTTTGATATCAGTATCAAGCTGGAGGAATACGCCGTAAGACCATACATAGGAGGGGAGAGAAAATAAGGAAACATGATTTCCAGAACCTGCTTTTTAGCTAGTAAAGTGTACACTGCCATAACGGGATTGTCGCATAGCTCTACCACAAAAATCGGATCGCGTTTACCCAAAATGTGGCTCTTTGACGAGCCGCATGCAATTGGTACGCATCGTAATTTTGTGTGTTGGAAATGATGAAACAACTTAAACATTTCAGGAGTATCGCGTGATTATACAAATATGCGAGTACAGCAACATCGAGGAGTAACGAGTCAGACCTGCTACAGTACCCTCTAATAGTTGACGCATGTTGTCAACATCTTATAGAGGTTGCAAAGGGCAAAGGTCGCAGACCGTTGACCCTGCAACCTAGTAGTCAGAAGTGCAGGAGTTGAAGTCAGCACGACAGCAAGGACACATAATCGCCACGGTATTACAATACGGGTGGTTACCCAAGTCGTGCTTATTGAGTTGTAAGGGGAATGTACCCCTTGAAGTGCACAGTTAGATGTACATTTCATAGTCCCTGTATTATTTTATAAGACTTTGTCTCCCTTTGCTATAACCAATCACTTACTCTCACATACTAGTACTACAAGGGTTCAACTCAGATTTTCGCTGTGCTATCAAGCACTCTACCCACTCAAGGACTTAGTCTCTGTAAAGATCCTAAGGCTATTCTCAACCCAACATGTTATCAGAGCTAGTCAGAGACTACGTTCCCATTATATACTCCCTCAGTTGATTTTCTAACTTGGACAACACTCGGATCAATTCCAACATTATTATCAGGATTCAAGAGATGGCACCATCAACACCTCCAGTCTCTGAACTACAGATAAGGTGCAACGCACCCAGTGGCCTCCTCCTCGGGCATTGAACCAGGCCTTGCAAAGAAGTTATTCTCCTTCATGTCACACTACGAGCAACCCTCAGCACCTGCTTAGTCCACACACAGCAACAACATCAGTGGCGCCAACAGGGGCGTAGCGCCAATGAGCCTCGACGACCCAACGTACGGAAGAGGCAATCAACAGCCTATGCAATACCAGCCTTACTAGCCTTTTCTTGGCTTGTTTACCTTCCTGCCAACTCCAGCACCATTGGCAGATTCGGAGCCAAGCAACCAGCAGTCAGAAATCATCAACATGTAGAACCAATTCAACAACATCCTGAAGTTGCGCACGTCTTTCCCATTCCATGGAAAGGACTTCTATACATAGAGTTTTGATTTTGAGTTGCTGATGGACGGCGTGAAGATCCTCAGCTTCTTCACCGGCTCATGGTCCTTTCCTGCAAATGGGACTATCGAAGAAAAGAAGACATACACGTACCAGACGTTATACTTCTACGAAACCTGACACCGACAGAACAATAGAGCGTCAGGACGTACAGGACTTACGGTTATTTGGTCGAACTCGCCTACTGTCACCTGAAGAGCATCTATTAATTGTCAGACAGTGTGACTCAGAGCCGGCTCCTGGCTCAGCAGACAACAATCCAAATGCAACTAGGTTCTTGCCAGGTTATGACGTGTATTTTCCTAGGCCGGTACTGCAATTTGTTTGCCAATTTTCTAATATTCTTGTTGTTAGTAAAGCATCATGCTCGATTATAACTTATAACAAGAGCACAAGGAAGTATATATCAGGGTACAGGGAGTAGAGCTACTACTAAGACTAGACGAAGCTGAGTACAGAACCGCTAATGGTCACGAGGCACTAGTGCCTTGGTGAGGATATCAGCAGTGTTGGCCTCTGAGGCCATCTGTACGACACGAGCATGACCGCGCTGCTGTAACTCACGCAGTAGGAAGTACCGTAGCTGGATGTGCTTCGCCCTGCCCTCTATCTGAGACTCATGGCACAGGAGGATCATGGCCCTGTTGTCAGCAAACAGGACCGGAGCGGAGCTAGGCAACTCACCTAAGTCAGTGAGCAAAAACCACAGCCAGCGAAGCTCTTGAGAGGCCATGGCCCCAGCGTATATCTCTGCCTCACAACTGGACTGAGCGATAGACGACGACCAAGTGGACCTCCAAGAGACTGCACCGAAACCAATACTAAAACGGTAGCCCTGTGAGGACCTGAGCGTCTCAAAGGCGTCAGCCCACGACGCGTCTGTGTGTCCAATGAGTACCATAGGCTCCTGTCCTCCTAGCACAAGCCCCAGATAGGCCGTAGACAGGGCGACACAGGCTCCACTGGATCCTAGGTGGGAAGGACCTAAAGAAGCCTAGTGGGCGCCGAAGGTAGATCTACTCGTGTGGCCTACCCTGCAAGAAGGCTGTCGAGAAGTCCAGTAAGTGAAGCTCCTAGTCATGCTGCGCGGCTAGGTGAAGGAGCACCCGAAGAGTACTCATCTTTGGGGTAGGGGAGAAGGTGTGGAAGAAGTCCACACCCTCTCGCTGAATGAAGCCTCTGACCACGTAACGTGCCTTGAACTTCGGCGGCTCTCCGGGTGTGCGCTTCACCCTATAGATCCACATGCCATCGATTACGTTGATGACGTAAGTGCCAGTGGATGTGTAGGATGCCATCTCTGCCTCTATGGCCTGTATCCACTAGGCTGCCCAGGCACCCGACACCGCCTCAGCGTAAGAGCGCGGGATAGGGATATCGAGGGCGTTCGGGTCACCCTCTGGAGATACAAGCATGGAGTAGAGATGGGGTACGGCAGCAGCAAGGTAGGCCAGCTCGTACTGCTTGTCCTCTAGGTCGTCACTGCCAAGGGCAGGTGCATCCCCGATGGACGGAGGACTGGCAGTTTTAGTGACCAGAGCGGCAATGTAGTCAAGGCGGTGGCTAGTAGCGAAGTTAGCGACAGCAGTGACAAGCGCAGAGAGAAACTCTGGAGGAGTGCTAGGGTTAGTGATAAGTGATGCAAGCAAGCGCGAGAGGACTGGATGAGCAGTGCGAGCAGAGTCAGTGGGTGGAGCAGAGGATGACGGGAGCAACGACAAGGGAGGGAATGGAAGGATTGGGACTGGAGGAGGACGAGAACGAAGGACCATAGGGTGGACACTAGGACGAGGAGAGACAGGACGAGCACCAAGGGGACGACGGGCCCAGTGTGGAAGAACGGGGGACTGGGGACGAGGGGGAAGGGGGACAAGGCAGGGGATAGAGGAGACCACAGAGGAAAACGAGCCGGAGAGGAGTCCCAGGGAGGGAACAGCGGGCCATAGACAGGGTCAGGCACAGGAGGTGAGACGGGCGGTCGGTCAAGGGAACTGGAGGAAAGACCAAGGAGACGATGGGCAGACTGGTGCTGAAGGAGCACATTCGCAAACACCATCGGAGCGCGGCGACATTCTCTGCCTTCTAGACCAACTCCGACCTCTACCAATGATTTGTTAGGCACAAGGTAAGTGAAGAAACATGGCATCAAAGGCTGGGACATATGAGACTCATAACCCTCCCCTACGCTCATCCACATAACGGTGTAGCAGTAAGGATGAACAGAACGCTCTAGAACATCATGCAAAAGTTGCTACGTGGCATGCGGCTACCCAACTGACAATGGCTGGAGGCGATGGATCACATTGTTTTGCTGCAGAATCTTCTGTTGTCTAGCTCCCTGCCGAACAATGCACCACCGCATCTGCTGTAGATAGGGAAGCAGGGCACCACAAAACTTTAACGAGTTTTTGGTTGCATGGTACAGTACCAACCGCACATTGCATGGGCTGGCAAGTTCTCACAAAGGGGAAGACGAGGTCTACACCTCAGCGTTGAAAAAATTCTCAACGCCTGGAAAATCTTCAACATGGAAGATAAGGAAACAGTAGCAGCACGTAATGTAATCTTCTATGAGAACGTCACGATAAATCATTACCTCGATAGCATCGCCAACAGCACTGACTCGACGGGTGGCTTTGCTAGCGCACGATGTTCGCCTCATAAGCGAAAGAAGCTGAACTGGATGAGCAGAATATTTTGGACGCCTCTGCGACAGTTATACCACGGCCTTACTACTCCGTCGACATGCAGATGGACGATGACAACCCTCGCGGCAGTGCGATTACTGAAGCATGCTTCCACTTCTCCAACAATGGTTACGTAACACTTCACCCTGTCGAATCCAACATCTCGGAACGTATCGGCCCCAATTTCATACCTAACCCTGAAGCGGGTGACGAAGCTGACTATCCTGGGTATCCACTCCTCCCTCGATATACCGAAACTGCTCTAGATACTCGGAATGGTTGCAACAATTCACCCAGCGACTCCGTCACCGCACATTTGGGAGCCACCTACAGTCAAGAAGGCACTAGAGGGACCACACAGGGAGAAATGGCGGGAGGCGATGGACAGTAAGTTAAAGGCATTACACGAGCGCAATACCTAGAAACTCATTCCAATCTTGCAAACAACGGGGAAGACAATCCTCACGGGGAAATGGGATTTTTGCATGAAGACGAAGGCAGACGGCACCATCGACCGCTTCAAAGCTCGCTCGGTAGTACGTGACTTCGACCAACAGCACAGCCGTGACTACTCCCAAAAATTCGCCCCAGTCAGCCGCCACACATCCCTGCGAATTCTGCTCGCAATCATCGCCGCTTGCAAGCTTTGCCTGCGACAGATCGACATCGCCACAACCTTCCTTTATGCACCAGTCGATGCCGACATCTTCGTCAAGCAGCCACACGCATACGTCGACGACCCCACCCTCGTCTGCCAGTTCATCAAATCCCTTTATGGAATCAAGTAGGCTCCGCGGTTCTGGTAGTAGTACCTCCACGGAATTCTTACAGACATGGGATTCGCTCAATTGCCGCACGATCAGGGGATGTATCGCCTCTCTAGAAGTGGAAACTATGTTCTCCTGATCATCTACGTCGACCATCTCCTCTACATCGGCTCGACCACCTCCATTCTGGTCTGGTTCGAAAGGGAGCTGCAGGTGAAAGTCACCATCACCATCTCCTCTACCATCACGCAATACCTAGGCTTCAATATCACCGACGACCCTGGTGCCATTCTTATTTCGGCATCAAAATATGCCAAGAACATTGCCACCCGGTTCAAACTCTCTCCACTCCCCCAGGCGACACCACCCGTCACCACCGACGACCAACTCTCTCCTCGCATTGGCCGGCATCTAGGAATACCAGCAAAAACTCGGTTGTCTATTGTTCGCTGCTGTAACCTGCTGCCCCAATCCCTCCTACGCTGCTAGTCAACTCACTACATACCTTAAGCGACCTGAAGGGGGGAATTTGGAAGAACTGAATTGCGCGCTGCGCTACTTCATCTCTACTCCAATGATCGGCCTCACCTACCACAAGAACGCCACTACTAAGACCGAACTAATTGGCTACGTCAAAGCTGACTACGCCGGCGACAAAGATAACAGGCACTCTCGTACCGGCTACATCTACCACATGGAGCCTATGGGCACCATCTCCTGGTACTCGGGAAAGCAAGAAGTGATTTCTCTCTCATCTACTGAAGCTGGAAAAAACGCCCTCTACACAGCTACAAAACAAGGACTCTACCTGCATGAACTGCTCGAGCAAGCGAAGATCGCTAAGTTACTGAGCTTCTCCCTCTTCTGCGACAACCAATAGCAATCAAGATCGCTAAAAAAAATGGCATCGCGAACAAGACGACGCACGTCTCACTTCGCTACTTCTTCGTGAAGGACAAGATCGAACACAAAAGACTCTAGCTGGCCTATTTCCCCACTACCGAAATGGCAGCTGACTACTTGACCAAGAAGCTAACGAAGGCGAAGTTCCAGTATTGCATGCTGCATACTGGACTGCAACACGCCTGCAACCTCGACCACATTTACACTCCGAAAATGAAGGGGAGTGTTGGAAATGATGAAGAAACAACTTAAGCACTTCAGGAGTATCACGTGATTAAACAAATACGCGAGTACAACAACATCAAGGAGTAACGAGTCAGGCCTGCTACAATACCCTCTAATAGTTGGCACAGGTTGACAACATCTTACGGAGGTTGCGAAGGGCAAAGGTCGCAGTCCGTTGACCCTGCAACCCAGTAGTCAGAAGTACAAGAGTCGAAGTCAGCACGATAGCAATGACACATAACCGTCTCGGTATTACAATACGGGTGGTTACCCGTGTTGTGCTTATCAAGTCGTAAAGGGAATGTACCCTTCGAAGTGCACAGCTAGATATACCATTCATATTCCCTATACAATCTTGTATCCCTTTGCTATAGTCAATCACTTGTTCTCACTTACTAGTACAAGGGTTAGACTCAGACTTCCGCTGTGCTATCAAGAAGTCTACCCACTCAAGGACATAGTCTCCGTAAAGTTCCTTGGGATATCCTCAGCCCAACATCGTGTTTCACATGGGTGCTCCGAACCAATTTGCAGCCACACGTCTCAGCTCTACCAAGCCGAGACCGTGTGCTCTAGGCCTAGCTAAATTCTAGCTCTCGGTTGTTTGTTTTGATGTTGCCTCATTGTATTCTTTTCTTCATTACTACCAATATTCAACACTCGTTGTTTACGCCTAGTTACCTACATTCTTCTTGATTCTGATGCTACTTTGCGAAATAGAACACCAGAGCGTTAGCAAGGGCTCGGCTCGGCATGCGACACTTTTGCACAGTTTGCTCTGATTTCTCCTCTTGATAGTCACCCCCTCAAATAGTACAAATGTGTGTTACACGCTTTGGGATGACATACAACAATCGACTGCTACAAAATCACCCGTGCAACCTACTCCAAATCCACAAATTTCAAACTCGCCTATCCCCTGCCTCCACTTCCGAGGTTCTTGCATGGTTATGACATGTATTTTCCTAGGCCTGTAGTGCAATCTGTTGCCAGATTGCAAACATTCTTATTATTTGTAAAACATTACGCTCGTTTATAACCCATAACAAGAGCACTCTCCATTGTTACCCATAGCGCGAGAAATTTTGTGACTAGGAAGAGGGGAGGGGAGATACAAGTAGAGAGTGTTGTCCCTTGTAAGAGCTGATCTAGCTAGGCTAAAACAAACATATCTTAACTAACTAGAAATGAGCATATAGGAATATATGTTTGATGACACACACCCTAGCCTAGATAGAGGCAGCGTGTAACAAACCAGGGCAGCACAACTGGTCTGACCTCCGATGAAGGTAAGAAGACAACTCAGGGCAGCATTAATAGTGTGACCACTGAGACAAGAGGCCACAAGATCAGGCAAAAAGTGTAGCAAGGCATGTAGGTATAGCAAAACAAGTACAAGCAGGTATTATATATTAGGATACAAGGAGTGGAGCTGCTAGACCAAGCTGAGTACAGAACCGCTGATGGTCACGAGGCGCTAGTGCCTTGGTGAGGATATTAGCAGTGTTGGCCTCTGGGGCCATCTTTGCTACACGAGCCTGACCGCGCTGATGCAACTCACGCAGCAGAAAGTACCTCAGCTGGATGTGCTTCGCCCTGCCCTCTAGTCAAGCCTCCTGACACAGGAGGATCATGGCCGTATTGTCAGCACACAGGACCGGGGCAGAGCTAGGCAGCTCACCTAAGTCAGTGAGCAGAAACAACAGCCAGCAAAGCTCTTGAGCGGCCATGGCCCCAGCGTAGATTTCTGCCTCACAACTAGACTGAGCTATAGAGGACGACCAAGTGGACCTCCACGAGACTCCACCAGAACCAAGACTAAAACAATAGCCGTGTGATGACCTGAGCATCTCCAAGTTGTCAGCCCACGTTGCGTCTGTGTGTCCAGTGAGCACCACAGGCTACCGTCCTCCTAGCACAAGCCCCAGTCCTGATGTACTCCCCAGATACCGCAGCACCCTCTTGATAGCCGACCAGTGGAGTGGTTGGTGCCTGCCTGTCACAACAAAGAGAACCATGAGACTGAGAGGGTATGCTAAATCTGGTCAAGTGCACGTCATCACGTATATGAAGCACCCCACCAGCTCTGCGTATGGACCACTAGGCTTGGAGGGCTCAGCACGAATAGGAGAAGAGAGCTTGTGATCCACGGGCATAGGGGTGGGCTGTGCTGAGGAGAACTAGAGAGTGAACCTCTGAAGGATCTGCTGCACCATATGGGACTGGGAGGGTGTGATCATGTGAGCGGCATGGTCACGAGAGATCTGCAAGCCCAGATAGCACCTCAACCCCCTAAGGTCTATGCAGGTATGCCTCCTAAGTAACTCGGCCTTCACTGAGGCGTGTGCGTCTCTGTCTGGGGTAGCAAAGATAAGACCGTCTATGTACACTAGGATGTAGAGCAGGGTCTGACGAGTGCGAACAAAGAGAGAGGGGTCAGCAGAGGACAGAAAGACCTGCAGCTTTGCAAGTGTGATGCAGAGCGTGTCATGCCACTCACGGAGCACTTGACTCAGGCCGTAGACAAGGCGCGTAGGCTCCACTGGGTCTTAGGTGGGAACGACCCAGAGAAGCCTAGTGGGTGCTGGAGGTAGATCTGCTCGTGCGGACTACCCTGCAGGAAGGCTGTCGAGAAGTCTAGTAAGTGAAGCTCATAGTCATGCTGTGCGGCTAGGTGAAGGAGCACCCGAAGAGTAGTCATCTTTGGGGTAGGGGAGAAGGTGTGGAAGAAGTCCACACCCTCTAGTTGACTAAAGCTTCTAGCCACATAACGTGCCTTGAACTTCGGTGGCTCTTCAGGTGCACGCTTCACCCTATAGATCCACATGTCATCGTAGCGAAGTCAGCAACAGCAGTGACAAGCGCAGAGACATACTCAGGAGGAGCGCTAGGGCTAGTGATAAGTGATGCAAGCAGCGCGAGAGGACTGGACGAGCAATGCGAGCAGAGTCAGTGGGACGAGCAGAGGATGATGGGAGCGACGATTGGGGAGGTAACAGAAGGACTGGGACCGGAGGAGGACGAGAACGAAGGACCATAGGGTGGACACTAAGAAAAGGAGAGATAGGACGAGCATCATTGGTACGACGGACCCAGTTTAGAAGAACGGGGGACTGGGGACGAAGGGGGAAGGGGAAAAAGGCAGGGGACGGTGGAGACTACGGGGGAAAACGAGCTAGAGAGGAGTCCGGGGGAGGGAACAGCGGGCTGTAAACAGGGTCAGCCACAGGAGGAGGGATGAGCAGCTGGTCAGGGGAACTAGAGTAAAGACCAAGGAGACGAAGGGCAGACTGCGGCTTCTACTGCTACTGCTGCTGCGATTGGAGCTGCTGCTGCTGCTTCTCCCTGTCCTTGCTAGGACCTCCAGCTCCACCTCAGCTACCACCGGCACTCTCCGAAACAGCATTCCCAGGACTAGTACCCCCGGACGCACCACCCACAGAAGCAGCACCCCAAGAGTCAGCACCCCTAGAATTAGTACCTCCAGAAAAGGCACCACCAACACCAGCAGACCCAACCTACAGCCCCCTGCTGCAGCTGCTGCTTGTGAGTCAGCTGCGGCGGTTGCTGTTGCTACTAAGGCGAGGGGGTAGGCTGCTGAGGTGCCTGGGGTACGTGGGTTGGGGGAGGTGCCGTAGGGATATTAGGCGCTCCCCCAGCAGCTTGGCCCCCAGATTCATCAAACTCCCCCACTAGCCCGACCGAGGGGAACGGAGTGGCGTGAAAGACACCATACGGGGCCGCACAAGGTGGGAGGGGTGGGAAGGGTGCAGCAGGCGGGGCAGGGGCGGGGAAGAGAAGGAGGAGGAGGGACAGGAAAGCCACAGTGAGGGAAGCGCCGGTAGTCGGTGAGTGCCTCGTCAAAGGTAGTGTCACGAGAGTGATAGAAGCGGCGGTGGACTGGGTCATAAAACAGACATTCAGGGGCGTCAAGTGGAAACCCGAGGAAAACACACGGACGAGTCCGGGCTTAGAGCTTGTCCGCGCTAGTAGCGCGGACGTGAGTAAGGCCACCCCAGACACAGCATGCAGCAGCAACACCAGGAGACCAGGTAAAGAGATGGGTCAACGAAACATGTGGTCGCAAGGAGCGCGGCCACATGATAAGCTGGTGAGCTGCATAGCGCATGACGAACGGCCACAGAGAATGGGGTGCACCGGCATGGACCAAGGAGGTGCGAGCTACCTCCATGACTAGGCCGATGCATTGCTCAGTGACCCCATTCCGATGTGGGGAGTCTGGCAGTGTGTCCGTGTGGCGGATGCCCTACGCACGACAGAACTGTCCTAAAGTGCCAGATGCAAACTCGCCACTACGATCAGAGTGTAAACGAACTACAGGCAGGCGATGCTGAGTGCGAGCAGCAAGCAGCCATAGGAGGAGAATGGTAGGCATGTTGGCCTTCCGCTCCAGCAGAAATATAATGGTGTAGCACGAGAAGTCGTCAATGTCGACTAGGAGGTAGCACTCCCGGCTAAGACCACGGACCGGGGCAGGGCCCTAGACGTCCATGTGCAATGTCTGTAATGGCGCTGTGGTAGGAGGAAACAAGGAGGAGTGAGGGGCGGTGCGCTGCCGGCCCTCAACGCAGGAGGTGCACAGTGGCACTATCGACGCAGGCATGGCTAGGAGCGACGTAGGAAGACCAGTAACTAGATTGTGCTGGGACATATGCCTAAGACACGTGAGTACAGGGTGACCTAAGTGGTGGTGCCACAGAAGGGTCAAGTGGGTGAGGGAGTGACAGGAACATGACGCGGCTACCTCAGCAGACGCAGCAACTGGCGGTGACTCAGTGTGCAGGGTGAAAAGACCAAACCGGGGATCATGCTCAAAAGTGGCTAGACGTCTATCCGTGGCTGTGTCCATACAGTCTGCGTGCCTCGCGTAGCCAGGAAGCGTGGCGGTGACTCCTTGGTCCTAGAGGTGATCGACACCAACTGGAATCTTGGCAAACGTAGGGATGTGCAGACTTATGAGGGAGACAGAAGGGACAGCTGGACAAGGGAGAGTGGTGGTGCTGTGTGTGACTACTGTGGCGGGGGAGTCTGCTTGGGAGATTTGGACCGGTGCAGGAAGTGGGGTGAGAGTAGTACTGTCTCGGAAATAGCAGCGAGATGAGCCAGAGTCGAGTATAAAGGAGAGGGCCACGTAGGAGGAACAGAGGAATAGCCTTGGGGACACGTAGTAGAGTCTCCTAGACTAGACACAGTAGTGGGACCTAGACCCCCAGGCCCCAGAAACCACACTGGCCCCAGGGCAGTGACCGCCCTGGGGCCTCACCTCCACAGCCTCCACCGTGCCCAACACCCCCAAAACCATACTGCGGCTGCTGCCACGGCTGCTGCTGCCGCCGTGGCTGCTGCTGCTGCGGCGGTTGTGGTGCTGGCCAGAGAGGAGGTAACTAATGTGATCCTTCAGGAGCATGTAGTCTAAGTGCAGGCTCACCAGCTATAGAGAGTGAGCGAGAAACCGGAGAGCGGAGGGAAGCGCCCAGCGGTCTAGTCGAGGGACTGACCTTAACGAGACCATCATGCTAAGAGGAGAGGCGTCGAGGAACTCTAAAAACGAGGAGCATTGAAGTGGTAGGCACTAGGGGCTACAGGAGCAGTAACGGGGGTAGCAGCAGTGGCGGCTGTGGTCGGAGCGGTGGTCTGGTAGTGTAGGCTAGTGGCAGACTGGTGGCAGCGAGTAGGAGGCTGGCAGTAACAGCGGTTAGCGGCAGGCTGACGGTAGCAGTAGCTAGTGACGGTAAGACGGCATCGGCGGCTAGCTGGCGGCGGGCTGCTAGTAAGAGGCGGCAAGCTGGGATCGAGCTGGCGAGCTGGCAACGACCTGGCGAGCTGGCATGCTAGCAAGCTGGCAAGCTGGCAACTGCGGGCAGAGGCTGCTGGCGGTGAGCTGGCAGGTGTGTGGGCAGGCTCTGCTGGCGGCGAGCGGGCAGCCGCGATTGCAAGCGCTGCTGGCAGCTAGCTGGCGGCAAGCCAGCTAGCTGCGGCTAGCTGGCTGCGAGTGGACAGCGGCTAGTGAGTTGTTGGCGGTAGGCTAGGAGTGGGGAGCAAAAGAGGAGGAAGTACGTGCGAGAGGAGCCACTAGGAGCAGCACCCCGAGGAGCAAGTTAGGAGTCACTAGGACTGGCGGCACAGGGCGAATGAGAGTCCACATGGCACGTGGAAACTCACAAGGTTGGCGGGCGAATGGCGACTTGCGGCTGGCGGCCGACTGCAGCTGGCGGCTGGTGGTCAGCGGCTGGCCGCGAGTAGTGGCAGCTGGCGGCTGACGGTTGGGGGCAGTCAGCTGGTCGCCGGTGGCAGCTGGAGCCAGCGGTCGGCTGCTGGCGGCTGGCGGCTGGTGCTGGCGGCTGGTGGCCAGGTGCTGGAGGCCGAAGCTGACGGTTGGCAACGGCAGTGACAACAGTAGTGGCAGCGGCGGCTGCAGAGGCAGCGGCGGCAGCAGTGGCCGTAGCGGCAGTGGTGGTAGCGGCAGTTCCAAGGGCAGCGGCGGCAGTGGCTGCTGCAAGGGCAGCGGCGGCAGCGGCAGCTGCAAGGGCAGTGGTGGTAGCGGCAGCAGCGGCAGGGGCGACTACAAGGGCAGCAACGGTAGAGGCTGCAGTAGCGGCAGCAGGCGGCAGCAGGTGACAGAAGGCGGCAGCAGGGTGTAGTGGCTGCGGCAGTGGCTGCAGCAGTGGTGGCTACAGTGACAGCCAGGAATAGTAGGTGGCAGCGGACGCCAGTGGGCGGCAGCGGGCAATAGTAGCGGTTGCTGCAATGGCAGTGGGCGGCAGCAGCCGACGCTGGCTGCTGGCTGCCGGTAGTGCGTTGCTGGCGGCTGGCGGCTGGCATTGGCTGCTAGCTGCTAGCGCTGGTGGTGAGCAGCTGGCGCTGGTGGCGCTAGTGAGCCAGCAAGCTGGCAAGCTGGCTCGCGCTGGCGAGCTGGCTGGTGCTGGCGAGCTGGATGGTGCTGGCTGCTGGCGCTGGCGAGCTGGCGCTGGCAAGTTGGCGCTGGCAAGCAGGCAAGCTGGCGTTGGCGAGCTGGATGGCTGCGGTTGCGGGGCGTCTGCTGGCTGGCTAGCAGGTGGCGGGCCGGCGATTGCTGAGCGGCGGTGGCAAGCTGGCTGGAGGCGGCGGTGGCGCGGCTGCTGGCTGGCAAGCAGGTGGCGGGCCGACGGCTGCTAAGCGGCGGTGGCGTGCCAGCAGCGAGCTGGCTAACAGCTGCAACAACGCAGATGCGAGCTGGCTACTGGGCGGTGGTGGCAAGCCAGCAGCGCGAAACGGCGGGCTAAGGGCGGGCGGGCAGGCTGGCACAGCTAGCGCTGGCGAGCTGGCTAGTTGGTTGGCGTGTTAACTGGCTGACGCACTGGCTGGCCGGCTGGTATACGTAAGAAAGAGATTGCTAGGGAGGGGGGGGGGGGGGGGGGGGGGGACCTACGGAGTGCGAAATAGGCGAGCGTGAGTTGCGGGAAAAAAAATATCGGTACACTACAGGCGGATACGCGACGCCAGGGAGGAAAACTAACCTAGCTCTGTTCCATGTCAGAATGGCGCGAGAAAAAGTGTGACTAGGAAGAGGGGAGTGGAAATACAGGTAG
The DNA here is from genome assembly GCA_027943415.1 of Closterium sp. NIES-67. Taxonomy (NCBI): domain Eukaryota; kingdom Viridiplantae; phylum Streptophyta; class Zygnematophyceae; order Desmidiales; family Closteriaceae; genus Closterium; species Closterium sp. NIES-67. Next base: position 222,793 of record BQMB01001098.1, read on the forward strand.
AGAGTGTTGTCTCCTCTAAGAGCTAGCTGATCTAGCTTGGCTATAACAAACATATATAAACTAACTAGATATGAGTATATAGGAGCATATGTTTGTTGACACTCCGCACCAATTTGCAGTCACATGTCTCACCTCTGCCAAGCCTCGACTGTGTGCTCCAGGCCTAGCTATATTCTAGCTCTCGGTTGTTCGTTTCGATGTTTCCTCATTGTATTATTTTCTTCGTTACTACCAATATTCAACACTCGTTGTTTGCGCCTCATTACATACATTTTTTCTTGATTCTGATGCTACTTCGCGAAATGGAACGCCGGAGTGTAAGCAAGGGCTCGGCTCGGTGTGCGACAATTTTACGCAGTTTGCTCTGATTGCTCCGCTCCATAGTCACCCCCTCAAATAGCAAAAATGTGCGTTACACCCTCGAGGATGACATACAACAATCAACTGCTAGAAAATCACGCGTGCAACCTACTCCAAATTCGCACCTTTCAACCTCGCATGTCCCCTGCTTCCACTTCCAAGGTTCTTGCTTGGTTATGACGTGTAATTTCCTAGGCTGGTATTGCAATCTGTTAGCCTTTTTTTTTTTTTTTTTTTTTTTTTTTTATAGGTTGGTACCATACACTATAGCAATGCTAGGTAACCACAGTTGTAACTGACGCTTGGGGGACTTGGCATGGTGCACCACCCCCTGTCATGCCTACGGGGGCCTATGTATGGTTTGTGGATCCGTCCAGATCAACCGGAAGCCGGAGTTCCATGTGAGCAGCTTTGAGCCGTAGATACAGATCCTGCGTAACATCCTACCCTCGTCTCCCGCCAAATGCTGCCAACCTGCCTTCTGCGCTTGAGAGAGCTTCCTGCCTCGCCTCCTTAGCTGTAAAGCGTTGTAAATCCGCGCATACATGTGAAAATCCACCGCGATTCGCCGCAACACCCTTATTGGCTGGAACCTTATCCCTCTGAAGAGAGTGTGGCAGCGCTCCAGCCAAAGCTGGTGGAAAGCCACCACTGGGATGGTTGTTTCCGGAAATCCTGAGCGCGTATCCCCTTGCTAAAAGAGCAGGTCCTCCACTGACCACATTGTCCTCGTTGGATTCATCACCTTGATTGCCCTCAGCAGCACGCCTATGACACGTTGAATCCTTGGGCAGGAGAAAAGTGCATGGGCCACCGTCTCTTCGTCCTTACAGTATGGGCAGCAAGCACGATCCCCCATAAACTTTAGTCTGCTACCCACTTGAAGATTTTGGCAATGAGTGCGCAGTAGCACGTCCCTCGCTCTCTCTGGCATGACCGTCGAGTCTCTGCTCCGGATGAATCTCTTCTAGTCTACTTTCTTCCCCCACTGTTCTTCCCACTTCAGCTGTTGCTTTGGCTGCTCTCTATCCGTTACCAGCTGCAATCTCAGCTCTTTCAGCGCCAATGGGTGACACCCCTCACACAATCCCCTGCGCAGTCTCCCCCTCGGGTCTCGTAGCTTTCTGACGACCGCTCCTTCCTCCACCCACATAAGAGTGACCTCCGCCACAAGTAACAACACCGTCGTCACCGGCTTAGCTGCCACTAGCTGACCTCCTCCCTCTGCGTGAACTACCCTGACGCAGTGTAGTACATGTCCGCTCGGTCTTAGAATTCTGCAAAGAGAAGGTGAGATCCCCTTTCTCCCCTCTCTCCGTACCACCGTAGTCGCCTGCGCCACCTCCTCTGCTCGTAATTGCTCAAGCACCATCCGCTTCCATGACCCTGGTACTGCTTCCAACGCTGCGGCTGCTGCTGCTGCTGCTGACCCCAGTTCAGTAGTCTGGGTCCATAAACTCTTCCGTTCCCGACTGCCGTCGCCAAGCTTGACCAGTAGGTCTCCCACTGTTACTCCATGCATCCTGTCCGTGCCCACCCGACTCCCAAAAGGAGTGTCGCCACGCCGCAGGACCTGCTTGTTGAAGGTCAGCTGCTTGCTTTCGACCTCCCACCTATTATTCGCTGCTGGGATAACTGCTGACAAAGCGATAACCACCTCCGTCACCCTCTTCCATCTGTCCCCTCCTTTCCCCCAGTGATAAAGGACCTTCTGATGTGCATAGAAAGTCGCATAACCGAGGGGCGGCACCGCTGCCTTCTCAGCCAGCCACCTCTTTATCTTGTCCATAACTACCAAAGACTCTGCCATCCTCAATACCATCCCATCAATCCTGGACTTAGGGTCAATCACACACGGCCCCCCGTCTTGCCTCGAGGAACACTTCAGATCATGACTCCACTGAATGAAACCCCTTTCCTTGCTCGCCCTTCCTTCAGAGACAAAATTGTAGAAGAGCTTCCTCACCGCTTCCCAGATCCTCTCTGGCGGTGGATAGGCCTGAGCTTGAAACAAAGCTATTGGCATCGCATAACTGTTGATCACCGAGACCCTTGCTGTCGTAGTGATGAACTTCGTCTCCCACAACTTTAACTTCTTCTCTATACTGTCTAGCGCCATCCCATGCAAGTTCTGCTGCACCACTTGGAGTTATCCATACACCGAGGAGTCTCTCTTGCACTCCCGGGATCACCCACTCAAAAGGCTGATCACGCATCGGTGGGAGATCACACTGCACACCCAGCGGGACTACCACCAACTTATCACATTTCGTCTTCAGCCCCGACCGCTCCCCAAACACCTGCAGAAGCTTCGCCGCCTTCTCCAGCTGATGCCGCGCGTTAAGTAACAGAGTCGTGTTGTCCGAATACCCCAGGTATGCCAGTTTCTCCCCGTCCTTCTCCCCCACACCTATCTTCTGCTTTTGTACCTCCTAACAAAGCGGCTCCACCGCATACAGAAACAAGTAAGACGCGAGTGGGCAACCTTGCCTAACACCTGTCTGTACCTCAACCCTTTCTCGAACCCAACCATTAGTGCATATCCGCAATACCGCATCCTCTCCACCCAGCAGATGAACCTTTATGGAAAGTTCGTCTGCCTCAGGACCTCGAAAAGGTACGGTTTGGAAACCGTAACGTATGCCTTCTGAAAGTCAACTAGAAGCAGCAGCCAACTCTCCTTGTCCGCCGCGGCCGCGTCGATGGCATCTGCTACCACCGCAACTGCATCCACCAATCTCCTCCCTGGTAAGAACCCATGCTATCTTCACCTTGTGCAGGCAACCCTTCACACGGTTCGCCATCACCTTCATGATCAGCTTGTATGCGGTACTAAGTAGGGATATCGGTCTATAGTTTTGCATCAGGTCCTTCGATCCTTTCTTGTGAAACAACACCATGATCGCGGTCTTAGCCTCCCACGACAAGCTCCTTGTCCATGTAAACTCTAGCACATACTTCATTAGTTCACCTCCTACCAGGTCCCACTGAGCCTCCAGCAGCTCCTTCGGTAAGTCAACCTGACCCAGGGTCTTGTTCTTTGCTAACTCCCTCAGCGCCCTTTTGACCTCATCCTCTGACCATTCTTCTCACAGAGCCCCCGCCTCCAGTTCGGAGAAATGCCGGTCCGGTGCAAACGACCACCACTGCTGCAAATCCTGCCCACATGGGCTCTTGAAGAACTCGGTGAAGTACCTCGTTGCTGCCACCAGCACCTCTTTCGTCCCTATAAATAGCTCCCCATTGTAACTCACTTCCTCAATCACTGTCTTCATCCTTCTCGCGTTCACCTTCGCGAACAGGTACTACGAAGGGACTTCACCATGGAGCTCCGACGTGATACCTGCTTGCACTTGTAGCCTATCCTGCCGGTGTTCCTGGTACAGCTTCAAAGATGCTTCTACCGCCAACAGCTGCACACCCAAGCTTGCATCCGCTGGTTGCGTCATGACCGACTGCCTTATCTCCCCCACCCGCTTCTCCAGATGCTTTGATGTCGCCCTAATCCGCTTCCGCTCCTCCTTCGCATAGGCCTGTAACCCCGCTTGTAACTTCACCAGCAGAGAGTCCAAGTTTCCTCCACGTTCTTTGTTCTTTGCGACCACCACTGCTACAATGCTCCTTACCCTTGGCCTTGCTGCTTGGCTTGCAGGAAACCACTACAGGCCAGGACCCATCACCTCTCTCCCTTCCGCGCCGATCCAAAGTTTGACCAAGAACCCGTGATCCGACATGTTGGAGGGGACGAAAACGTGCCACGCTTCCACCATACGATGCAGCAGTGACAGCGACACTAGTGCCCTGTCAATATGCAAGCCACCTGTCTTTGGCGATCTGAAGGCATAGTCCCTCTTGCCCGGATGAAGAGTCCGGAAAGCGTCCTGTAAGTCATAAGCCCCCCATTCTCTTGACCAGATCTGATGCCTGATGACCTATCCAATCTAGGATCCTCTACAATATTGAGATCCCCCACCAACACCAGGTGTCGCGAACTGGGGATGGCCGCAATGAAAGGCCCTAACCTATCCCTATAAATAGTACCCCTAATTGTCGCCTGAGCAGGGAAATATGTTGCAACTAAAACTGCCTCCAAGTCTCTCCACTGTAGCTTCACCCTGATCAACCTGCCAGATTCGTCAGCTACTACATCAGTGAGAATTACCTCAGCCGTGAACGACAAAATAGCATCCCCCCCGGCCTTCATCGATGATGAGACCACCGCCATCGAGGTAGGGGCAAGTTGCGTCCAGAAGTTGTGATCCGCAGGAATCCTAGTGTCCGCCAGTATGACCACATCCGCTGCTCTTGTGATCCACGCTCTACACCGATCTTGCTACCCAGTACACGCAAGGCCATTAATGTTGACCTCGCAAACGGTGAGGCTATTGGATGTATTCATCTGAAACTATACACCAAGCCACTAATCATCCACAGGCCACTGAAGAAACGATGCAATAAGATGCGTGTACATAAGCAGTGGTACAGGAGAATGACCAACAATATGAAGCATGTATGCACTAAGGTACAACTACCGCCAACTGCTAACTCTGACTCGAGATCTACCATCCGATAGAGAGGTGCTGCTAGGTGAGAGCGAAGGTGAGTGGATCTGCCTGCTTCCCGACGGAATCTCATATCACGATCTTGGTGCAGATGTCGTACAACTTCTTCACACCCTTGATACTCAGCCTGCCCTTGCCGTTGCGAGTAGCAGTGCCTTGCTTGTCGAGTTGAGAGGCGTGACAGAAATACTTGATGTGCTCCTTTGCCTGCTTGAAGTTAAGACCATGACTCTTCTCACAGCCTTCCTGGACACACAGCCACTGCTCGCGGTTGACATCCGTGGAGATTAAGACAATGGCCGGATCCCTGAGAATCATCCTTTCTTTGCCTGCGTCTTTCAGGGAGGCCGCTGCACGGTGTAGGTAGGTTAGCACGGTTAGAGACATAGGAGAGGAAAAGACATAGCTTCGTAAGAGCGGCATGCTGTGTAGAGAAACATTTACAGTTAATTTCATGTACCCTGGTCAAATGCCACTTCTCAAAATTATTCAGACACTCCTGAACGTAATCATCATGCAGGACTTCCAGATGGGGACCACTGCACACAGGCCAACGACGGATAGTGGACAAGGAACTCATTCCCTTTGTTCAGCGAGCCATTGACCAAATGGCGCCAACAGTACTCGTCTGCATGATGAAGGACAACCAGCCCGCGGATCTTGTCAAATCTCAGTCCTGAGACTGGGTCCCAAGACACGGTGAGAACCGAAACCACGCAAGAAAGTCGAGCGCTTCCGCATGACCAACACAGCCTCCACCAGCAGTTTGTAGAAATCTTAAGGGGAGAGTTCCACCAGAACATACTTCAAAAGCACCTCCACTGCCTCAGGTGACTCCACTTTCACCCAGATGAACTCATTTTTGGGGGGGGAACTGCCACTTGAAAGACTCGCGCGATCCATCACCACACTTGTGCTCCACCTTGTAGGACCGGACGACGTCAGCATCAACCGGTTGAGAAAATGTAGCCTTGAGCCATTCCAAATGAAGCTTGGACAGGTACGTAGGGAGCAGCTCTTGGAAAGTTGTCGACTCCAGAACACCAGGCATAAGCTTCTTCTTAAAAAACCTGAGCAGAGCCAACACCGAGTCCTTGACTGCCGACACTTCTTTAATGTGACTGTAAGGGATAAGCATGGTTAGCGACGTCCGTGCATTAACATCGATCTCACCCAGTAGAGCAGGGTACATGCACTACTCGGGATCATCATCCTTGAACCCGTCGTCCATGTCATACTCCTCGTCATCATCATAACCATTCTCCCCTCCAGCAGGTTCCTGGCGAGCGGCACTGTCAGCAGCACCAGCACTGATGCTTGAAGCAAACGTCTCCACCAGAGGAGAAGACACCGGAACAGTAACAGCAGGAACCACCGGGGGGGGAGTCCTCCTGATCAGCCACCGCATCATCCTAGGTAACCCCATCTGCAGCCACTGACTCTTCCACTATGTATGGAGTTCCTTGCATTGCTGTCCCTTGCAGGTAATCATCAGAAGCAGATCGCACAGCAGTCCTTGAGGACGAGGCCTTAGCCGCCTTGGTCTTGGGAGCCATCTTAGTGTGATGATGAGAGACCACCAATTGTCCTTGAATGGCAGATGAAAGGTGGATCCTTAGCACATTAAATAGACATGGGAAGTCCCTTGGACAGGCTTTCCATTTGATAGACTTGAAACCTCCTTGGACTGTGATTGATCAATGTTGATTGCTTGCCGATAAGTCGTAATGAGTTGGCGACTCTGGAGAAATCTGATCGTGCCATGTAGCTAGAAACTCATGCGCCTTGCCTGGAGCACTATCAGCCTTGGGAATCCTAGAACTTCATAAACAGAACCGAATGTTCTTAGTTTGAACATAATAAACGATCCTCCTTAAAGAGCACAGTGAAAGGAATCCGAAAATCCGATTAGATACGCTATCAAGTGAGAAATTGATGGGCTTTGGAAGCTCCGTAGCTTTCGGCGGAATCCATGGCGGACTCATCCTTATTTCCGGTGCACCTACATCCTCATCTCCGACTTTCATGCTCCCCTCGAAAACTGTTTTGGGAATCGAGATGTCGTTTGCCAATTTTCTAACATTCTTGTTATTCGTAAAACATCACATTCGATAACAAGAGTGTAAGGAATTTTATTCCTTACCGGGTTGTACTGCAATCGCGTACACCCGAAATCTTGGAAGACCAGGCTTGGTCCAATTCCGACGCAACCTCAAGGCAGGCTTGCCCCGCCTCCAGCCCTTTCGACCGCGCCTGTACCCCGCCTAGCTCTCCGGGCTCGTCGCCTAGCTAGAGTTCTCGCTATATAATGCTAGGCTCCCATTCTTGTACTTGTCACTATTATTCCTCGCACTCTCAGTGATTATTCATAACATCTGGTATCAGAGCTACTTTCTCGGTTCACTCTTCTTTCTCATAATAGTTTATTCCGAAGGTGTGGTTAACCCTGCGGGGCTGCAAAGCGGTTGTTCGTGAGCTAGAGTTAGGTTACGCAACTACGATAGCGTTTGCGCCCCCTGCGGTTTCTTACCACGGCCTTCCCCCTGCCCGAAAGGCGTAGAATTCGCATCATGTCTCAAGCCCAGCTCGACGAGGTCATGGCTTAGATGCGGGCAATGCAAGCCTAGATGGCGAGTTTAAACAGTGAAGTCGTGAGACTTCGGATAGAGAACACCGAGCTTGCCAGACACGTGGTGAAGCGCGTCAGGAGTCGCCTGGATTCGCAGAGAATGATGTCAAGCAAGAAGCCAACGACGCAGCGAGTGAAACCATCCTTGACGAACTGCACGGGAGTTGGAGCAGGACGATGTGCGCACTGTCACTGTGATGAAGATTAAGCTCGAGCCGGCCACACCGCCCTCGTTCAACCCTTCGGACAAAGCGACGACGGTACAAGGGTGGTTGTTCAGCATGGAGTTATTCTTCACGGCTGCAAGTGTGCATGCAGACGATGCATGCATTACTATAATTATGCCGTGTCGCTGCTCCGAGAACTGGCGTTGGATTGGTGGCGACGACAATTGGCGATTGGGACTCTGGCAGGCGTGAAGCAGGCGAAGGACGGACTTTGGATTCTTCCAACCAACAGGCAGAAAATATATTTGGTACGACCACGATTCGCACGTGGAAACAGTGGGGCACAGCTCTCCAAGCTCGTTTTGAGCACTCATCCGCCTCAGACGACGCTCACATGATGCTGCGCATCTGGCGGCATATGACTACTTTTCAAGATGACACTGCATCAGTCTCGGCACTTTCAGACCAAGTGGACGACCTCAGCGAAGTGGAAAGGCGGGACAAATACATCAGCGGGCTGCATTTCGATATTCAGTACGAGTTGGAGCACTCCCGGCCCAAGACGTTCGATGATGCTGTCCAGCTGGCGTCAGCACTCGATGCACTACAGCAGTGGGCAAAAAAGAACAACAGGGATGTTGGTTGTTTTTGTGGACAGTCTCCACGACCCACGATCAATGGCGTGTCTGCACCCGATGAAGTATTTCACAGGCTATGTTACAGATGTGATAAGTCGGGTCAACGAGCTAAGTAATGCCCGACGGCGCCCAAGAAGATGAAGAACGACAAGGAGAAGCCGGGAAATGGGAAAAGTCTGTAGCAGACGGCCCCCCTACTAACGAGGCTTTGTCTCCCGAACTTCAGCGTTCCCACCAAGTTGTGGTACCGATACATGCAATCGACCGCACTCAGACGAATAACGAGAGCGAAGGCAAGGTGAACGGAAAAAAAAATAAAGCTATTTGTGGATGGCGGGGCTAGTCACAGCCTGATCCATGTGACAACAGCGAAGCAGTTGAAGCTGACATTGGAGAAGTGCTTGCCCAAAATTGACGCACGACTGGTGGACGGGATGCCACTTGCGATTCAGGAACAAGCGATTTCAGATTCAGCATGCCCTTGCTGGCAACGACGCTGGACGGCTACGACATCCTTCTCGGACATGATTGGTGTAAAAATACAACCCAAGAATCGACTGGACAACTGGTGAATGTAGCGTAAAATATGCGAACGGGTGGCGCGTCCTTCCGTGCTGGCGCGGGCGGGATCCAGTGTCGACACGTGTCGACGCCATCACCCTCCAGCGCGCAGTAAATGGTGAGCTGATTTGTACGCCGTCCATCTGCACGAAGCGACAGTTGACAACAAGGCAAATGACATTGACACGCTCTGTGCTGGTGTCCCTGTCGAGCTCGCTACGCTGATTCGTCACTATCCAGATATTTTTCTGGATGACTTGCCAGCCAGATTGCCAAATGAGCGCCCCCAGGACCACAAAATTGACCTGGAACCTAGCGCGCAGCCAACCGTCAAGACACAGTGGCAGCTGACTCAGCCCGAACTCACAGAGTTGCAGAGCCAGCTGGATAACCTACTGGAGAAGGGGTTAAATCGACCCAGCACATCCCCGTTCGCAGCGCCCATTCTGTTTACGCCAAAAAAAAAACGGAGGGCTAAGAATGTGCATTGATTATCGTGCGCTGAATCGACGAACCATAAATCTCACTACCCAATCCTACGCGCGGACAATCTCCTAGACCAACTTTGCGGGGCTTGCTTCTTCTCCAAGATTGACCTGCGAGGCGATTACCATCAAATCCAAGTCTTCGTTGACGACTGCCACAAGACGGTGTTCTGAATCCGTTGCGGCAGCTACGAGTACACAGTGATGCCTTTTGGCCTTACGAACGCGCCCTCTACATTCCAGTTGACCATGAATGGCGTGTTCAGAGATCTACTCGACAAGTGTGTCATCGTCTATCTGGATGACATTCTGATCTTCAGCAAGACCAAGGAACAACACCTCAAGGACCTCGACCAGGTTTTTCAATGGCTGCAGTAGAAGCGGCTCATCACCAAGGGCTCTAAGTGCGAGTTCCTCAAATCCGAAGTGGAATTTTTGGGACATGTCGTTGGAGCGGACGACATTAAAATCAACCCGAAGAAGATCACCACCATCCGCAACTAGAAGCCGCCCACATATTTACAGGAGCTGCAGAGTTTTCTCAGGTTCGTTAATTACGTCCGGCGTTTTATCCCCGATATGGTGGGGACAACCGGATCTTTAACTGACCTGCTATGGAAGGGCACTTCATTTGAGTGGAGGGAGAGACAGCAGGCTGCTTTTGACGAACTCGGAATTTTTCTGATGTCACCACCGGTCCTCCGAATCGCTGATCCATCTCGACCGTTCGAAGTCATCATGGACGCTAACAAATTCGCCATCGGCGCAGTAGTGTTACAGGATTTCAGCGACGGACTCCAGCCAATCGTGCATGAGTCCAGGAAGTTGCTGGCAGATGAGCATAACTACCCCGTGCACGACAAAGAAATGCTCGCCATCATGCACGCATTTCGGCGTGCCCGACATGCCAGCGTATGAAGTCCTCTCGACAGCGACCAACTGGACTGCTGCAACCGCTCAAGCCACCCCAAAAGCCGTGGCAACATGTAACGATGGACTCCGTCATGGGACTTTCGGCTGGTGCAAGGGGCAACGGCGTCGTACTCGTCGTCGTCGATCGCCTGAAAAAAATGGCACATTTCGCACCCTGTCGCACGACCATCACAACCGAAGAAACAACCAAACTATTCATCTCCACTGTTGTTTGTTTGCACAGCCTACCATCGGCGATCATCAGCGACTGCGACCCCAAGTTCACGTCCAAGTTATGGCAAGAGAAATTGGAACAGTACGGCACCCGCCTACAATTTTCATCTGCCTACCACCCGCAAACCGACGGACAGACAGATTACACCAATCGGACCATGGAGCAGCTGATTCGCACCAACTGCCTCGATTCCGCAACAACGCACCATCCGCAACGACTAATCACTCGCCATTTTTCCTCAACTACGAGATGGATCCCACCGTCCCCACGACGACCAACATCGACAATCCCGTGCCCCGCTCCCAACAGTTTTTTAATGACCTAGATACCGCATAGGAAAAAGAGATTGAGTTTATTCGCAAATCCAACTGAACTGCCCGACTCTACACCGACCTTCATCGCCGAAATATTACCATGGCCGCTGGGCAACTATCCTTCTCGACACGAAGAACCTTTGCCTGCCCTTGCCGTCCAAACTCCGCCCAAGATTATGCGGGCCTTTCCGCATGGTGACACCTGTCACAACGAAATAATTACTCCCGAACGAGTGGCGCATTCACAACGCATTCCGCGTTAGCCTCCTCCAGCCCTACGTCGTTTGTACGTCAGCTATCGCACGACCAGCGACCGTCCCAAGTGTCCGCCCGATGGTTGAACCGACAGTTGAGCCGTTCCAGCTTTTGAGTCATCGCATCCGCCTTGACAGCACAGGATGCCACGTGGATTTTATTGTCCGTTGGGCCGACCGTACAAGCGAAGACGACACGTGGGTTACTTTCGACTCGCCTCAGGAACACTCGGTGCTCAAATCTTATTTGACCCGAAAAGGCGTTCCCGATATTGACCACCTTCCTTAAGAGGGGGGGTAGTGTAAGGAATTTTATTCCTTACCGGTTTGTACTACAATAGCATACACCCAAACTCTTGGAAGACTAGGCTCGATTCGATTCCGACGCAACCCCAAGGCTGGCTCGCGCCGCCTCCGGCCCTTTCGACCGCGCCTAGCCTAGCCCAGCCTAGCCCTCCAGGCTCGTCGCCTAGCTAGAGTTCTCGCTATATAATGCTAGGCTCCCATTCTTGTACTTATTATTCCACGCACTCTCAGTTATTATTCATAACAAAGAGCACTCTCCATTATTATTCGTAACACCCTTGGTTCACATGTTACCTGACCCTGATTTGTCGGCATTTCAGAACGTTTTAGGCCACTTAGCCAGTGCCAGGCAAGCATACAGCTATGATACGAATGACATGGCGTTCTCTGAGAGGTCACTAATCCGCTCTCTAGTCATCAGCGTGCTCCGCACCTGCCGCCTCCACATCATTCGCCAGTCCAGCCACCTCAGACCCCTCACCCTTCACCATTCATGAGCCCGCCAAAGACGGATGTGATCATTACTCCTGTTTTTCTCGCGACATCGACTTCGTCAACCGTCGCCTAATTTCTGCTAGAAGCTGAGTTTCGCTCACAACATACTGGTAACCCTTTCTCTACAATCCCAAGCCTTTTTTTCCTCCACCCCAACCAATCCACCATGGCTGGATTCACCAAGCTTTGACAATAACCTCCCACTGAAGCTTCAGGTTTCAACCCACTCTACCCAGCACGTCGCTACCCTCCGCCCGCCTCCATCCTTGTCCATCTCGCCGCTCGGCCCTCCTTCGCCCTGCTGTCCGGCCTCCTTCCATATACTTCTTTCCATCCCGCCCGCACGCGTTTGAAACGTCCCAAAGTCTCATCACTCTGCGGCTTTCGCGAGTCCAGCCAGCCAATGGCGGCCAGCCTCACGATGACGTCAGCCATCGCCCCCACAGCATCATCGACAGCAGCAGCACCAGCAGCAGCGGCGGAAATCAGAAACGGAGCTACCTGCAGCGCGTCCCTGTCAGTCCGCGCGCCACACTCAGTGCTGCTGGCAGGGGGGTTCCGCCGGTCCCTTGCGCCAGGGTCGCGGAAACTTTCCGCCGCTTCCGCCAACGGCGCTTCGCGTCGAGCAGCGGGGATGCGAGTAGCGCGTACTGTCCGCGCAAGCAGCGGAGACGTGCCTAACGGCACCGCAGACATCTCGCAGGGTACGTAGCGAGCTGTACAATGCGGTGCTGTAGCAACGACGGCGAGCCGTAGTAAAGCGCGTTGGGTATATTTTGTTGTGAAACGAGTTAGGTTGCAGCGCCAGCGCTCGAAAAATCAGGTATTTCGAGGCGCCGTAGAAATGCGGCCAACACGTGGGTGATATGGCAACTAAGTGTTGGCAGCGTGAACGCAAGTATGAGGCCGGGACGAAGCAGGGATGTGAGAGGCCTCAGAGCGAGCAGGCGGGGTCGCCGCCAGTGTGGCCTGTCGCACGGACCCCTGTAGACCTCACCAACTCCCCGTATGCGTGGTAGGGTTGGGAGGCACGTGTTTTGGCGCGGCCAGAAGCAGCGCTACGCCTTGGAGCCAGTCCGGTCGCTGCTGCCCTCTTGCTCCGGTTTCCTTGCAGCTTCCCTCCGCATGACCCACAGCCGTCATCATTCCCTTCCATGTCCACTACGTGATTCCCTCCATCTCTCCTCTCCCTCCCCTCCCCTCCCCACTTCCCTTTGTCTCCCCTCCCCACTTTCCCCTTCCTTCACTCAGCCTCTCACCATGAGAGGCACTTTGAGAGCCACTTTGAGGGGCACTTTCGCGCCTCCAACGGATTGCTGCAAGGCGGAAGCGCTTCCCCCGACCGTCAACCGCCTCGTTGCGCCTCACCTATCCCCCGCCTTCCCGTGCCTCCCCCGTCGCGTGCTCTACCTACTGCTAACACATCGAGAACAGAAGTCACCCGCTCGGCGCAGTTCTGCAAGGCCAACTGCCTCATTCCTCCTCCCCCATCCCCGTATGCCCACTCTCCCGCTCCCTCCCATCCCTTCCCCTCTGACAACGCGACACACGAGAGCAGACTTCACGCCATCAGCGCAGTTCTACAAGGTGGAGGCGGTCATTCGGCCGTGGCGACTGTCGCACGTGTGCGAGGTATGGTGCTGCTATAGATGGTGGGTGCTGCCATCGACGGTGGGTGCTGCCATCGACGTTTGCGCTGCAGGCAGGGTGTGATGTGCTGAAACAGTTACGTATGCTACAGACAATGCGTGCAATACCAAGCGATACCCGGCGACACGGAGTGCGCCAGTGTGCCATTTGTCGCATGTCACAGCATCATGCTACGGTCACTCACACCAGAGCCATCAATGCATCCTATGTCCTCGTATCAATGCATCTTTGCTTGTATTCTTCCCCGTAATTAACTCGCCATGTCCTCTCATTCTCGTTCTACTCTGCGTTTGCCCACTGTGATTCGCCCCTGCAAAAACCCGCCATGCACCTTTCTTGCCCCTCCCTTCCCCCCTCCCTCAAATTGCACCATGCCCCTCCCCTCTCTGTTTCTCCCCCTTTCATCTGCAGGCGCTCTTTACATCGGGTATTCGTGGCGTGACTGTATCGAATGCCAGTGTTGCCTTCTTTTGAATCAACAAAACGATCACTCCTTCCACTCCCCTCCCTCCCCTTCCCCTCCCCTTGCTCTGCAGGCGCTTTTCACAGCGGGCATTCGCGGAGTGACTGTGTCGGATGTGAGGGGCTTTGGCACTCAGGGCACGAGCAGAGAGAGGCACGCAGGTGAGATGGATTATAGTGAGGGAAGAGGCAAGCAAGTGAGATGAGATTATAGTGAATGTTATGCAAGGGGGATTGGTACGGGAGCTGGGAATATGGATCTGCTGTGTGAGACCGTAACGGGGTGAGTGGTGGTCAGGTTTGAGGTAGGGGTGGGCGTGGGGGGGAGGGGTGGGTGGGTGGGTGGGGGAGGGTATAGGGGCGAGTGGTTGTCAGGTTTCAAATTCAAGGAGGTTGGGAGAGGGGAGTTGTAAAGGACGAGCAGGGAGAGGCATACAGCTGAGACGGGACTACAACGGGAGGGATATGCATGCATACGGGGTGGATGAGATTGTAAAGGACACGGGGGCTGGAAGTAAAGGGACATGTTTCAGGGAAAAAACAGTGGGGGTCACGCTTAAGTTATTAGGAGGGTCCAGAGCGGGATTGGCTTTTGGCGGGTGTGTGAACAGGGGACAAGGCCACGGATTCATTGCTCTCCTTTGTCTCTTGCCTCTCTTCATTACCCCCCCATCCCACTCTCTCTAAGTGCCCCTCCTCTCGCTCTCTCCCGTTGACCAAACACCCGCCCTCTCACCCCTGTGCGCCCGGCCAGGGTCTGAGTTTGCAGACGACGCGCTGGTGCTCAAGTCCAAGCTGGAGGTGGTGGTGGTGTACGACCAGGTGGGTGACTTAAGAGCGTGACTCCATGGTGTGTGACTACATGGTGTGTGACTAGTGTGTGACTACATGGTGTGTATCTACATGTCGTGTGTCTACATGGCGTGTGACTACATGGCGTGTGACTACATGGTGCATGACTACATGTCGTGTGTCTACATGGCGTGTGACTACATGGCGTGTGACTACATGGTGCGTGACTACATGGCGTGTGACTACATGGTGTGTGACCAAATGCGCAATGCACAACTTTAAAGTCGAAGCTGGAGGTAGTGGTGGTGTACGACCAGGTGGGTGGATATAGTGAGCGACATAACTATCCCCAGCGTCGTCGACACAAACGCTGTGTTACCACCACTTTCAGTATTCAGACCTCGATACATCTTGTAATGATATTCAGGGTGAAAGATCATGTGCTTTTGCAACGCTGTTATGCGCACAACAAAACGTTGCATGATTCATGTTGCACGTGACTTGTGAATTGTCAAAGCATTGGCACGCATCGTGAGAGCCAGCCCTTCCAACCAAAGTTACACAATAGCATCGCTAATTCATGGTTCGGTCAATTCTGCTGACTCTTATCATCTGATTCGTCAGTTCTATTGTGTTTCACTTCCCTTGCTCCCCTCTACATCCTCACCTCCCCCTCCCTGATGGATCCCCCTAGCATCCTTCGCCCCCAGGTTGAAACAGTGATCGCCAGCTTCGACTTGAAAGGTCTCACTCAACACTATACAACCACCCTCACCTTCGCCCACAGGTGGAGACGGTGATCGCCACCGTGATCGAGGAGGCCCGCACCGGGGAGATTGGCGACGGCAAGATCTTCGGTAAGAACCACTGCCTCTGCCATGTCGCTCCCCCTGTTGTGTGCCAGGCTGTGTGAAGCATTCCACTAGTTGGCACGTTCATTTCAAATTAGTTGCAGCTGCAATCAGTTCGGTACACAGCTGTACAGTTCAGCTGCATTCAATCTTGATCGGAGCTTGTCCCTGAGATCGCCGTTTATCCATCTCTGCTTTACTACTTTCCGCATTATCACACTTCTCCATTTCATCTCTCTCCTTACAACTACCAAAGTGTTTCTCTGCTCAGTTAGTTTTATGGTGCAACATCTATGTGGCGCCCTCCCCTTTGCATCATCATATCTCATGTTATGCCATCACCTTGATCCATGCTGCCTCGTGTTGCCATCTCATAATAATTCTCCCTTCGTTCTCCGGTGTCTCTCCCTCCCAGTGTCTCCGGTGGCTGAGGTCATTCGAGTCCGTACAGGTACCGCCGTCCCCCTCCCCTTCTCCCTTGTCACATCATCCCCCAACGCCATTGCTTCCATCTCACTGATCCCAGCTGCTTCCTTGCCATATCAAAATCGTTGCAAAACAGCCGTTACCCTGCCCCTTGTCCAGTGTTTGCCTTTTTATTCTCGAGTGATTTTCCTCCCTTCTCAATTTCCATCCACGCCTCTTCTGTTCGATCACTCTCATTTCTTGCAAACCCTATTATCCCACGCTGACTCCCTGCTTGCCCTGCTGTGCGCAGGCGAGAGGGGCATAGAGGCAGAACGGATGGCGGGGGGGCGCATGGACCTGCTTGAGGCAGCTGGCAAGCGCGCCTCTTTCGTTGCTTTCGACGGTTACGAGACCTCATGAGACCTTCTGACCGACCTGATGCCAGTCAGCCCATTGGGTTCTAGAGAATATATTTCTACGTGCTCGGCATCAGCCATTATATGCAATGTGCATGTGGTCCATGTAGGCTTCAGTATTTCCATGTTTATGTGCCAAATAACAGCAATCCAAGAGCAAGTTTGACTTTTCTAGACGCGCCTGGTTATGTGTTGCATTTGTCAACTTATACATATTAGCTATGTAGAAGTTATAGGCTAGACTGAGGTATGCTTCTAGTGAGTACAACCAACTAGCATTTGTTCTAGGTTTCCACTTCTAGTCAATCATTCAGTTCTTACTTTAACATGGTATCACGCGTAGGTTAGAATCCCCCACCTACCGCTTCCGCCCGTACCCTAGCTAGGCCCCGCCGCGCGCCCCCCTCCCCCGAGGCCCCGTCGCGCCTCCTAGCCCCGTCGCGCCCCTCCTGGGCCCCGTCGCGCCTCCTGGCCCCGTCGCGCCCCTCCTGGGCCCCGTCGCGCCTCCTAGCCCTATCGCGCCCCCCCCTGGGCCCCGTTGCGCCCTGCCTTGCCCCGTCGTGCCCGCTAGGCCCGGTCGCGCCCGCTAGGCCCCGCCGCGCCCTGCCTGGCCTCGTCGCGCCCGCCTGGCCCCGTCGCCCCCTGCCTGGCCCCGTCGCGCCTTGCCTGGCCACGCCGCAACTGCCTGGCCCTGCCGCGCCTGCCTGGCCCCGCCGCGCCTGCCTGGCCCTGCCGCGCCTGCCTGGCCCCGCCGCGCCTGCTTGGCTCGTCGACGTCTACACGCGCTACACCACGGTGTTTCGTCTGGAGCGGAAGGCCGACGTGCCCGACGTTCTTCTCCCGTGGGATGTGGCTGCGCGTCTCCACCGCGGTCTCCCTGTGTTGTGTCTCCACTCTAACCGTGGCGGCGAGTTCGCCTCTGGTCGGCTTGGACAGTTCTGTCGTGCGGAGGGCATCACCCAGTCGTACACCTTGCCAGACTCGCCACAGCAGAATGGGGTTGCTGAGCGCCGCATCGGCTTGGTCATGGAGGTCGCCCGTACCTCCATGATTCATGCCGATGCCCCCCATTTTCTGTGGCCATTCGCTATTCGCTACGCTGCTCACCAGCTCAACTTGTGGCCACGCTCCCAGCGGCCGCAGGTTTCGCGGACCCTCCTTTGGACCGGGTCCCCTGGTGACGCGTCTGCGTTCCACGTCTGGGGCTGCCTTGCTCACGTTCGTGCCTCTGGCACGGACAAGCTCACAGCCCGCACCGACCACAGCACTGGTCGGCCGGTAAGAGGATTTTGCATTATCTAGCAAGTACATCATGCATGGGGCTAGTACTGGGAGGACGTTGGCCCGTGTTCCTTACTGGGCACATTGACGCTTCTTGGGCAGACGAAGCTAAAACCCTCAGGTCCTCTCAGGGCTACAGCTTTAGCCTTGGTGCAGGCGCGGTCTCGTGGAGGTCCACCCGCTCATCGTCTGTTGCATAGTCCAGCTGCAAGGCTGAGATCTACACTGGTGCCATGGTGGCACAAGAGCTCCGCTGGCTGACTTTCTTGCTCATAAACTTAGGTGAGCGGCCTAGCTCTGCCTCGGTCCTGTACGCTGACAACAGGGCCATGATCCTTCTGTGTCAGGAGCCTCTACTTGAGGGCAGAGCGAAGCACATCCAGCTGCGGTACTTCCACCTGCGCGAGCTACAGCAACGTCGCCAGGCCCGCGTAGTACACTTGGCCTCTGGTGCCAACACAACTGGTATCTTTACTAAGGCACTTGCACCTAAAGATCATCAGCGGCACTGTTTGCAGCTTGGTCTAGTTCCTGTAGCCTCTCACTTGCTAGGACCTTGATTGTGTACGTATTTTTATATACATACCTTTATGGGTGGCCTTGTGGCTTCTCTTCCAGTGGTCGGACTTGTAGTGCCGCCCTGGTTTGCCCTTTTCTTGTTTGTACTCTTGCTGACTGGACTTTGGACCCTTGCCTAAGAGGCTGGACTAGTAGCTCCACCCTGAGTTGTGTCTCGACTTCCAGGCACTGCCCCTGATCTGGCCTAGGGGGTGTGTCAAACATATTTGTATATATTATAATAGGCTAGATAGGTGCAAACTCTTAGAGGGTATAACCATTTTAAACAAATCAACATGTATGCCATATTCTTGTGATCTTTCTAGTCTGAGACTTAGCACCCTGCCGGCTCCTCGCATACCCCGCCGGCCCCTCGCGTACCCCGCCGGCCCCTCTCGTGCCTGCCAGCCCTTAGCGCCCCGCCGGCCCTTAGCGCCCCGCCGGCCCCTCACGTGCCCGACCGGCCCCTCACGTTCCCCACCGGCCCCTCGTGTCCCCGCCAGCCCTTAGCGTTCCGCTGGCCCTTAGCGCTCCGCCGGCCCTGGCGTGCCCCATTGGCCCCTCGTGTGCCCGCCGGCCTTTAGCACTCCGCTGACCTCGTTGGTCCCTTTAGCACCCCGCCAGCCCTAAGCGCTCCGCCAGCCCCTCGAGCGCCCGCTGGCCTTGGCGCCCCTCCTGGCCCTAGCGCTCTGCCGCCCCTTGGCACCCCGCCGCCCCTTTCGAGCCCCACCGTCCCATCGTGCCTCGCCGGCCTACTACGCGACTCGGGCCCTGTTCGCCCCGCTCGGCCTTCCTCTCGGTCTCCCCGCCGGAGAAATCTGCCGCCACGCCGCTGTGCCGCTGTGCCACTGTGTCGTCGTGCTGCTGTGCCGCCGTGCTGCTGTGCCAGCGTGTCGATGTGCCACCGTGGAGCTGTGACGCTGAGGTTGCATGATGGTGGATGCTGTACTCTGCCTGGACGCGGAGGGGCACGCGATCGACTTCGCCGCCTGGCTTGTCGACTTCGCCGTCACCCGACAGGTCAGCACCAGGATGGGCACTCCCTGGCTGTGCACGTTCATGGTTTGCTTCCCCGCCCCCCCGTGCCTGATCCCCTCCGTGCTGACCCCACCACTGCTGAACGTGAGGCCTTTTCTGCTGCTGCGCTTGCTCGCGCTGTTTGGGATTCCCGCGATGCCGTAGCGTAGCTAGCCATTAGTCATGCTCATCCCCTGTCTGAGCATCCGCGCTTCACTGCTGACGCGAACGCCAAGGATTTTATAGATGCAGTAGTTGAGTGCTACTCCACGCCCACCTCCGCCTCTGTTGGCCGCCGGATCCTCCCCATGCTATTCCTTGATCTTACCGCTTTCCCCACTGACGATGACCTAGCCTCTAACCTCTGTGCACTAGAGAATAGTTACCGCCTCGCTAGCACTGACACCCAGCTCACTCCCTTCCCCCCACTGTTCTGTGCTACCCTGTACCTTATTGCCATGCGCCTTTCGGACCGCTTAGCGACTGCTCGCGACCACTTCCTTAGCCAGCACCCCGGTGACCTCACCCTGACCGCCTTAGTCATCGCCCTGTCTGAGATAGAGACTCGCCAGCACACTATCGCTCAGTCAAGCGGTGTTGCGGCAGTCCTTATCCTTCAGGGCTGTGCTCCCTCCCAGTGCACGTACGCTGACATTTCAGCCGCGGTCGCTACGGCTGCCACTGCCACTGAGACCGCAACGGCGGTGTTCCCGCAGTTGCGACTGCATCGGTGCTGTCAAGGCCCCAAGGGAGGGTGCGGTGGTGGTGCTGGTGGTGGTGGTGGCGAGGACAGTGGTTCTGACGAGGGGGTTGGGGCTGGTGTCCAGGAGCAGCAACAGCCGCAGCCGATACAGCAGCAGCCGCAGCAGCTGCAGCAGCCGTAGCCTCGCCTCCCGCCAGGGTGGCCCGGAGCCTTTGGAGGTGGTGGCTGCGGTGGCGGTCCTCGCAGCTCGGCATCTACTGGCAACTTCGGTGCTGTGAGCTGCCGCTCGCAATCGACCACCCGCTGCTTCCGCCGCCTTGACGACCTCTTTCATCGCCACGTCCTCTTGCTCCTAGACTGGCCCAGTCTGCTGCGCCACGGTGTGCCTGTCTTTGTGTTAGACATGGATCACTGAAGTTCTGCCCTGCATTATCTGTATGCTGATGCTTCTAGTGTGTCCGGATCTTATTACCCTGTGTTATCTAGTTTAGGCGCAGTATCTATGTGTAGTACAGACTCCCGTAGCTATACTACCCTTCCCTGTCCACCAATTCCCTCGGGTTCGCTTACAGGCCTGCGCATCTCTTCGTTCTCCAGGAACCTAGTTGGTGTCGGCTTTCTTCAAGACCTCGGTGTCACCACTACGTTCCCTGGTCATGAGCGGTATGCTGTCTGTACCGAGGCCACCTCAGGTGCCCCCCTTGCGACGTTCCCCGGGGACACTGCTTCCCCCCCGGGGGCGCGTCCTCCCGGGGTCCTGCGTCTACCCAGGTCGCTGCGGTTTGCTCGCATCAGTCGCTCACTCACCCGTCACTTCCGTGGCACCACTGCCTAGGTCACCCTGCACTCCCGCGTCTGCATCACATGTCTCAGCACGGTCTCGTCCTAGGCCTCCCCACGTCACTCCCTGCCCTCCCTCCCTCGCCTGTGCCGCCGTGCACGCCCTGCTTCGAGGGCCGCCTGCGCTATGCTCCTCACTCCTCCTCGCTTCGCCCTGCCATCGCACCACTCCAGACCCTGCACCCGGACGTCTGGGGCGCAGCCCCCGTCCCTGGGCCGCATCGTGAGCGCTACTTTCTCGTGCTCGTTGATGCCTAGATGCGCTACACCATGCTGTTTCCCCTGGAGTGGAAGGCCGACGTGCCTGACGTTCTAATCCCGTGGGTCGTAGCCGCGTGCCTCCACCGCTGTCTCCCTGTGTTGTGTCTCCACTCCGACCGTGGCAGCGAGTTCGCATCTGGTCGGCTTGGATAGTTCCCTGTGTTGTGTCTCCACTCCGACCGTGGCAGCGAGTTCGCATCTGGTCGGCTTGGATAGTTATGTCGTGTGGAGGGCATCACCCAGTCGTACAACCTACCGGATTCCCCGCAGCAGAATGGGGTTGCTGAGCGACGCATCCGTTTTGGTCATGGAGGTGGCTCGTACCTCCATGATCCATACTGGTGCATCCCATTTTCTATGGCCGTTCGCCGTTCGCTACGCCGCTCACTAGCTTAACATGTGGCCGCACTTCCAGCGGCCGGAGGTTTCGCCGACCCTTCTTTGGACCGGGTTCCCTGGTGACACGTCCGCGTTCCACGTCCGGGGCTGCCTTGCTCACGTTCGTGCCTCCGGCACGGACAAGCTTACTGCCCGCAGTGTCCCTTGTGTCTTCCTCGGTTTCCCCCTTGACTCGTCTGACTGGCACTTTTACCACCCGCCGTCTCACCGCTTCTTTCACTCCTGTCATGCCACTTTCGACGAGTTTGTCTCCTTTTACCAATGCTTTCCCCACCGAGGATTCCCAGTTTCCCCTTCCTGTTTCTGGTTCCCACTCCCCCGGTAGCCCCTGCTCACCTCCCTCCCCATCCTGCTCCGTCTGGTGTGTCTCACGTTACTCCCCTCCCGTCGGTCGTCCCGGTCGAGGAGTCGGCTGAGACTGGTGGCCCTTCGGCGCCGTTCCTGCCACCTGCCTCTCCCCCGGTGTCTCCTCCTCCGCCGTCGCAGCAGCCGCCATTGTCGCCGCCACCGTCGCAACCGCAGCCGTTGTCACCGCCGAAGCTGCAAAAGCCGCCGCCGCAGCAACAGCAGCACCCGTTCCCGGACTCTGGGGGTGCTGGCGTTGAGGAGGGTGCTAGTCCTAGGGTTCCTATTGTGGCTTGTCCCAGCGGGCCTGGGGGTGCCACCGGTGCTGGAGAGGGTTCTCGCTCGGGGGGTGCTCATTCTGGGGGTGCTTCTGTGGAGTGTTCCATAGGTAGTCGTGGTGCAGTTGGCGGTCCAGGTGTCGGCGTCGAGCAGCAGCAGCAGCGGTTGCCGCCGGTGACCGCCCTTCGACTCCTCAGCCTTCCCTCCCCTGACTGCTCGCCTGCTCCTTCCCTACCCCCTCCTCCTCTTCCTGTCTACAGCCCTGTGTTCCCTCCACCGGACTCGTCTCCGGCTCGTCTTCCCCCTCATTCCCCTCTTGTGTCTCCTCCACTGTCTCCTGACAAGACCCCTCTGTCTCACGTCTGGTCTCGCCGTCCCTCTCGTCCTCGTCATGTCTCTCCTATTCAACGTCCTCCTCTCCTGCCTTCGCCTCCTCGATCATCACTTGTTGTCACTCCGCCTCCTCTGTCTGACTATCTTCGTGCCGCTCGTCCTCTTGTTCCTCGGGTCCTTGCCTCCCTCGTTACCGACCCGTCTGTTCATGACTCTACTCTTGACGCTCTTGTCGCTTCTGTCACCTACTTCGCCTCTACCCGCCGTGTTGACTACGCCAGCGCTCTGGTCTCTGACCGTGTCTATCTTCTGTCCGTCGGGGGTGCTCCTGCCCTTGGCAATAACGTCCTAGAGGACAGGCAATATAAGATTGCTTTCCTGTCTGAGGCTGCTAGTCCCTGAGGGTGACCCAGACGCCTTTGACATCCCGACCCCTCGCACTTACGCTGAGGCGACCTCGGGACCCTAGGCTTCTCAGTGGATAGCTGCCATGGAGCAGGAGATGGCATCTTGAAGATCCACCGGCACCTACGTCGACGTAGTTCCCCCACCTGGGGGTGAACGTAGTCGATGGCCGGTGGCTCTTCAAGGTGAAGTGCCCTCCTGGAGAGCCGTCGGTGTTCAAATCGCGCTACGTTGCTAGAGACTTTTGTCAGCGCGAGGTTGTGGACTTCTTTCACACCTTCGCCCCGACCCTGAAGATGACTACTCTTCGGGCGCTGCTACACATAGCAGCACAACATGGCTACGAGCTCCACTCCCTCGACTTCTCCACTGCCTTTCTTTAGGGCAGCCTACACAAGCAGGTCTACCTGCGCTGTCCACAGGGCTTCACCGGTACCTTCCCTCCTGGTACCCAGTGGCTCCTCCGGCGCCCGGTCTACGGCCTGCGACAAGCGCCCCATGAGTGGCATGACACTCTGCATGCTATGCTGGCTGACCTGCAGTTCTTCCCGTCATCTGCAGACCCCTCGCTCATCATTTGTGCTGGCCAGACTCAGTTCTACATCCTTGTCTGCGTAGACGATCTGGTCTTTGCTACTACAGAGAGAGACGCACTGGCCTCCGTGAAGGCTGAGCTGCTGAGGAGACACACCTGCAATGACCTACGAGAGCTGCGCCACTACCTTGGCATACAGATCTCCAGGAACAGAGCAGTACGCACCATCACTCTTACACTGTCACACTTGGTGCGCCAGGTCCTTCAGAGGTTCGGTCTTCAGTTCTCCTCTGCACAGCCCACACCTCTGCCAGTAGACCTCAGGCCCTCTGCTCCAGTTCTCGAGGAGTCAATAGAGCCCAGTAATCCTTACGCAGAGCTAGTGGGTTGCCTCATGTACCAGATGACTTGCACTCGTCCAGATCTCGCATACCCTCTCAGTATCCTTGCTCGCTTTGTGGCCATAGGCAGACACCAACCACAGCACTGGTCGGCCGCTAAGAGGGTTTTGTGCTATCTAACAAGTACATCGGGCATGGGGCTAGTGCTAGGAGGAAGCAGGCCAGTGGTCCTTAGTGGGCACACTGACGCTTCTTGGGCAGACGATGCTAAGACACTCAGTTCCTCCCAGGGCTACTGCTTTAGCTTGTTTCAGGTGCCATCTCGTGGAGGTCCACTCGCTCCTCCTCTAAAGCCCTGTCTAGCTGTGAGGCTGAGATCTATGCCGGTGCCATGGCGGCGCAGGAGCTCCGCTGGCTGACCTTGCTCACCGAATTAGGTGAGCGGCCTTGCTGTGCCCCGGTTCTGTACGCTGACAACACAGCCATGATCCTCCTGTGTTAGGAGCCTCGACTTGAGGGCAGAGCAAAGCACATCCAGCTGCGGTACTTCCTCTTACGCGAGCTACAGCAGCGTTGCCGGGCCCGCATAGTACACTTGGCGTCCGGTGCCAACACAGCTGATATCTTTTGTAAGGCACTTGCACCTAAAGGTCATCAGCGGCACTAATTGTAGCTTGGTCTAGAACCTGTAGCTACTCACCTTCTATGACCTTCACTGTGTTCTCGTCTTTATATATACATTCCTGATTGGCCTTGTGGCTTCTCTTCCTGTGGCCGGACTTGTAGTGCCGCCCTGGTTTGCTCTTGTCTTGTTTGTACTCTTGCTGACTGGTCTTCTGACCCCTACCTCATAGGTTGGACTAGTAGTGCCACTCTGAGCTGCGTGTTCCTTGCTTTTCACTACCCGTTATCTATCCTAGGGGGTGTGTCAGCTTATACATATGTTTATATGTAGAAGTTATAGGCTAGATAGCTTTGTGGTCATAGAGGGTACAACTCCAACCCTATATCTTCCTTGTTCTCACTTGTTCTAGTCATTCTGCTATTCTAACTCTGGGAACAAGCTATCAAGGTCGCGCGTGAGTCTGGGAAGATGTTGCATGGGAAGAGGCTCGTAGTACACGGTCTCACTCTGATATTTTCACAGAACTTTATTTTTTCTGGTGTACTCTGATGCCTCAACCCTATATGGGGGGTTGAATCTGATTCTGTGTAATACTGAGATTTGGGGAGAGCATGATTTGCGCTGGTACCCCTGTGGAGGGCGTTGACTTGCTCTTAGCCATAATCAGGGCGTGATGCTTGCCGGGGGCTTTGGGAGGGCGCTTACAGTCCTAACTATTGTGACTTAATGATTTGGTATCAGAGCCATCCGGGGTTCAATTCCTGGTGTACACGCTATCCCAGCGGGGGGGTGTGTCGTGGCACTGGGATAACCTTGTCGATCCCCTCTCTCTCTCTCTAGGGAGGGTACTGGGAAGGCTTTCCCCGGGGAAGGTGGACATATGGAGCCTAACCCTCTTGATGATATCCCTTCTTGTCCCAGTGGTTAGGACTGGTGACTTTATGACGATTACTGCCCCTTCACCAAAGACAAAGGTCAATGTGTACTGGGGGCTGTGTGAGGGAGCTGACTGGCCCTTCAGGAAAATCGAAGGCCAAAACGTTCTGGGGGCTGTGTGAGGGAGCTGGATGGCCCTTGGCCAAAATATTTGTGCTGGAGGCGGTGTGAGCAGGGTCCTCCTTAGCAGACAAAATCCGTCTATTTGTCTTTTTCTCAGACACGTTGTTTCGGTTTCTTCTGATTTTTCAGGCGTAAAAAGAAGAAGAAATTCTTATGCCTTAGAAGTCGAATTTTAGTACTTCAGTTTTTTCCAAGAACTATGTACTTGTTCTTATGACGTTTCGGACTTAGCGATTCTGCTCGTTTGCGAGCGGTTGCTGTATACGGCCCCCCTCTAGGCTGTGTGAGGGGCTAATTCGCCCTTCACCAAAATTCCTGCTTGCTTCGTGTTTTAGGTTGTGTGAGGGGCCTGATTGGCCCTTCACCAAATTGCCATGCAATGTGCGCTGGAGGGCGAGTAATTGGGCTGATTGGCCCTTCACCAAATTCTCGTGCCATGTGAGGGTGCTGATTGGCCCTTCCTGTAGGGCGAATCAAATCAAAGAGATGTGCTATTGGCTGTGCGAGGGCTGTTAAATTAATATATATATATATATATATGTTTATTCTTGGTAGGATTGTCAACAAATAAATTTATGTAGCTTAGCTAGGTCATATTTGTTTATAGCCTAGCTTGTTTAGTTCTTAGTGAGTACAGCCCTAGTTTTGTATCCCTCGACATTTTCCCTTAGTCACACAACTTTTCCCGCTACTCTAACATGGTATAGAGCTAGGTTAGATTTTGCTTTTTTCCGTCGTTTCTCACGCTTCCACCGTTACTCCCGCTATCGCCGTTACTATAGCTTCTTATTCTTCGCGCGTGTGCACCTCTCTCAATTGTGAGCACTGTAGCCTTCCAATTTCGCGCACTGTAGCCTTCCAATTTTGCGCTTATTAGCCTCGAGCTCCCTCCCCCCACCTAGCATTCGTTTTTCTTTCGTGCGGCAGTCAGCATCCCGGCACGCCAGCCAGCGCACTAGTGAGCTCGCCAGCCAACGCGCCACCTAGCTAGCCAGCCAGTTAGCCAGCTTGCTAG
Source organism: Closterium sp. NIES-67 (assembly GCA_027943415.1). Lineage (NCBI taxonomy): Eukaryota > Viridiplantae > Streptophyta > Zygnematophyceae > Desmidiales > Closteriaceae > Closterium > Closterium sp. NIES-67. The sequence goes on from BQMB01001098.1 coordinate 249,286, forward strand.
CTAGCTAGTTAGTCAGCTCACTAGCCAGCCGCCTTAGCCAACTCGCCGCCAGCGGTGCTAGCCAGCTAGGCGATAGCAGTGCCAGACAGCTTGATGCCAGCAGCTTCCGCTAGCTCGCCGCCAGCAGCTAGTCGCCAGCACCGCTAGACAACTAGCTGCCCACTGTTTCTGCCAGCTCGCCGCCAGCAGCTAGTCGTCCGCAGCGCCTACCAGCTAGTCGCTGGCCAGCTCGCCACTGCGACTGCCACTACCGCTGCAACCACAGTCAGCCGCTGCCACTGCAGCCGCCACTGCCACTTCAGCCACCACTGCCACTGCAGCCGCTGCCACTGCTGCTGTTGTCGCCGCCACTACTGCCAGTAGTGCCTCTCTGCGGCAGCCACTACCGCTGCCACTGCCCCTGCTACAGCTGCCACTGCTGCCTCTTGCTCTGCAGCTACTGCCACTGCCGCAGCTCCTACAGTTACTGCCACTGCAGCCACTTACGCCACCGCCACTGCCACTATCGCCGCTGCTGCTGCCACTGTCGCCGCTGCTGCTGCCACTGCTGCTGCTGCCACTTGTGCTGCCGCCGCTGCCACTGCCGCAGCTGCTGCAGCCACTGCCGCAGCCTCCACTGCCACTGCCGCCACTGCCCCTGCCACAACTGCTGCAGTCCCTACCGCTGCCGCAGCCACCGCTGCCGCAGCCACCGCTGCCAATGCTGCCACTGCCGCTGCCGCTGCAGCTGCTGCCCTTGCAGCGCCACTGCCGCCACTGCCCTTGCAGCCGCCACTGCCGCCACTGCCCTTGCAGTCGCCGCTGTCGCCACTGCCCGTTGCAGCCGCCACTGCCGCCGCTGCCCTTGCAGGCGCCACTGCCGCTGCTGCCCTTGCAGCTGCTGCTGCTGCCGCTGCACGTATAGCTGTCTCTGCTGCCGCTGCCCTTGCAGCTGCTGCGCTGCCTCCTGCAGTTGCCACTGCCACTGCAGCCATCACTGCCACTGCTCTTGCTGCTAGGAGCCACTGCCACTGCAGCCACTACTGCCACCACTGCCGTGGCTCGCCCGTAGCTACGCAGCCGCCTCTGCTAGCGAGCTCACTGCTGGCCCACCGCCGTTACCATCCCGCTGCTAGCTAGCAGCCGCCGCTACCACCGGCTCCCGCTGCAGCCCCTGTCTCACTTTCCCTGCTTCTGCTGCCTCTGTCTTCCCGGCCACAACTGCCAGCATGGCGTCGCCCGGCGTCTTCGTCCTGCGCCTGGATGGGGAGGGGCGGGCAGTCGGTTTCGCCGCCTGGCAGGAAGCAATTCTCCTTCAGCTCACGAGTCAGCGCGTCGATGACGAGTCCATGGACGCCCAGGTCTTTGGTGAGCTCCCTGCTGTCCCCCGCCCGGGTGCTCTTACTATTGACACGATGTCTGCGCAGCAGGCTGTGCACGCTGCTGCTCGTACTACCTACTCTGTCTGGGCGTCCCGCGACGCTACTATCCTTAGGTGCCTGCCGGTTGACGAGCACTCCCACTTTGTGGGTGCTGCACCAGCCAGCGCACTCTGGTTGGCTATCCTTGCTAAGTACTCCACCCTGTCGTCTGCTACTCTTGGTCGTCTCCTCCTCCCCTTCTTCCACCCAGACCTCACGTCCTTCACCACTGTAGCAGACTTAGTCGAGAACATGCGCTCCCTCGAGGCCCGCTGGCGTGCGGCTTGTACTGAGGCTCAGCTAGCACTCGCCCCGCCCCCCCTCTTCGCCTCTATCTACTTCCTTGTCATCCGCCTCTTTGACTGCCTAGCCCCTACCCGCGACGCGCTCCTCGCTCGTCACCCCTTTGAGCTCACCCTTGACCTCTTCTCCACCTCCCTGACTGGGATACAGTAGAGGACCGCCTCCGCACCATCGCTGGTTCCACTGGCGCGCCGGCAGTCCCTATCTTTCAGTGCAACGCTCCCTCCTTAGTGATAGTCCCTGCCTCCGCCTGTGTTGCTGAGACCGCAACAGCTACCTCTGCCCCCGGCTGTCCTCTAGCGGCAAGGGGAAAGGCAAGGGGGGCAAGGGTCATGGGCAACAGCGGATGGAGGGGGTGCGGGTGCGGATGGAGAGGGTGGTCAGTCAGAGTCGTGGACTGCAGCAGCAGCAGCAGTAGCAGCCGCAGAAGTCGTGGGGGCCAACGAGCCCTGGGGATGGTGGTCGTGGTGGAGGCCGTGGGGGTTGGGGCCCTGGGCACTCGGGGATTTGGGAGTCGTGTGGCTGCTCTGCGAGTCTGGGTTCTGGTGGTTCTGGTAGCGCGGCGACCTTCACGTACCAGCTGCTGACTGGCCCACAGGCGGGCCATGTGTGCCAGCGCACGGGGCATACCGCCGTTTGCTGCTTCCGTGCCTGGACGACCTCTACCGTCGATAGTTTGGCCCGCTGGTGCACGTACCCCCCTGGCATGTCTACCTTCGTCGTGGGGTTCCTATCTTTGATATGGATATGCTTCAGATCGATCATGCCTTGTATTCTCTGTATTCTGATGCTTCTAGTGTTGCTAGTTCTTATTATCATGTTGTTTGTAGCATTGGAGCTACTGCTGTGTGTAGTCTAGGATCCCCTGCTGCGTCAAGTGTCGGACCTGTTACAGACTCTTCACTAGGCTCCCCCACATCGGCCCTCTCCTTTTTCCTAAACTCTGGCACATCTCGTTGCTTTTTTCGAGACAGTATTGCTCTCACCCTGCTTCCTGCACCTGTCCGCGTCGCATTAGCAGACTCCTCCGCCATAGCTGTTGCACGTAGCACCACCACTCTTCCTTGTCCAACTGTCCCCTCTGGCTCTGTCACAAGTCTGCACATCCCCTCGTTTGCCAGGAACCTAATTGGTGCCGGTTACCTTCAAGACCAAGGCGTCACCACTACGTTCCCTGGCCGCGAGAGGCACGTTGCTTACTCAGACACAGCCATCGGTCGGCACTTAGCCACTTTTGAGCCTGACCCTGGGTCAGTTCTCTTTACACTGCACAATGAGTCTCCGCCGGCTGCTGCATCTGCTGAGGTTGCCGTGTCCTAATCCTGTCGCTCACTAGACCACTTGACCCTTCTGTGGCACCACCGCTTAGGTCACCTTGCGCTCCCGCGTCTTAGGCACATGTCCCAGCACGGTCTAGTCACTGGTCTCCCTGTATCGCTACCCGCCCTGCCTCGGTCGATAGCACCACTGTGCGCCTCCTGTGTCGAGGGTCGGCATCGCGTCGCCCCTCACTCTTCCTCATTTCCTCCTACCACAACGCCGCTACAGACACTGCACATGGATGTCTGGGGCCCTTCCCCGGTCCATGGTCTTAGTCGGGAGCGCTACTTCCTAGTCGTCGTTGACGACATCTCGCAGTTCACCACAGTGTTCCCGTTGGAGCGGAAGGCCGACGTTCCTACCGTTCTCCTTCCGTGGCTTCCTGCTGTTTGCACCCACCACTGCCTGCCTGTAGGTTGCTTACAGTCTGATCGCGGTGGCGAGTTCGCCTCTGGCACTCCAGGAAGTTTCTATCGTGCGAAGGGCATCCGCCAGATGTACACACTACCGGACTCCACATAGCAGAATGGGGTCGGTGAGCAACGCATCGGCCTGATCATGGAGGTAGCTCGCACGTCCATGGTCCACGGCAGTGCACCCCATTTTCTGTAGCCGTTCGCTATGCGCTACGGTGCTCACTAGCTGAACCTGTGGCCGCGCTCCCAGCGGCCACAGGTTTCACCGACCCTCCTCTGGACCGGGTGTCCTGGTGACGGGTCTGCATTCCACATCTAGGGCAGCCTTGCTCACATCCGCAACACTACCGCGGACAAGCTCTCAGCCCGCACCCTTCCTTGCGTCTTGCTGGGTTTTCCGCTTAACGCCTCTGATTGGCTATTCTACCACCCGTCACACTACCATTTTTGCCACTCTCATGATGATACCTTCGACGAGACGCTCCCCTACTACCGTCGCTTCCCGCACCGCAGCACTCCTGTTGCTCCTCCTCCTCTCTTCCTTGTCCCTGGCCCGCCTGCCACTCCCCTCCTGCCCCGCTCGGCCCTGTCAGGTGTCTCCCACGCCACTCAGTTCCCCTCGGTTCCCCCTGTGGGGGAGTCGGCTGACTCTGGGGGCCCAGTTGCTAGGGGCATGCCTACTGTCCCTGTGGTGCCTCCCCCAGCCTCGGTACCCCAGGCACCTCAGCCGCCTCCTAACTTGCCTCCGCAGCAGCAGATTCAGCGGCCACAGTAGCAGCAGCAGCAAAAGCAGGGAGCAGTGGGCTTTGGGAGTGCAGGTTTTGGGGGTGCTGGTGTTGGCGGTGTTGGTGTTGGGGTTGCTGGTGTTGGTGGAGTTGGTGTTTGGGGTGCTGGTTCTGGGTGTGCAAGTTTCGGGGCTGCTGACTCTGGGGGTGCTGATTCTTTGGGTGGTGCGTCTGAGGGTGCTCGTCTTGGGGGTGCTGTCTCGCGGAGTGCCGGTGGCAGCCGCGGAGCCGCTGGAGGTCCTGGAGCAGACAGGGAGCAGTTGCAGCCGCAGCGCCAGCCGCAGCAGCAACAGCAACAGCAGCCACAACAGCAGGCGCAGCCGCCACAGCAGGCGTAGCTGCCGCAGCAGGAGCAGCCACAGTTTGCCCTTCATCTCCTTGGTCTTGCTCCAGGTTTTCCTGTCCGTCCGCCCATTCCCCCTCCGGTGCGAGACCCGGTTTACGGCCCGTTGTTCCCTCCTCCGGACTCCTCTCCGGCTCGTTTTCCCCTGCGCTCCCCTCCGTCCCAAGACTTGTCCCCCATTCCCCCTCGTCTCCAGTCCCCAGTTTTTCCCCATTGGGTCCGTCGCCCCTCTAGTGCTCTTCCTGTCTCTCCTCGTCCTAGTGTCTACCCTATGGTTCTTTGTTCGCGTGCTCCTCCATTCACAGTCCTCCCGTTGCCTCCCCAGTCGTCGCTTCCGTCCTCCCTCCCCCCTTGCTCCGACGCTGCTCTCGCTGCTCCTCCTACCCTCTCACGCTTGATTGCGTCGCTTGTCATTAACCCTACTGCTCCTCCTGAGTCTGTCTCTGTGCCTGTCGCTGCTATCGCTGACTTCGCTGCTAGCCACCGCCTTGACTACGCTGCCGCTCTGGTCTCTGGTACTGCCCGTCCTCCGTCCGTCGGGGGTGCACCTGCCCCTGTTAGTGACGTGCTAGAGGACAGGCAGTACGAGTTGGCATACCTTGCTGCCGCTGTTCCCCATCTTCTCCTCCATGCTTGTATCCCCAGAGGGCGACCTAGACGCTCTCGACATCCTTGTTCCGTGCTCTTACGCTGAGGCGGTGTCGGGGCCCTGGGCAGCCCAGTGGATACAGGCCATGGAGGCCGAGATGGCATCCTACAGATCCACAGGCACTTACGTCGATGCAATTCACTTGCCTGGGGCAAACGTAGTCGATGGCATGTGGATCTACAGCGTGAAGCGTGCACCTGGAGAGCCGCCAAAGTTCAAGGCGCGTTACGTGGCTAGAGGCTTCAGTCAGTGTGAGGGTGTGAAATTCTTCCAGACCTTCTCTCCGACCCCGAATATGACAACTCTTCGGGTCCTTCTTTACATAGCCGCGCAGCGTGACTACGAGCTTCACTCACTCGACTTCTCCACAGCGTTCCTGCAAGGTAGTCTACGCGAGCAGATCTCCCTTCGGCGCCCTCTAGTCTTCTCTATGTCCTTCCCATCTGGGACCAAGTTGAGCCTGCGCCGTCCTGTCTACGGCCTTCGTCAGGCACCCTGTGAGTGGCACGACATGCTTCGCACCACTCTTGCTGAGCTGCAGTTCTTTCCATCGTCTGCTGGCCCCTCTCTCTTTGTTCGCACGGGTCAGACACCGTTCTATATTCTAGTGTACGTAGACAATCTTATATTTGCTAATCCTGACAGAGTCGCACTGGCCTTAGTGAAGGCCGAGTTACTTAGGAGACACACTTGTATAGACTTTTGGGAGCTGAGGTGCTATCTGGGCTTGGAGATCTCTCGTGACCATGCTGCTCGCACGATCACACTCTCCCTGTCCCATATGATGCAGCAAATCCTCCACAGTTTCAGTCTCGAGTTCTCCTTAGCACAGCCCACCCCTCTTCCTGTGGATCACAAGCTCTCTGTTCCTTTTCCGACTGAGCCGGTCGAGTCTAGTGATCCATACGCAGAGCTGGTGGGGTGTCTTATGTATCTGATGACTTGCACTCGATCATATCTAGCGTACCCTCTCAGTCTCTTGGCTCGCTTTGTTGCGACAGGCAGGCACCGATCAGTCCACTGGTCAGCTGCCAAGAGGGTACTGCGGTATCTGGCGAGTACATCAGGACTAGGGCTTGTGCTAGGAGGTCGGGAGCCAGTGGTGCGCACTGGACACACAAACGCGTCGTGGGCTGACGACGTGGAGATGCTCAGGTCGTCTCAGGGCTACTGTTTTTGTCTTGGTGCTGGTGCAGTCTCGTGGAGGTCCACCAGGTCGTCGTGCGTAGCTCAGTCCAGCTGTGAGGCAGAGATCTACGCTAGGGCTATGGCCGCTCAGGAGCTCCGCCGGCTGACATTCTTGCTCATTGACTTAGGTGAGCAGCCTAGGTCTGCCCCGGTCCTATTTGCTGACAACACGGTACTTCTTGCTGCGTGAGTTGCAGCAGCGCGGCCAGGCTCGAGTGGTACAGTTGGCCTCAGATGCCAACACCACTGATATGTTCACCAAGGCACTTGCGCCTCGTGACCATCAGCGGTTCTGTACTCAGCTTGGTCTGGTATTCATAGCAGCACCACTCCTTGTATACTGAGTCATACTATGCCTGCTTGTACTTGTTGTTCTATACCTGCTTGTCTTACTAGACTTGTTGGCCGGCCTTGTGGCCTCTTGTCTAAGTGGTCAGACTGGTAGTGCTGCCCTGAGATTCCTTGTTGCCCTCACCAGAGGCTAGAAGAGTAGTTCTGCCCTGGTGTATGCCTTTTTTTTATGAACTGCCACTATCTAGGCTAGGGGGTTTGTCAACAAATATATTTATGTAGCTTAGCTAGGTCATGCAGTATTTGTTTATAGCCTAGCTAGTTTAGTTCTTAGTGAGTACAGCCCTAGTTTTGTATCCCTCGACATTTTCCCTTAGGGCGGGTCCCAATAGTTCATTTCACGGTACGGGACACGATTTTACGAATCCCAGTACAAATCCCTGAAACGATTCCGTTTTCATAAATCTGTGCAATTGTGTCCCTGTGCGCACGTGGCGCACAAGCGGGACGCCAATTGTCCACATGTGAAAAAACCGAGCTGCGCGCAACAGCCTCAAACGCAGTTACCAAATATAAGCCTGCGCGAAACATAAGTTTTGCACACCGCGCAAAAGACAGCAGGCGGGGAAACCCATCCTGCTTTGGCAAACATTGGCAGCGGCTAGCCAGGGGGGCCAATCAACAAGCGGGGGAATCTTTCCTCGCGTAGGTACTTGCGAGCGCGACAAAACATCGGAGGCAGTCAACAATCCGGGAAGCAAAGTTTCCCCCATTCCGTGCCATTCGCGTTGTGCCAGAGCGAAACGAGAGGGCACATTTGAGCGCGGGATTCCGTCACCGCCCCTCGCGGGAGCCAAAAATGCAGTCGTAAAAAAACAAAACGAAGAGCCAAAGAACCTTCCCACCGCCTCCAGACGACAACCAAGGAACTACAAAGAAAAATCACCATGGCCTGCTGATTATTAAACACGTGAGACCAGCACTCAACTCTCAACAGTCCCTGCATCTTGCAGAATAGTAGGCGCACATTGGAGGCAGCGCGCAATGTCGACCCGCATTATCCACCTTACGGGCATGATGCACCAGGGAATGCTTTCACTGGTGTTGGAGCCCATTGGTGCGGTCCTAGCTCAGATGCTACCCCAACTCGTAGCTGTTGTTGACCGAGCAGCCAAGACCGGCTCAACGCTGCTTGATAGAGGTACTGCAAGGGGACGTTGGCGGCGGCTCCTACAGGGAGGGACTGACGAAGTTTACCTTGCCCTCCTCCACATGGAACGCCACGTCTTTCAGTACATCTTAGAGCAGTACAATCTTGCTCGTCCTTCGCTAGCGCAGATGTCCGTTACTACTGAGTTGCACGTAGCAATTGGACTATCGAGGTTAGGACACGCATGGTCCTTCCGGCTCCTGGCATTGCATTTCAGGGTGAGCAGAAACCTCGCCCTACTGATTTGTGATGACTTCGAGGAATTTGTTGTGAAGCGTTTGGGTCCTTTGTGGGTGCGGTGGCCATCAGCAGAGGACCTTCCAGCCATGGAGGAGGGTTTCCTGGGGGCGATATCCAGGCGCGACACACTTGGAACCCCGTCCCCGAATCTTGCACCTTCCGGCTTTTTTACGTTCGCAATCCAAAATTTGGTACATGGCCCGACGCATGTGAAAGGTGTCCCAGGTTACGTCAATATTTCAGACGTGTCCTGGCAAAACCTTAAACAAGGTGTCGCTTGTTAAAATCGGGTTACTTTTCATGAAATGAATAGAACGTGAACTATTGGGACCCGCCCTTAGTCACACAACTTTTCCCACTACTTTAACAAGGATTGCTACATTGCTGGATCCTACTGTAGAGGGGACAACCCCCTTCTTGTACCTCTCTCTCTTTCCTAGTTGGCCCCCTTTTTTTCTTGTTAACTTTCTCCTACCCTAGCTTAAACCTCTTGCTAGTTCTATGCCTAGCTCCTAAGCTCTCCTTTAACATGGTTTTAGAGCAGGTTGCTCCTCCTGGGCCTGCTCCCCATGCTTCCGCCGCGTACTCTCTCCCCTCTCGTCACTTCCGTGCCACCGTGGCAGCCTTGCCGCACTGCCGCAGCAACCTCGACGCACTGCCCCGGCGGCCACATCAAGGTGCCATGGCGGCCTCGCCGCGTGGCTGCCTCGTCGAGCAGCCGTGGCGGCCTCGCCGCGCTGCTGCGGCGACCTCGTCTTGCTGCCGCGGCGGCGCGGACGCGCCAGCGCATGGATGGCTGTGGCCAGCGTCCTGTCTTAGGCGCCAGCCAGCATGCCCGCACGACAGCCAGCGCACCAGCCAGGGTGCCTCGCTAAAGGCACGCCCCTTCCTCTTCATTTCCCTTTCTCCCCGCTGCAGCTGATGGCATCTCGCACCGTGCGGCCCTGTCTTTGCTGAGCCGGGCCACATCGCTGGGTGCCGCGGTCTCCATTGCCGCCGTCGAAGCCGCCGCCGATGCCGCAGGTGCCGCTGGCTCCGCCGCCACCCACCGCTGTCATCGTACCGTCGTCGCCGCTGCTGCCGCCGTCGCCGCCGCCGCTGCCCCCGCCGCTAACGTCGCCGCCTCGCACGTCGAGAGGTCGACCAGGCTGACGAAGCCTCCGCTGCTGCAGGGCATGGGGGTGCAAGGGTTTTGGGGGTGCTGCGTGTGTGGTGTGCTTTCGACTACCAAGCCTAGGGGGTGTGTTAAATTAATAATGGCGAGAGGTTTTAGCTAGGGAGAAAAGTGACGAGAGAAAAGAGGGTTGGACTAGAAGAGAGAGGGATACAAGAAGGGTGTTGTATCCTCTACAATAGGATTCATTATAGGACACCTAACACCTACCAAGCCTAGACAAATATATATAAATAATATATAAGTTGACACCCGTTGCATGTTGGACGCTCTGTGAGGGTGAACTGGCCCTTCACCAAAATCATTGGCCAGTGTGTGCTGGAGGCTGTGTGAGGGAACGGGTCAACCCTTCACCACATTCGGCTCCCAGTTTGTGCTGGGGGTAGTGTGAAGGCGCTGATTGGCCCTTCACAAAATTTTCCTGAGAATTGTGGTGTGGGCTACGTGTGCGAGGGCAATCATTGGCCAATTTCGGTAATGCCCCCTCCCCTCCCCTTACGTCCCCTCCTTCCCCTCAATTTCGATTCCCCCATCTCCTCCGTTTCGAACTCTCCCTCCCCCCCGTTTTGATCCCCCCTTCCTTCCGTTTCGATCCCCCCCTCCACTCCGTTTCGAACTCCGCCTCCCCTCTGTTTCGACCCCCCTTCTCCCCTCCATTTTGATTCTCCCCTCCCCTCCATTTCAATCCCCCCTCCTTTCCGTTTCGGATCCCCCCTCCCATCCGTTTCGATTTTCCCCTCCCTTCCGTTCAATTCCCCCCTCCCTTCCGTTCGATCCCCCCTCCACCCGTTTCGATCCCCCCCCTCCCCTCCGTTTCGAATTCCCCCCTCCCCTCCGTTTCGAATTCCCCCCTCCCCTCCGTTTCGCTTTCCCCCTCCCCCCCCGTTTCGGTCTGATGGATGGGGGGGAGGAGGTAGAGTCCGATGTAGAGGTGTGTAATTATTTATGCAAGACTCTCACTCCAGCGTGATGTTTCTCACCAAGGTTGTAATTTTCATACAAAAAAAATGTACAAGGGGGGGCTGACAAATCAGCCTAAGTCCACGGGGCTAGGATGATGAATCAGCGTGCACCAAAACCAATCTTAGGGCCTGATCCTACTGTAGAGAGGATTACCCACTTCTTGTACCTCTCTCTCTCTCCTAGTCGATCCTCTTTTCTCTCGCTATTCTCTCCTACCTAGCTAAAACCTCCTTTCTCACGTTCGTGCCTCCGGGAGGGACAAGCTCACTGCCTGCACCGTCCGTTGTGTCTTCCTTAGCTTCCCTTCAAACGCGTCTGACTGACAGTTTTACCACCTGTCGTCGCACAGTTTCTTTCATTCTGATGACGTCACTTTTGACGAGTCTGTCTCCTTCTACACCCGCTTTCCTCACCAAGGCCTCCCGGTTACCCCGCCCCAGTTTTTGGTCCCCACTCCACCGGTAGCCCCTGCCCCTCTCCCTCCCCGTCCTGTTCCGTCTAGTGTGTCTCACGTCACTCCCCTCCCGTTGGTTGTCTCGTTGGAGGAGTCGGCGCACGTGTAGTCAACGGAAGACCACGCGCCAGACCGAGTCGCGTTGCCTGCAGACCAGGCGGGCCCCACCACCCAGCATGCGCCTGCCGTTGACCCCGCGCTAAACGACGTCGTCCCCGCCTTGACTGCGCACCAGGTGCAAGAGCTTTTTGCGCTGTTACAGCAGCAAGAACCTGCTCTTACAGTTGGAACCTCATCCGAAAAACGTTGCGCCTACGATCAATTTCAACAAAAAGAAAGAAATGGCTACCCCTCCTCGCACGCCCAAGGCTCCCCGCGCCGACAACCAGCCCCCGGCACCAACTCCCGCACCCACAAGCAACCCCGACGACATTGACGACTCTGAAAATGACGACGGTGAGGCCCCCGCCAACATTGCTCGTCGTCGCATCCTCACACCCACCCCCCCTCTTCCCCCTTTGGCCCCACGCGCGCAACTACTACCTTCATGCGCAAGGGCATACGCGACCAGGCCGAGGTCTTCACTGCCATCAAAGCGTACCTGAAGCGTATCAACTTCAAGTTGCAGCATGGCGACGTCGTCGTCGGACTCAACAACGTGAAGGATATCGAAATACTTCTTAATAAGCGTTTCGAAGTCCTTCTCGTTGCGGACGAAGCCGGTTTCGAGGCCGCCGACCAAAAGCCGGTTTCCAGCTCTAAAAGCGTCATGACACCTCGCTCCTACAAACTGGTGGTTGTGTATGTGGCGGCGCTCAAGCTAGTTCTGTTTACATTTACGCGCTTAAGCTAGTTATCCAACTTCAAAGCGTAAGTATAATAATGGTTTAAAATATATACTATGTACGTATACAATAGACAATTATGTGTCATAGTGCACTAACAAAAGTACATGAAATCACAATGTTAATGCATCTAATACAATTAGGACATACGATTGACTTTGTACATATACTTATATTACATATATCTGGGCTTTAAGTAACTCGTCTTCCGTTACTGTTCTAAAATCGTGCCACACTGTTTGAATTGGTTTCTTTTGTGGTTCGTTTCTTCTTGTACATATTTTATTGAATATTGTTTTTCCTTATTTTTCCATTGTAGCCCAGTTTTCGTAATGTGTCTTCTGTTTTGTGTGATTTTTGATTGTTTTTTGGGTTGCGTAGCAACCTTATAAATATTGTTTCATGTTTCCGTGCGCCATTTTGTTTTTGCTTTTTGCAATAAATCCTGATTATTTTTGGCAATGAATCCTGCTGATTTTTTGTGATGTCAAATTGGTCGTTGTCGATGAGATTTCGATGCTCGGTACGCATACCTTTCATTGGTTAGATTGACAATCAAGAGAGTTGTGCGGGGCGCACATATACCATTTCGGGGCGTGCACGTTATATTAGTTGGTGACTTCTTTCAGTTACCTCCTGTTACTGATAAATATTGCTTCGCTGAAAATAATCCTTACAGTATCATCGTTAAGGATAACATGTGGGGGTTATTTAAAATGGTTGAACTTGTGACGATCATGCGCCAAAAGAATGAGCAAATATTTGCAGAACGTCTTAATCGTTTGCGGGAAGGAAAACATACGAAAGATGACCTCCTTTTGTTTACATCCATGAACAGACATACGGACAACTCTCCATCCCTTCAACATTTGTTTTCTAGAAATGTCGACATTGATGCACATAATGCCAAAATGTTTTTGGAATCTACCCAGAGAAACATATAATACCAGCTCGCGATCTTCACTTGTTCGATAAATCTGCAACTCGATGTAAAGGGCCATCAGAATATGCCTCCAAGAATCCAAGGAAGACATCCTGTTTGTACAATTTTTTGCATTTGTATGTTGGTTGTCAAGTTCACGTTGTGTTGAACATTGATACGGTCGACGGTCTTGCAAACGGGACTCCTGGAGTCATAAAAAGCTTTTCCCAAGAAGAAAATGGTGAGGTTTCTGTCATTTGGGTACACTTTGACAACGATCGCGTTGGTAAGAAAGCTCGACGCAATAGTGCTCCCTTGTTTTCCGAATGGCGTATCACTGATGCAAGATCGACTCCCATTGTGCGGATCGAGCAGCGATTCTCCATCAACCATAAGAACAACGAAGTTTCAAGAATGCGGTTCCCACTTCGAGCAAGTGCAGCTATTAGTGTACATCGTAGTCAGGGATCAACATTTGTTTCGGGCGTTGTTCATTTCCGTCGCCAAGTTTTCCATCACATGGCATACGTTGCGTTGAGTAGATTTAAGTCGCATGAAATTCTTTTTTTGAATACATTGTTCATGTTCACAACGACGTAGTAAAGGAATTGATCCATTTGCGTGATAATAAACTGCGTATGTCTCCAATTCCAGTAGAGGAAATCCAACAGCTCGATGTGAGGGGAGATTTTATCTCCATAAACACGCAAGTTTCGGCGTGATTGCGCTTTGATTAGCGCAATTTTGGCAAAATCCAGAGCAGGATGATCCTGTTGAGCCTCCTATTCATGCTTCTGCCGCGCACTCTTCTCACTTGCGCACCGCCATGGCGGCCTCGTCGCGCTGCTGTGACGGCGTCGTCGTGCTGCCGTGGCGGCTTCGATGCGCCAGTGCACGGACGGCTGCGGCCAGCGCGCTGGTTTAGCGCCAGCCAGCACGCCCACATGCCAGCCATCGCGCCAACCAGGGCGCCTCGCTGAAGACATGCCCCCTCCCCTGCGTCTCCCCTCCTTCCCGCCGCAGCTGCTGACATGCCTCCCTTCCCGTCGTCTCCGAGCCTCGCCACGCTGCCGGGTGCCGCAGGCTCCACCGCCGCTGCCGCTGTCGTCGAAGCCGCCGCTGTCATCGAAGCCGCCACCGCCGCTGCAAGTGCCGCTGGCTCCGCCGCCGTCTGCCGCCGCCACCGCCGCTGCTGTCGTCGCCGCCGCCGTTGCCACGCTGCCACCCGCCGCCGACGTCGCTGTCTTGCACGCCGAGGGGTAGAAGCCACAGCTGCTGCGAGACATGGGGGTGCAAGGGCTTGGGGGTGTTGCATGTGTGGTGTGCTAGCGCCTCTAAAAACATATATGTATATGTGTCTTATAGGCCAGATAGGTGCGTACTCTTAGAGAATACAACCCCTTAGCACAAAGGCACCTTGTATCTCTCATTCTAGTCAAAGTTTCTAACTCTGAGATGGTATCATGCGCTAGGTTAGGTCCTCCCCGCCCACCTGCGCTTCCGCCCTAGTCGCCCTAGCCGCCCGTTTCTAGCTGCCCGTTTCGTGCCGCCTGTAGCCGCCAGCAGCCTGTAGCCGCTGGCCGCCCGTAGCTGCCAGCCGACCGTAGCCGCCAGCAGCTCGTAGCTGCCAGCCGCTCGCTGGTCCCTACTCGCCAGCCCCGCGGCCGCTGGCCCCATTCTCGCTGGCCCCGCGCTCGCCAGCTCCACGCTCGCCAGCCCCCCGCTTTCTGGCCCCGCGCTCGCCAGCCCCACGCCCACTGGCCCCGCGCTCGCCGGCCCCACGCTTGTCAGCCCCGTGCTTCCTGGCCCCACGCCCGCTGGCCCCCTTCTCGCTGGCCCCGTGCTCGCCAGCCCCATGCTTGCCAGCCCCCGCGCTTTCTGGCCACGCGCTCGCCAGCCCCACGCTTTCTGGCCCCGCGCTCGCCAGCCCCACGCCCGCTGGCCCCGCGCCCGCTGGCCCCGTGCTTTCTGGCCCCGCGCTCGCCAGCCCCGCGGCCGCCAGCCCCGTGCTCGCCGGCCCCCGTGCTTGCTGGCCCCCGTGCTCGCCAGCCCCACGCCAGCTGGCCCCGCATATGCCGGCCCCGCGCTCGCTCGACCTGCGCCCGCCAGTCCCGCGCTCGCTGGCCCCGCGCTCGCTGGCCCCGCGCTCACCAGGCTCTAGCTCGCCAGTCCCCAGCTAGCCGCCCCCTAGCTCGCTGGCCCCCAGCTCCATCGGCACCGGCTCCGCCGGCTACAGCCCGCGCCGGCCCCGCGCCGTCTAGCCGCCGAGCCGCAGTGCTGCCGTGACACTGTGCCGCTGCGCTGCCACACCGCTCTGCCACCTCGACCTACCGGCGTTGGCTCCTTTCTGAGCTCGCACTCCTGCCAGCTGTCTCCACCGCTCTCTACCGCACTCCACCACACTCCACCGCTCCCCACCGTTCTCCACCGCACTCCACCTCACTCTACTGCTCTTCGCCGCCCTCCTCCGCCTTTCCTCCTCCCCTTGTCAGCGGCAGTCCGCTGCTGCAGTCGTGGTGATGACGGACTCACTGCTCCGCCTGGATGTGGAGGGTCGAGCCGTTGAGTTTGAGGCATGGCTCGTCGACCTCCGCCGCCACCTGACCGAGCAGCTCCAGGACGGCCACTCCCTGGCCGTCCATGTCGACGGTAAGCTCCCTCGCCCCGCCCCGCCTGCTGCCTTCCCTGCCGCCCCCACGTCCGCTGAGCATGAGGCTTTTGTCGCTGCCAAGCTTGCCTGTGCTGTCTGGGACTCGTGCGACGCTGTTGCTCAGCTTGCCATTAGCCACGCCCTCCCCCTGTCCGAGCGTCCCCGCTTTACCGCTGTAGCGAACGCCAAGGACTACTTAGATGCCGTCATCGCACGCTATTCCACCCCTGCCTCAGCCTCTGCCGACCGCCTGATCCTCCCCATTCCGTTCCCTGACCTTGCGTCCCTCCCCACTGTCGCTGACCTTGCCATGCACCTCCGTGCACTGGAGGCTAGCTACCGTGCCGCTAGCACTGAGGCACAGCTCACTGCCTTCCCGCTGCCGCTCTGCCCTACCGTTTACCTCATTGCCACGCGCCTGCCTGACCGCCTAGCCACTGCCCGCGACCACTTCCTTAGTCAGCACCCGGGTGACCTCACCCTCCCTGCCTTTGTCACCGCTCTGTCCGCCGTAGAGACCCGCCACCACACTATCGCTCAGTCTAGCGGTGCTGCTCCGGTCCCTATCTTCCAGGGTTGTGCTCCTTCCCAGTGCACTTACTCTGACATTTCTGCTGCTGTTGCTGAGACAACCCCTGCTCCTGAGGCCGCCGCCGCGGCCTCAGCGCAGCAGCGTCAGGGTAGGGGCCGCCGCCCCAAGAGGGGGCATGATGGAGGGAAGGGTGGTGGGGGTGTTGGGGGTGGTGGAGGTGGGGGTGGGGACGGTGGTGCAGACAACGTGACCAGGGCTGGGCCTCAGCAGCAGCAGACGCAGCAGCAGCCATCGGGACCCCTGCCGCCATGGTGGCCTGGTGGCACTGGTGG
Source organism: Closterium sp. NIES-67 (assembly GCA_027943415.1). Lineage (NCBI taxonomy): Eukaryota > Viridiplantae > Streptophyta > Zygnematophyceae > Desmidiales > Closteriaceae > Closterium > Closterium sp. NIES-67. The sequence continues at coordinate 265,303 of BQMB01001098.1, forward strand.
TGGTCGTGGTGGTGCCCCGCGTGGCTCGGTGTCGGGTGGCGGCTCCAGTATGGCCACCTGCCAATTCTAGCTCCAGACTGGCCCCCACCGCGGCACCGTCTGTGACCGTCCAGGTCACACCGCCGCCCGCTGCTACCGCCGCCTCGATTACATCTTTTCGTTTCCGCTTTGGTCCCACCTCGGACCCTCCTGAGTAGTACGCCCTGGCCCACCGCCGTGTGCCCGTCTTTGAGGTTGACATGGATCAGATTAGGACCGCTCTGTCTGTCATGTATGTTGATGACTCGAGTGTGAACGGATCTGATTACCTTGTGCTGCCTAGTGTTGGTGTGCCTCCTCTGTGTAGTCAAGATTCACCTGTTGCGTCAGGCGTAGGACCTCCTGCTTGGTTTAGCTTAGGCTCTACGCTAGCCCCTCCCCCAGCCGCCGCTACCGCTTTGCTCTCTTTCACGCTCGACTCTGGCGCGTCTGCCTATTCTTTCCGTGACCACACTTTGCTCACGCCGCTTGCTGCCCCTGCCGCCATAGCGCTTGCTGACCCCTTCTCAGGTCCGGTAGTCGTACGTAGCTCCACTACCCTTCTTTGTCCGGCGGTCCCCTCGGGCTTTCTTACGGGCTTGCACATCCCCTCGTTCTCCAGGAACCTAGTCGGTGTCTGCTGTCTTCAGGACCTTGGCGTCACCACTATGTTCCCTGGACACAAGGGGTACGCCATCTGTACCAAGGCCGCCACTCGTGCCCCTCTTACCACGTTTCCCCGGGACCCCGTGTCTGGCCCGTTCATGCTGGACACTGCGTCCCCCCCGGTGGGAGCGCCCCCCCAGATCACCACGTCCATTCAGGTAGCTGCAGCATGCTCGTGTCGGTCGCTCACTCACCCTTCACAGTTGTGGCACCACCACGTAGGTCACCCCGCTCTGCCGCGTCTGCGTCACATGTCCCATCACGAGCGTGTCCGTGGTCTCTCTGCGTCACTTCCTGCCCTCCCTCCCTTGCCTGCGCTACCGTGCATGCCCTGCATTGAGGGCTGGATGCGCCGTGCTCCCCACTCCTCCTTGCTCCTCCCTACCACTGCGCCACTTAAGTCTCTGCACCTGGACATTTGGGGTCCCACCACTATCCCTGGCCGAGCGCTACTTTCTAGTGGTTGTCGACGCCTTCACGCGCTACACCACAGTGTTTCCCCTGGAGCGGAAGGCCGACGTGCCTGACGCCCTTATCTCGTGGGTCGTAGCTGCGCAAGTCCACCGTGGCCTCCCCGTGGTGAGTCTCCACTCCGACCGTGGCGGCGAGTTTGCCTCCGGTTGTCTTGGCCAGTTCTGTCGTGCGGAGGGCATCACCCAGTCGTACACCTTGCCGAACTCACCCGCAACAGAATGGGGTCGTTGAGCGACGCATTGGTTTGGTCATGGAGGTGGCTCATACCTCCATGATCCATGCCAATGCAACCCATTTTTTGTGGCCGTTTGCGGTTCGCTACGCCGCTCATCAGCTTAACCTGTGGCCACACTCTCTGCGGCCGCAGGTTTCGCCGACCCTTCTCTGGACCGGGTTCCCTGGTGACGCATCTGCGTTCCACGTCTAAGGATGCCTTGCTCATGTTTGTGCCTCTGGCACAAACAAGGTCACTGCCCGCACCGTCCCCTTGTGTCTTCCTTGGTTTCCCCCTCGATGGATTTGACTGAAACTTTTACCACCCGCCGTCTTTCACTCCCGCGACGTCACTTTTGACGAGTCTGTCTCCTTCTACACCAGCTTTCCCCACCAAGGTCTCCTGGTTACCCCACCCCTGTTCCTGGTCCCCACTTCCTTGGTAGCCCCTGCTCCTCTTCCTCCACGTCCTGCCCCATTTGGTGTGTCTCACGCCACTCCCCTCCCGTCAGTTGTCCCGGTCGAGGAGTCGGCTGACTCTGGGGGCCCCGCGGCTTCAGTGTTGCCGCCTGTCTCCGCCGCCGCCGCAGCAGCAGCCGCCGCAGGGGTCCGTGAGCTCTGGGGGTGCTAGTCCTAGGGGTACTGTCGTGGCTTGTCCTGGCGGTCCTGGGGGTGGCACCGGTGTTATAGAGGTTTCTCGTTCTGGGGGTGCTGGTTCTAGGGGTGCTAGTCCTAGGGTTACTGTCGTGGCTCGCCCCGAAGGTCTTGGGTGTGGCACTGGTATTGGAGAGGGTTCTCGCTCTGGGGGTGTTGGCGCGGAGTGTCCCGGAGGTAGCCGTGGTCCAGCAAGAGGTCCTGGTGTTGGCGTGGAGCAGCAGTCGCCGCCGATGTCCGCCCTTCACCTCCTCGGTCTTCCCTCCCCTGACCGCCCGCCTATGCCTCCCCCACCTGTCTACGGTCCTGTATTTCCTCCGCCGGACTCGTCTCCGGCTCGTTAACCCCTGCGTTCTCCTCCAGTGTCTCCTCCTGTGTCTCCTGACCAAACGCCTTCGTCCCACTTCTGGTCTCGTCTTCCCTCTCGTGCTTGTCCTGTCTCTCCTGTCCGGCGCTCTCACCCTATGTTGCTTCGTTCCCACGCGTCTCATCCTCCCCTCCTCCCGTCACCTCCTCAGTCGTTGCTGGCTGACGCTCCACCTACCTTGTCTGACTTCCTCCGTGTTGCTAGTCTTCTTGTTCCTCGGATCCTCGCCTCTCTTGTTACCGACCCATCTCTTCCTCACTCTAGTCTTGACGCTCTTGTCACTGCCGTCACAGAATTTTCCGCTACCCGCTGCCTTGACTACGCCACAGCTCTGGTCTCTGATCATGCCCGTCCTCTGTCCGTCGGGGGTGCACCTGCCCTTGGCAGTGAAGTCCTAGAGGACAGGCAGTTCAAGCCAACTTTCCTGTCCAAGGCTGCACCTCATCTCTGCTCCATGCTTCTAGTCCTTGAGAGAGAACCGAACGCCTTTGACATCCCGAACCCTCGCACTTACGCTGAGGCGACCTTGGGACCCTGGGCCTCTCAGTGGATAGCTGCCATGGACGTGGAGATGACATCTTGAAGATCCACCGGCACCTTCGTTAACGCAGTTCTCCCACCTAGGGTGAACGTAGTGGATGACCGGTGGCTCTTCAATGTGAAGCGCCCTCCTGGAGAGCCGCCGGTGTTCAAGGCATGCTACGTTGCTACAGGCTTCAGTTAGCATGTGTTGACTTCTTTCGGACCTTCGACCCTACCCCGAAGACGACCACTCTTCGGGCGCTGCTACACGTAGTAGCACAGCGTGATTACGAGCTGCAGTCTCTCGACTTCTCCACAGCCTTTCTTCAGGGCAGTCTGCACGAGAAGGTCTACCGAGTCGCCTTCCAGGCTTCACCGGCACGTTCGCCCTGGGGACCCAGTGGCTCTTCCGGCGTCCGGTTAACGGCCTATGGCAGGTGCCCCGTGAGTGGCACGACACGCTGCGTGCTATGTTAGCTGACATGCAGCTCCTCCCATCCTCTGCAGACCCCTCGCTCTTCGTTCGTGCTGGCCAGACCCCGTTCTACATCCTTGTCTACGTAGACGACCTGGTCTTCGCTACTGCAGACAGAAACGCAGTGGCCTCCGTGAATGCTGAGCTGCTGAGGATGCACATCTGCACTGACCTAGGAGAGTTGCGTCGCTACCTTGGCCTGCAGATCTCCAGGGACAGAGCAACGTGCACCATCACTCTTGCACAGTCACACTTGGTGCGCCAGGTCCTTCAGAGGTTAGGCGTTCAGTTCTCCTCCGCATAGCCCACACCTCTGCTAGCAGATCACATGCTCTTGGCTTTTGTCCCTGACAGACCTAAAGCAGGTGCGCTCGGACAGGGGAAGGGCATGACTAATCGCAAGCTGTGCGACAGCGTCACGCGACAACCAGACAGCACGGGCAAGGGCAGCAGCTGCAGCAGACTCACGGTCACCAGAGGTGGGGTCAGCGGGGAGGGCAGCAGGGGGGTCCAGGCAGGGGAGCGTACCATCGATGTGGACGGCCAGGGAGTGGCCGTCCTGCCGCTGACCAGTCAAGTGTCGCTGGAGGTCGACGAGCCACGAGTCGAACTCAATCTGCTGCCCCTCGGCATCAAAACGCAGGACCGAGTCCGCCATCATGGTTGCAGCAGTAGGAGAAAGACAGTAATGGGCAAGAGAGTGCATCGGAAAGCGGTTATGTGCGGTGCAGTGCGGTACTGTGCGGTGGAGGGAGGTGCAGTACGGTAGGGTGCAGTGCAGTGCGGTGCAGGGCGGTGCAGTGCGGTGCAATGCGGTGTAGAGCAGTGCCGGGCGGTGCAGCGTGCTGTAGAGGGGCAAAGGACGGCGGCGAGGCGTCTAGAAGACGGGGCCGCCGCCGGCAAGGCGACGGGGCCGGCAAAGAGGTGGGGCCAGCAGGGAAACGAGGCCGGCTGGGAGGGGGGGGGGCGCGAGGTGACGGGGCCACGGGGCCGCGAGGTGACGGGGCAGCGGGGCCGCGAGGTAACGAGGCCGCGGGGCCGCGAGGTGACGGGGCCGCGGGACCGCGAGGTAACGGGGCCGCGGGTCCGCTAGGGGACGGGGCCGCGGGGCCGCTAGGGGACGGGGCCGCGGGGCCGCTAGGGGACGGGGCCGCGGGGCCGCTAGGGGACGGGGTCGCGGGGCCGCAAGGTGACGGGGCCGCGGGGTCGCTAGGGGACGAAGCCGCGGGGCCGCTAGGCGACGGGGTCGCGAGGTAGCAAGGTGACGGGGCCATGGGGCTGCTAGGGGACGGGGGCCCGGGGCCGCTAGGGGACGGGGCCGCGGGGCCGCTAGGTGACGGGGCCGCGGGGCAGCTAGGCGACGGGGCCGCGGGGCCGCTAGGCGACGGGGCCGCGGGGCCGCTAGGGGACGGGGCCGCGGGGCCGCTAGGCGACGGGGCCGCGGGGCCGCTAGGCGAGGGGGCCGCGGGGCCGCTAGGCGCCGGGGCCGCGGGGCCGCTAGGCGAGGGGGCCGCGGGGCCGCTAGGGGACGGGGCCGCGAGGTGACGGGGCCGCGGGGCCCTGAGGTGACGGGGCCACTAGGGAACGGGGCCACGGGGCCGCTAGGTGACGGGGCCACGGGGCCGCGAGGTGACAAGGCCGCGGGGCGACGAGGCGGCTAGGACCGAGGGCGGAAGCGCTTGGGGGGGGGGGGGAGGGGGGGGGGCTACGTACTCATGATACCATGTTCAAGTAAAAGAAAGTCAAGAACAAGGCATACAAGTGAATATATCCTTATGGGTTGTACTCCCTAAGGCACAACCCTATATAGTGTACAGAAACATACAATATATGTTTGACAGGTACTTGGGAGGCTTTCTCCGGAGAAGGTGGATGTATGGAGCCAAACCCTTCTGATGACATCCCTTCTTGTCCTAGTGGTTAGGACTGGTGACTTTATGATAGAAATATTGCAGCAGCAGAACATGGAAGCATTGGGTAGCCAAGCCTGCCATGTTGAGGCTGTTGAGAGGTTTTTGTCAACAAATATATATGTACATTAGCTAGGTCATATTGGTTTATAGCCTAGCTAGTTTATTTCTTAGTGAGTACAGCCCTAGTTTTGTATCCCTCGACATTTTCCCTTAGTCACACTTTCCCCGCTACTCTAACATGGTATTGAGCTATGTTAGATTTTTTCTTTTTCGTCGTTTCTCACGCTTCCGCCGTTACTCACGCTACCGCCATTATTGCAGCTTCTTATTTTTTGCGCGTGTGCACCTCTCTCAATTTCGCACACTGTACCGGTAGCCTTCCAATTTCGCGCACTGTAACCTAGACACCCTCCCTCTCAGAGTGGCGAGATAATTAGAAAGAAAACTACAGTACAGAGTACTGTTACCTAGTCGGTTGTACTCTCTAAAGGCAGACACCTAGCTAGCCTATACTAACATATTGCATATATGTTTGACACACCCCCTAGGCTAGACAAGGGTTAGTGCCGGGCAAGAGACACGCAACTCAGGGTGGCACTACTAGTGGAACTTCTGAGGCATGGGTCTGAAGACCAGTTTGGGGAGTACAGACAAGACAAGAGCAAACCAGGGCTGCACTACTAGTCCTGCCACTGGAGTAGAGGCCACAAGGCCAGTCAGGAGAGTATAATAGGAGTAATACACAATCAAGGCCCTAGCAAGTGTGAAGCTACAGGAACTAGACCTAGCTGTACACAGTGCCGCTGACGATCTTTAGCCGCAAGCGACCTAGCAAAGATATCAACTGTGAGAGTAGGAGAGAGAGAGAGAGAGAGAGAGAGAGAGAGAGAGAGAGAGAGAGAGAGAGAGAGAGAGAGAGAGAGAGAGAGAGAGAGAGAGAGAGAGAGAGAGAGAGTGAGAGGTACAAGAAGCGGGTTGTCCTCTTTACAGTAGGATCCAGTACTTTGTAGAACACCTAACACCTACCAAGCCTACACAACTATATACAAATAATATATATGTTGACACACCCACTAGGCTTGGTAGGCGCTTTCAGAGTTAGAAAAATTGACTAGAATGAGAGATACAAGGTGCTTTTGTGCTAAGGGGTTGTACTCTCTAAGAGTACGCACCTATCTAGCCTATAAGACATATACATATATGTAGCTAGGGTGGCACTATGAGTCCAACCTCTGAGGAAAGGGTCCAAGGACTAGACAGCAAGAGTACAAACTAAACAAGAGTAATCCAGGGTGGCACTACTAGTCCAGGCAGTGGAACAAGAGCTAAAAGGCCAGTCAAGATAATATATGAAGAGGAACACAATCAAGGTCCTAGCAAGTGAGAGGCTACAGGAACTACACAAGGCTGTACACAATGCCGCTGATGATCTTTAGGCGCAAGCGCCTTCGTAAAGATATCAGCTGTGTTGGCACTAGAGGCCAAGTGTACTACGCGGGCCTGGCGGCTCTGCTGTAGCTCACGCAGGAGGAAGTACTGCAGCTGTATGTGTTTCCCTCTGCCCTTTAGTCGAGGATCATAACCCTGTTGTCAACGTACAGAACTAGGGCAGAGCTAGGCCGCTCACCTAAGTCGGTGAGCAAGAAAATCAGCCCGCGGAGCTCCTGTGCCGCCATGGCACCAGCGTAGATCTCAGCCTCACAGCTAGACCGGGCAACATACAGTGGCGGAAAAAATTGCCCGGATGTTTAGTACTTTGAAACTTATCGCTATGCCACACTTGTTTCGAAAATAGTAACACCATTTTTTTCCCCTTCTGTTACAAGGTTGTCGAGTTCTGCTTCAACCGTATCTTGCTTGGTGCGATTGTGACACAACCGAAAAGCGGGGTTGAGATTTACTCCTCGGCTGTCGAACCGGACAGTTCGTACCGAGCGACGTTCAAGATCTATTTTCGCCCGTCACTCAGTGTGCACATCGTCTCGCGCAACAGTTGCTAGTGTACGAGTTAGTCCTGAAGCGAACCTACGACCGCATCGCCACGAAGCCGGTAGATGACAAGAAGTGCGCGCGAATCATGAGCATGTTGCGGAAAGGGCATTCGACTAGGAAAATAGCTGAAGTTCTTGGCATAGGCTAGATCACCGTGCACGATTACGGTCTGAAGGTGATTGCCGAGACTAGTCGCGATGAGGTGCGACCCACAATGCCCACGGCCGGCCGCCCCCGCTTAATCACAACCCGACTCCAGCGCGGAATAGGTCGAGCGATTACAAGCGGCAAGGCGAGAAGTAGTGTAGACGCCGCAAAGATGTTGCTGGAGAAGCACGATCTGGCTGTAGACTCATAGACGGTCAGGAACTCATTACGATCTGCGGGCTTGATCGCCGTGCAGAAGCCCAAGAAACCCACGCTCTCACCAAAAAAACATACGTGATCGTCTCGATTTCGCGATGTCGCATGCCGACTGGACGCTAGAGGACTGGAAGCGGGTGATTTGGTCTGATGAGACTAAGATAAACCGTTTCTGCTCCGACGGACATGCGTACACCTGTGTTCGCGAGGGCACCAGCCTCCAGAGCCATCAAGTCCAACAGATAGTTAAGCATGGGGGCGGTTTTGTGATGGTGTGGGGTTGCATGACGGATGAGGGGGCGGGGTTCATGTGCAAGATAGATGGCAGGATGGATGGGCCGCTGTATCGCAGCATCTTGCAAGATGAGCTCAAACAGACCATCGATTTTTTCAAGCTCCCCCCCTCAGAGGTCATTTTCCAGCATGACAATGATCCCAAGCACAGGTCCCGTCTGGTCCAAGACTGGCTTGGGGAGTAGGAGTACGCGGTGCTGGAATGGCCCTCGTCCTCCCCGGACCTTAACCCGATAGAGCACCTCTGGGCACACTTGAAAAGGCAGCTGGCGACGTACGAAAAACCACTTAGTGGAATGCTGGAGCTGTGGGAGAGGGTGCAGGAGGAATGGGACAAGATACCGGCGGAGGTGTGTTCAAACCTCATCGACAGTATGCCGAGGAGGATCAAGGCAGTGATTCGGGCAAAGGGACGCTGGACTAGGAACTAGTTTTTGAAGAATCTAGTTTGCTGCCTGTCCTCGGTACAAATTGTCCGGATGTGCTCTTATGATATGCTTAGGTGTTTAAGGACCATGTATTATACTACTCTGGTGTTTGTCGACGTGAATGAGTGCTCTAAGTGATCTTCTCAACGTGTATGCACACCATAAATTAAGGCTTAATGTTTACGCCACTGCACTCATCAAAATGCAGAAAAAGACTGAACATGTGGACTTTTTTTCCGTCACTGTATGTGCAGGCGGCGTGTCTCTTACTGCCATGGAACGTAGTAGTGACGCCTCGGTCCTGAAGGTGACTGACACCTACTAGGTTCCTGGCAAATGAGAGGATGTGCAGACCGATGAGGGAGCCGGAAGGGGACAGTTGGACAAGGGAGAGTGGTGGTGCTACGTGCGACAGCTGTGGCAAAGGAATGTGCTAGTGCGATGCGGACATGCATAGGAAGCGGGGTGAGAGCAGTACTGCCTCTAAAGAAGCAACGAGACGCACCCGAGTCAATGATAAAGGAGAGGGCCGCCTCAGGAGGGGCAGAGGAGGAGCCTAGGGGACACGGAGTAGAGGCTCCTATACTAGACACAGTGGTGGGACCTAGACCCCTAGGCCCCAAGGCCCCTGATCCTCCAGAGAAACCACATTGGCCCCAGGATAGTGACCGCCCCAAGGCCGCACCTCCAGAGCCTCCACCTCGCCCAGCACCCCCAAGACCCCACTGCGGCTTCTGCAGTTGCCGTCGCTGCTGCTGCTGCTCCTGCTTCTGCTGCGGCTGCTGCTGCTGCTGCTGTGGCTGTGGCACTGGTTAGAGAGCCAGGAAGCAGATGTCGAGGTCATGGAGCTAGAAGCCAAGGAGGTAACTAATGTGATGCTCTAGGAGTGTGCAGTCTAGGTGTGGGCTCACCAGCTGTAGACGGTGAGCGAGAAATCAAAGAGCGGAGGTAAGTGCCCGGTGGTCTGGCCGAGGGACGGATCCGAACGAGGCCATCATGCCGAGAGGAGAGGCATCGAGGAACTCTAGAAACGAGGAGGAGACTAGTGGGAGGCACTAGGTGCTACAGGAGCGCTAGCGGAGGTAGTAGCAGTGGCAAATGTGGCCTGAGCAGTGGCAGCGAGCAGGAGGCAAGAATCTGCAAATAGGAGTAGGAAGCAAATGAGTAGGAAGTACGCACGAGAGGAGCTACTAGGAGCAACGCGCCGAGGAGCTAGCTAGGAGTCACTAGGACCGGCGGCACAGGGCGAATGATAGTCCACACGGCACAGGGGACTCACGAGGCTGGCGGCCGACTGGCGACTGGCGGCTGGTGGTCGGCGGCTGGCCGCAAGTGGTGGCAGCTGGCGGCTGATGGCTGGGGGTCAGCAGCTGGTTGCCGGCGGTCGGATGCTGGTGGCTGGCAACTGCAGTGGCGACAGGAGGGGCAGCGGCGGCTGCAGTGGCAGTGGCGGCAGCGGTGGAAGCAGCAGCTGCAAGGACAATGATGGCAATGGTGGCATTGGTGGCTGCAAGGGCAGCGTCGGCAGCAGCAGCTGTAAGTGTGGTGGCGGCAGTGGCAGCTGCACAGGCAGCGTTGGCAGTGGCGGCTGCAGCTGGCTGTAGCAGCGGCAGCGGCAGTGGCGGCAATGGCAGGGGGTTGCAGCAGCTGCGGCAGTGGCAGCGGCGGCAGTACAAGCTGCGGCAGCACAAGCGGTGGCAGCTGCAGTGGCAGCAGCAGCTGCAGCAGTGGGCAGCGGCGGCACTGGCGGTTGGAAGGGCAGCGGTGGCAATGGCGGCTGCAGCTGGCGGCTGCAGCTGCAGAGGCGGCAGCGGCAGTGGCGGCAGCTGCAGTGGCAGCAGCGGCAGTGGCGGTATCAGCTGCAGGAGTGGCAGCGGCAGCAGTGCAGCTGCAGCGGCAGAGGCGGCAGCGGCAGCGGCGGTAGCGGCTACAGCAGTGGCAGAGGCGGCAGCGCAGCTGCAGCAGCAGAGGCGGCAGCGGCAGTGGCAGCAGCAGCTGCAGCAGTGGCAGTGGCAGCAGTGTGGGCTGCTGCAGCGGCAGTGGCAGCAGTGGCTGCAGTGGCAGCGGCGGCTGCGGCAGCGGCAGTGGCTGCAGAAATTGCGGCAGTGGCTGCAGTGGTTTTGGCAGTGGCTGCAGCGGTTGTGGCAGTGGCAGGGGCTGCAGCGGCAGGGGCAGCAGTAGCGGCAGCCGTGGGAGTTGCAGCAGTTGTGGCGACAGTGGCAGTGGCACAGGCAGCAGCAGTGGCGGCTGCAGTGGCAGTGGCTGTCTGGCGACTAGCTGGCAGTGGCAGTAGCAGCAACGGCAGTGGCAGCTGCAAGGGCAGCAGCGGAGCGGTGGCTGATAGGGCAGCCGCGGCAGTGGCGGCTGCAAGGGCAGCAGCGGTAGTGGCGGCTGGAAGGGCAGCAGCTGCAACGGCAGTGGCGGCAGCGGCAGCGGCAGCGGGAGCACAGGTTGCTGCAGCGGCAGTGGCGGCAGAGGCAGTGGCTGCAGTGGCAAAGGCGGCTGCGGCAGCGGCAGTGGCGGCAGATGCAGTGGCTGCAGTGGCAGAGGCAGTTGCTGCAGTGGCAATGGCTGGTGTGGCAGCGAGCTGGCCAGTGACGAGCTGACAGGCGCTGCGGGCTAGTAGCTCACAGCAGGTGCTGGCGGCGAGCTGGCTAGCACTGCTGGCGGCACGCTAGCTAACGCGCTGGCTAACGTGCTGGCTAGCGGGTTGGCGTGTTGGCTGGCGAGTTGAATGGCGTGCTGGCTAACGTGCTGGCTAGCGCGTTGGCGGGTGTGCTGGCTAGCGTGCCGGCCAGTGCGTTGGCTGGCACGTCTGCTAGCGTGCTGGCTAGCGTGCTGCTGGCGAGTGAGCTAGTGAGCTCACTGGCTAGCGGGCTGGCTTGCTCGTCGGCCTGCTGGCTGCCGTAGGAAACAGCGCGAACGCTAGGGGGCAGTGTCAAACATATATGCAATATGTTAGTATAGGCTGGTTAGGTGTATGCCTTTAGAAAGTACAACCCACTAGGTAAAAGTACTCTGTACTGTTCCTTCTAATTCTCTGGCTACTCTGAGATGGTATCGAGTAGGTTCCGTCCTCCCACCCGCTTCCGCCCCCGCCCTTCCCTTAGCGCCCCGCTATTCCCTTAGCGCCCCGCTGGCCGGTTAGCGCCCTCCTGGCCCCGTACGCCCTGCTGGCCCCTTAGCGCCCCGCTGGCCCGGTAGCGCCCTCCTGGCCCCGTACGTCCCGCTGGCCCCTAAGCGCCCCGCTGGCCCGTTAGCGCCCTCCTGGCCCCGTTCCTGCCCCGCTGGCCCCCCTAGCGCCCTGCTGGTCCCTTGCGCTCCGCTGGCCCCGTTTGAGCCAGCTCTCGTTCCTGCTGTCCCCAGCGTGCCGCGCTGCCGCCGTGCCGCCGTGCCGCCGTGCCGCCACCATGCCGCCGTACCACTGTGCGGTCGCCGTGCCGTCGCCGTGCCGTCGCCGTGCCGCCGCCTCGCCGTCGCCGTGCCGCCGCCGTGCCGCTGCCGTGCCGCCGCAGTGCCGTCGCCGTGCTGCTGCCGTGCTGCCGCAGTGCCGCCGCCGTGCAGCTGCCGTGCCGCCGCCGTGCCGCCGCCGTGCCGCTGCCGCGCCGCCGCCGCGCCGCCGCCGTGTAGCTGCAGTGCCGCCGCCATGCCACTGCCGTGCCGCTGCCGTGCCGTCGCTGTGCCGCTGCCGTGCCGCCGCCGTGCCACTGCCGTACTGCCGCCGTGCCGCCGCCGTGCCGCCGCCGTGCCGCTGCCGTGCCGCCGCCTTGCCGCCGTCCTCCCGCCGCCGCCAAGTTGCGCCGTGGAGCCGTGGAGCTGCGCTGCAGTGTAGCCGTGCCGCAGTGCCTCCGTGGCACCGTGGAGCCGCGCCGCAGTGTAGACGTGCCGCAGTGCCGTTGTGGCGCCCATGTAGCCGCATTGTCGGGCCGACGTGCCACCGTGAAGACGTGCCGCCGTGTCGCCGTGCCGCCGTGTTGTTGAGGACGTGCGATGGCGGACGTTGTGCTGCGCTTGGACACGGAGGGGCACGCGATCGACTTGGATGCCTGGCTTGTCGACCTTCGCCGTCACCTGACAAGTCAATGCCATGATGGCCACTCCCTGGCTGTTCGTATCGATGGCTTGCTTCCCCACCCCCTTGTGCCGGTTGCCCTCACTGACGCCCCCACCACTGCTAAGCGTGAGGCCTTTACTGCGGCTGCACTTGCTCGCGCTGTCTGGGATTCGCGTGACGCTGTAGTGCAACTTGCCATTAGTCATGCCCTCCCCATGTCTGAGCGTCCCCGCTTTACCGCTGTAGCGAACGCTCTGGCGTTCTTAGATACAGTGTTGATCGCTACTCCATGCCCACCTCCGCTGGCCGCCTGATCCTCCCCATGCTTTTTCCTGACCTAGCGGCCTTCCCCACTGTCGCTGTCCTAGCCACTCACCTCCGTGCACTCGAGGCTAGCTACCGCGCCAGTAGCACTGAGGCCCAGCCCACTGCCTTCCCGCCGCCGCTGTGCGCTACCCTTTACCTCATAGCCACGCGCCTTCCGGACCACTTAGCCCCTGCCCGTGACCACTTCCTTAGTCAGCACCCTGGTGACCTCACCCTTACTGCCTTTGTCGCTGCCCTATACGAGATAGAGAGTCGCCAGCGTACCATCGCTCAGTCGAGTGGTACTGCGTCAGTCCCTATCTTTTAGGGCTGTGCACCCTCCCAGTGCACGTACGCTGACGTTTCTGCCGCTGTCGCCGAGACAGCCCCTGCTGCTGAGACCGCCGCTGCGGCCTCAGCGCAGCCACGTCAGCGTAGGGGCCGCCGCCCCAAGGGGGGGCGTGGTGGAGGTCAGGGTGGTGGGGGTGGTGGAGGTGGGGGCGGGACAGCGGTTCCGATGAGGGGACCGGGGCTGGTGCCCCGGAGCAGCAGCAGCCACAGCAGCAGCAATTGCGGCATCAGCACCAGCCGCAGCAGTAGCCGCAGCAACAGCAGTCGCGGCAGCAGTAGCAGCAGCAGTCGTGGGGCCGCCTCCCACCGGGGTGGCCTGGTGCCTCTGGTGGTGGTGGTTGTGGTGGCGGCCCTCGCAGCTCGGCGTCGGGCGGCAGCTCTAGCTATGGGGGCTGCCAGTACCAGCTCCAGACCGGCCCCTTGCGCGGCACTGTTTGTGGTCGTCCGCATCCTACCATCCACTGCTTCCGCCGCCTCGACGACCTCTATTGCCGCCGCTTCGGCCTGGTGTTGAACCTCCCCAACTGGTTCAGTCTTGTATGCCATGGTGTGCCTGTTTTTTAGTTAGACATGGATCAGACTTTTTCTACTTTGAATTCCCAGTATGCTGATGCCTCTAGTGTGATCGGACCTTATTAGGTGTGAAACCTGTGTGTAGTCTAGACTCCCATGCTGCGTCAGGCGTAAGACCTTCTGCCTTGTTTATTCTAGGCTCAACGCTCTCTCCTCCACCGGCAGCAGCTTCCGCTTCGCTCTCCTTCACGCTTGACTCTGGCGCGTCTGCCTGCTTCTTTCGCAACCACACTAAGCTGACACCGCTTGCCGCCCTTGCTGCTGTCGTGCTTGCTGACACCTCCTCGGGCCCTGTACTTGCTCGTAGCTCCAATACCCTTCTTTGTCCGGCGGCTCCCGCAAGATCCCTTACGGGCCTACACATCTCCTTGTTCTCCAGGAACCTAGTTGGTGTCGGCTGTCTTCAGGACCTTGGCGTCACCATTACGTTCCCTGGACATGAATGGTATGCGATCTATACCGACGCCGCTACAAGTACCCCCCTCACCACGTTCCCCTGGGACCCTCGATCTGGCCTGTTTACCCTCGACACTGAGTCCCCATTGGTGAGGGCGTCCCCCCAGGGGCTTGCGTCTACTCAGTTGGCTGTGGCCTGCTCGTGTCTGACGCTCACTCACCCATCACGTCTGTGGCACCACCGTCTAGGTCACCCCGCACTCCCTCGTCTCCGTCACATGTCCCAGCACAGTCTTGTCCTAGGTCTCCCTACGTCGCTCCCTGCCCTCCCTCCCTCGCCTGCGCTGCCGTGCATGCCTTGAGTTGAGGGTCGGTTGCGCCATGCTCCTCACTCCTCCTCGCTTCGCCCTACCACTGTGGCACTACAGACCCTGCACCTGGACCTCTGTGGCCTAGCCCTCGTCCCCGAGCCACGTCGAGAGCGCTACTTTCTACTGCTTGTCGACGACTACACGCGCTACACCCCAGTGTTTCCTCTGCAACGGAAGGCCAACATGCCTGACATTCTTATTCCGTAGGTCGTAGCTGTGCGCGTCCATCGCGGTCTCCCTGTGCTGTGTCTCCACTCCGACTGTGGTGGCGAGTTTGCCTCTGGTCGGCTTGGCCAGTTCTGTCGAGCGTAGGGCATCACCCAGTCATACACCCTGCCGGACTCCCCGCAACAGAATGGGGTCGCTGAACGGCGCATCAGTTTGGTCATGGAGGTGGCTCATACCTCCATGATCCATGCCGGTGCACCCCATTTTCTGTGACACTTCGGTGTTCGCTACGCCGCTCACCAACTTGACCTGTGGCCGCACTCCCAATGGCTGCAGGTTTCACCGACCCTTCTCTGGACCGTGTTCCCTGGTGATGCATCTGCGTTCCACATCTGAGCTGCCTTGCTCACGTTTGTGCCTCTGGCCTAGACAAGCTCACTGTACGCACAGTCCCCTGTGTCTTCCTTGGTTTACAACTCGACTCCTCCGACTGGCACTTTTATCACCCGTCGTCCCACCGCTTCTTTTACTCGTGTGACGTCACCTCTTACGAGTCTGTCTCCTTCTACCACCGCTTTTCTCACCGAGGACTCCCGGTTTCCCCGCCCCTGTTTCTGGTTCCCGCTCACACGCTAGCCACTGCTTCTCTCCCCCCTTGTTCTGCCCCATCTGGTGTGTCTCAAGTCACTCCCCTCCCGTCGGTTGTCCCGTTCGAAGAGTCGTCTGACTCTAGTGGCCTCCTGGCTCCGTTCGCGCCGCCGGTCTCTGCCCGAGTGTCTCCTCCGCCGCCAGAGCCACCTAGCAGCAGCTGCAGTCGCTGCCGCCGTAGCCGCAGTCGCCGCCGCCAGAACAGCAGCCGCCGCAGGGGTCCACCGGTCCTGGCGGTGGCTCTTGTGCTGGCGAGGGTTCTCGTTCTAGGGGTGATGTCGTGGAGCTTCTCGGAGGTAGTCATAGTGCAACTAGAAGCTCTAGTGTCGGCGTGGAGCCGCAGCAGCAGCAGTCGCTGACGGTGTCGGCCCTTCGCCCCCTCGGTCTTCCTCCCCCCGACCCCACGCCTGCGCCTCCTTCGTCGCCGCCTCCCCTGCCTATCTACGCCCCTGTGCTTCCTCCGCCGGACTCGTCTCCGACTCGTTTTCACCCTCGTTCCCCTCCTGTGTCTCCTCCCCAGTCTCCTGACCCGACGCCTCCATCTCACGTCTACTCTCGCCGTCCCTCACGTCTTGACGCTCTTGTCGCTACGGTCGCTGACTTCGCCTCAACCCGCCGCCTTGACTACGCCACTGCTCTGGTCTCTGACCCTGCCTGTCCTCCGTCTGTCAGGGGTGCTCCTGCCCTCGGCAATGACGTCCTGGAGGACCGTCAGTACGAGCTTGCTTTCCTGTCCGTGGCTGCTCCCCATCTCTGTTCCATGCTTCTAGTCCCTGAGGGTGACCCCGACGCTTTCGACATCCCGACCCCTCGCACTTACGTTGAGGCGGTCTCGGGACCCTGGGCCTTTGAGTGGATAGCTGCCATGGAGCAGGAGATGGCATCTTGGAGATCCACTGGCACCTACGTCGACACAGTTAGCCCACCTGGGATGAACGTAGTCGATGGCCGCTGGCTCTTCAAAGTGAAGCACCCTCTAGGAGAGCCGCCTGTGTTCAAGGCTCGCTACGTGGCTTGAGGTTTCAGTCAGCGTGAGGGGGTGGACTTCTTCCAGACCTTCGCTCCGACCTCGAAGATGACTACTCTTCGGGTGCTACTACACGTAGCAGCTCAGCGTTACTACGAGCTTCACTCCCTCGACTTCTCCACTGCGTTTCTTCAGGGCAGTCTACACGAGCAGGTCTACCTGCGCCGCCCTCAGGGATTCACTGGTACCTTCCCTCTTGGGACCCAGTGGCTCCTGCGGCGCCCCGTCTACGGCCTGCGATAGGCTCCTCGTGAGTGGCACGACACGCTGCGTGCTACCCTTGCTGACCTACAGTTCTTTCCGTCCTCTGCAGACCCCTCGCTCTTTGTTCGTGCTGGCCAGACTACGTTCTACATCCTTGTTTACGTAGACGACCTGGTCTTCGCCACTGCAGACAGGGACGCACTGGCCTCCGTGAAGGCAGAGCTGCTGAAGAGGCACACTTGCACTTGCATTGGAGAACTGCACCATTACCTTGGCTTGCAGATCTCCAGGGACAGAGCAGCGCCAGGTCCTTCAGAGGTTCGGTCGATTTTTCTCCTCTGCACAGCCCACCCCTCTGTCTGTAGACCACAGGCTCTCTGCTCTAGTTCCTGAGGAGTTGGTGGAGCCCAGTGGCCCTTACGCAGAGCTGGTGGGTTGCCTCATGTACCTGATGACTTGCACTCGCCCAGATCTCGCATACCCTCTCAGCATCCTGGCTCGCGTTGTGGCCACAGGGAGACAACGACCTCAGCACTGGTCTGCCGCTAAGAGGGTTTTGCGTTATCTTGCAAGTACATCGGGCATGGGGTTAGTGGTTGGAGGGCATAGGCCAGTGGTCCTTACTGGGCACACTGACGCTTAGTGGGCAGACGACTCTGTGACTCTTAGGTCCTCACAGGGCTACGGCTTTAGCCTTGGTTCAGGTGCTGTCTCGTGGAGAGCTACTCGCTCCTCATCTGTTGCTCAGTCCAACTGTGAGGCCGAGATCTACGCCGGTGCCATGGCGGCACAGGAGCTCCGCTGGCTGACCTTCTTGCTCACTGACTTAGGTGAGCGGCCTAGCTCTGCCCCGGTCCTGTATGCTGACAACAGAGCCATGATCCTCCTGTGTTAGGAGCCGCGACTCGAGGGTAGAGCGAAGCACATCCAGCTGCGGTACTTCCTCCTGCGTGAGCTGTAGCAGTGTCGCCAGGCCCGCGTAGTAGACTTGGCCTCCGATGCCAACACAGCTGATATCTTTACGAAGGTGCTTGCGCCTAAAGATCATCAGCGGCACTGTGTACAGCTTGGTCTTGTTCCTGTAGCTTCTCACTTGCTAGGGCCTTGATTGTGTACAAACCTTTTCAATATATATTACCCTGACTGGCCTTGTGGCCTCTCTTAGTGGCTGGACTAGTAGTGCCGCCCTGGTCTTGCTCTTGCCTTGCCTGTATTCCTTTGAGTGGTCTTTAGACCCTTGCCTCAGAGGCTGGACTAGTAGTGCCGCCCTGAGCTGCTTCTTCTCCTGTGAGGCACTGCCCCTATATAGTCTAGGGGGTGTGTCAAATGTAACTTATGTAGTTACTATAGACTATACTGGATTGTGCCTTAGAGGGTACAACCCCTAGTCTATATATCTCGGTATCCTTCTATTTTACTCAACTACTCATCTTGATAATGACTACCTTGTATGATGCTAGCATGCAATGGAAACTGCTCCTTGATGTTCCCCTCTTTACAAGACCAGCTGCTGCAGCTGCATGAGCCGCTCCTTGTTGGCTGGCTGTTGACAGGAATATTGGTGAGTCATGTGTCATACACCAAGGAGGTGATGGATGTCAACAAATATACATATCTATGTTAGTTAGGTGAGATTTGTTACAGCTAAACTAGGTCAGTTGTGTAATAATTTGTCAGGTCTAAGTATAGAATCTAAACACTTGGAAAACCTCAAGTGTTAGTCCATGATCTTTACTAGAATGGTAGACTAGTAAGATAGCGGAAGTCTTGTAAAAACATGATTGTCAAGGTTGAATCACCTGAGTGCGTGAACTTGTGGGTAATCAAAAGTTAATAATGGAAAGACATAACAAGGATTTATAATTCTAGGAAAAGTACCTATTCGCTAATGTACCTGTTCGTCACTATCGCGCTATGCGCCCTAAATGACAATGAAGAGGTGCGACTGTTCGCGTGACTGAAACGACTGTCCCCATGATGAGCGCTATTTGCTGACGTCATCCTACGGACTTATATTCTACAGTTGGATTCGACACTTTCTACACATAATTGACTTACAGAAATGCTAAGTAAGAATTATATCACAACAAGTTCCTAGAGGGTACAATACCCACTCATGTGTCACATGCGCTATTCTGACAATGGAGACATTGGGGGCCAAGGAGGGTCGCAGTCTGGCACAACACGAAGGGGAGATTGATACATTACCCACTGAGGCTATGGGGGCAAGGAGGTTCATACTGTCTATGGAAACCTACTGTAATGAATGAGTAATTCCTTACTGTGGCTTGCTACAGGGCGTACGACTCGAACAGTCCCGAACCATCGCCAGGGTTCCAGACCTTTCAGTTCGAGCCTCCTGGGCCTTTCCGGACCTCGCTACGACACATCGGGGCCCTTCGACACTTTTCCCGAACCTTCCGATCCTACGTGCAGGATCACCCTAGGCTCTCTATATATTGTGTGTTATTTCATTTTATTGTCATTCACTGGTTCACAGTTTCGCCATTGCCCTCCGCGCTACTCGGCAGTCCCATTCATAACACTTGGTATCAGAGCCACTTTCCTCACCCGCTGGGCTTCCGAGGGCATAACGTTTTTGGGTTGCGGAGCAACCTATTGCGATCGATTGTAAGGAATTTTTTTTCAAGTTTGTGATTTGGAAAAATGATCAAAACTAAAAAAAACCTTGCCTAATAAATTGTTCAATACCTAAATATAAAACGTTTGTCATTGTTTCCATTTTTTCCCGTGACGTATTTTTGTCATTGACAAAAATAGGCTATCACTTCCCCAGCTAAGTGGGGGAAGTCGAAAGCCTATTATGTCGACAACACTCCGTGGGATAATAAATTTCATAATAGCAAGAAAAATATATTGCACTTATTATCTCCAGTTCTATCCATGTAGTAAATGGATGTTATTGGGCCAACAACATACATGAAGAGAAAATCATCAGCAAGCAATAAAATTTTGGCAAGCAACGATGCAATTCGGACAGCTTGGAATAGGAACGGCGTTTAACCGAAGCCCATTACGAAGCCACTTTTCAACTTTCATGAATGCTTGGAATCATGGATCAAATATACAATAATACCATGGGAATCAAAGGGGATCGGGAAATAAGGCAACAAATAAAGCAAGAAACAGTCAGTGAACACAAATTAGAGAATCATACAAGAAAGTAAGAATAAAGGGTTGCAAAAAACGGTGAAACGGAAGTCGAAATGGGCTGCAGCTCAATAAATCGTTGTAGATCTAGGTCGAAGTGGGATGTAGCCCCATGGGAAGGGGCAGGGAATGAATGCATGGGGAAATAGGGGAAAACAGGAAATCGGAAAGAAGACAAGGTATGGACGAGAGAAGAGGAGAAGGGCACGGCGAGAGGGTAGAATCCGTACCTTGAAATAGAGTTGAAATGTGTCCCGTGGTTCCTTAACAAGCTAGAGCACCTAGAGACCTAGAGAGATATTGGAAAAGTGAAAGGATGTATACTTGTTAGGAAAACAGCAAAGAACATAAGAAGAGAGGGACCTAGGGAAAGAAAGGAGGGAAAAGCTAGTATGATTATCAAACTAGGAGGTTGACGACATGCTAAGAAAGAAACGAGGACTTTACCCAACTATGGGATGGCCTTGGCTAGAACGCTAGAATAAAATTGCTGGAGGTGAGGAGGAAGCTGTGAGATCGAGGAATGGAGGAAGAAGAAAGATTGAGTGTGAGAAGGAGGAAGAAAAGTTCGAGAATGTGGGTGGAACGGCCAGGCTCTCGCAGCTCTGAAGGAAGTTCCATCTATTTTCTCGTTTCCATCAGAAACTGCCCAGCTAGATTGCAATTTGTGAATTAGTTTTCGAACTTATTAGGGCGTACTCTATATCTTTAGATCATTGCACGTGCTGCATCATTGACTACGGGGACTACAAGTTCGAAAATTCATCGTTTCGCGTATTGCAAGTTCCATAACCAAATAAACGGTGAAACTCAATGAAACTGGAAATATAGAATAGGCCCTCGTGATTCGCGTCATTGACGAAGCCAGGCGCGCTTTGACGAAAAAAAAAAATCCGAACGGGTGGCAGAACAAATTCGACGTTACTGGACGGCTACAGTATTATAGGTCAGAAATTTCGCGCGTGACGAGCCTCGCGACTAGGCGCAAAAAAACAAAACCTGCCAGGTGGCAACTTTCGCCACCCAGCAGGGAAATCACATCGCACAGTATCGAGAGTGACGATACTAAAACGAAAACGGAAACGAGATGAAGTAAGATATGTAGCGTAAGAATAAACAGTACACAAAAGTAACATAAGAATCTAAAACAGGAAATAGAAGAACCAGCTCTAGGTGGCGGTTTCCACACTTGACAGTCATGACATGTTAATAATTTGAATTATATAAAACAAAGAATATGAATTTGAATGGGTTATTTTTTTTGTAGTATACTAGCACAAGTAGTTTTGTTGTCTTTTTTTTTAATGCAATAGAGCTCCGCAACCCTAAGACGATTTCGTCGCCCCTTGTTTTTTTTTGGGGAGGAGAGCCATCCCCTCGAGGGCGGTTGTGTCCATCCTGACATGGCGAAAAATTTGAAGAGTGTTTCCGGTATGCTGCTCATTTCGCATATCGTTAAGTGGCTTCGTTTGCAATTTCGGGATTTTCGGCAAGCAGCAACGACGATTCGGCTTGGTGTCCGAATGGAGCGAGGAGCTCGTCACGAGACGACAAGCTCGCGGATATTCCCAGGTGAAATGGAGTTCGTCAGGAGCGCGTATAGCAGACGTGGCTGCATGGTGAAGTGTAGCTGATGTCAAGGGCTCGGCGTTTCCGGCATGCGACACGCCGGTGAAGACGGGACTTCGGATACTGTTCAGCAACATGGCGTTGGAGTTTTCGGCATGACCAAGGATCGCACGGCAGCACACGTGGGGCTCAGGCACGGAAGATTTTTGGGGAGTACTGACCTCGAAATTGTTTCGCGTGACCTGCCTGCCCGGAGGTGTAATTCGTCTGCCCTGGAGTTTCGAGCTCAGCGAGTCTGGATCCCCGCAGAGGAAGCCATTTTCGTGGTCAGAACTTATACCCCACGATCTACGGAGGACGACCAGAAACTACCCTCGGATCGAGTTTAAGTGTCATCGCCGGGTCTCTACTAAAAGTCAACGACGAAGAGCTGTAGCAGAGAAGGAGAACGACTGGATAACAGCCGGGAAAAATTAAGAGTCAGCGGCAAACGGATCCTCCGACTGACTTGGCTGGGTCGCCCGATCTTCAACATCTCCACCGGGTGGTAGTACGATACATGCTATCGACTGCTCCCTGACGAATAAGGGAGGATGAGCCAGCGGATCACTCTGTGCTGGTGGATCGAAACATTTTCTGCGCTACTGGACAGGCGAACGATTGGTGAAAATCGGACGCAGTACAGTGTGAGGCGCGAGAAGAAGGTTAACGAAAATAACGAAAGATTTTTGTGACGACGATCGGACGGTACGCGGAGCTCGAGTCCGATACGAACGGCGAGGATGTGTCGCCGAGAACGACGGAGCTGCGAGTTTTTCAAAAGAACGTGCGCGCTACTGTTTTGAGGATGACGAACGTGGGCGCTGGGTGAACAGCGGCCTACGGGGGTATTTTTTGTTTGTGGAAGCAGCTGTTGAAGAAATTTGCTGCAGTTTGGAGCAGATTTCTTGAAGAGACGATTTTTTGAGGGAGGGGAAGGAGAATCCCTCAAGTAAGCTGCAAAGCTGTTGCCCGCGAATTAGACTAATTAATTCGCCCAACTACGATAGCGTTTGCGCTGACCTGAGTACGGGCACACGGCGGATTCACCTCTGCTCTGGAGTGCATTCAATAAATGGAGCTTCGGGTTACTGTTGCAGTCGGAAAAGCGGGTTGGAGTGAGAGCGAAATGTGCAGCGCCAGGCTGGCGCGAAAAAAATATCGCCCCTCGCAATTATTACAGTCGTTTGGTTGTTGGGCTGCCGCAAGTGGGAAAACAGCCCAAAATGGGCGGGGGTTACGTCTACGGACCATTCGTAGAAATGTTTACCAGCAATCACTGACTAACCGTGGAACCCGACTGACTAGCCGTGTGACGAACTCACTAATTCTGATTGTCTATAGCGTTCCACTGACCGTACGTAATAGCGGGGACCCTAATACTTAGCGCCGATGTACTTTCCCTTTTCTTTTCATGGAGGGGGGAGAGAGCATCTGCGCAGCAGTTGTTTTTTTTGGATTTCCCCTTGACAAGTGGAATCCGCTGCAGGAGCATCGACGGACAGATGCTGTTTGACAGACTGAATCGACAGACAGATTCGAGTTGGCATTTCAGGAATTTCGCAGGAGTTTGCGAAAGTTGAAGGTGCGTTTATATTGACCGCCTGAGGCGAAATCGACTACGGTTACAGGACTGATTGAGAGTTCGTCCTTGAGCTGATGGACTTCGCTGACTTTCGTTAGACACAGACGCGTGTTCTTGCATGTGTCGCAACGCGAATGACCTCGCACTTGACGAATGGCTGGAGTTCGTTGACTTTGCGAAATACGGACGCGTGTTTCTGCGAGTGTCACGACTCATGTGGAATTAAACGAGCGATCTACAGTTGTGGAACTACGGACAAGTTTGGCGCTATGCAGAAGATTCGGCTTGCCAACTTGCAGCCGCGTGAATATCGTAGTGTTACTGTGCGGATACAATACACGACGACGGGGTTTGTAATTATCGGCGAAGGATTCGCTGGAGACAAGGAAGCTGTGGTGCGGTAGTATCCCTACTGCCCATTTGGTTATCTGGGTAATTCTACCAATATTCGACGGCTACGATCGATTGCGATCGAAAGCATTAACTCCCACGTGGCATCACCATGCTTCCAATTGTCATTCCACGTTAAGAAAACTCTATAACACACCGTCCTTGACCTACTAACATGTTCAGGGACCCGTGCATCGTCCTGCATCCGACCGAGATCGTCCACAGTCAACATGGGTCTCTTTCCAGGTTTTTGGCCTCAAGTGAGCTTCGAGCTTTCCCCCTGAAAAAGAGTTGACCGTCTCAACCACTGCATATGAGTTTTGCAACTTGCACCGACATCAACTTCTTTATGGCATTGGTTGAGCACCCATTTGGTTCAGACCCCTTGTAGGGAGTGCTCCGATTGGGTCCTCCTCTTTTTCCCTGGTTCCAATGGGCCTGAATCCTACCCTCCCCAACCCAAGGGTCAATGACGCCGCCTCGCAACGAGTGGGGGCCACCTAGCCATAGGCGGATTGGGATACGAAACCGACAGCATATTACCAGTGTCAAGAAGTTTGTAGGGACCGAGCGGACCCAAAGAGTAACCATCCTCCTTGGGTATTCCACCTTGCTTGTGGTTCGAGGGCCAGTTCCTCCTCCCCCTATTTTACCAGGTGATCCTCCGCACCTGGAGAGCTTGCCGCCCCCTCCACTGGGGTCTGTGCACACCAACCCTTCGAAGAGCGTCCATGCGCACGTCTCACGGGACGCTCCCCCCCGGATCACAGAGTGCCACCCTCCGTGGCCCGGGCTGGTGCCTCATAGGACCTCATGACAAGCTCGACTTCATACATAGGTAATCCGCCTTGCTTGTGGTTCGAGAGCCAGTTCCTCCTCTCCCCATTTTACCAGGTGATCCTCCGCACCTGGAGAGCTCCCCGGCCCCTCCGCTGGGGTCTGTGCGCGCCAACCCTCCGAAGAGAGTCCATGCGCACGGCTCACGGGACGCTCCCCCCCGGATCACAGAGTGCCGCCCTCCGTGGCCTGGGCCGGTGCCTCATAGGACCTCATGACAGGCTCGACTTCATACCTAGGTAATCCGCCTTACTTGTGGTTTGAGGGCCAGTTCTCTTTTCCCCGAATTATTACTATGGAAAGGCCTCGGATTACCTTGGCTTACCTACTTTTTAAGCAACCGTCCTCCACAAAGATTAGTGAGAAGAGGTGAAAAGCCACTTCCCCCTAACATTCTTAGGCTAACCACATGGATTACGTTGGGTTACCATCGTTTGAGGCAATCAACTGCCCCGTGCCAAGGGTCGGGGAGAGGTAGAGAACCCCTTCCCCCGAGTATTCTTAGGCCAACCACCCGGATTACGTTGGCTTACCGTCGTTTGAGGCAATCTATTCCCACATGCCAAGGGTTGGGGAGAGGTAGAGCACCCCTCCTCCCAGGGATTCTTAGGCTAATGACCTGGATTACGTTGGCTTACCATCGTTTGGCGCAATCGATTCCCAAATGCCAAGGGTTGGGGAGAGGTGGAGCACCCCTCCCGCCCAGTATTCTTAGGCCAATGACCTGGATTACGTTGGCTTACCGTCGTTTGGGGCAATCGATTTCCCCGTGGCAAGGGTTGGGGAGAGGTAGAGCACTCCTCCCCTCCATTGTTCTTAGGCTAGTGACCTGGATTACGTTGGCTTACCATCATTTGGGGCAATCGATTTCCCCATGGCAAGGGTTGGGGAGAGGTAGAGCACTCCTCCCCTTTGTTGTTCTTAGGCCAGTGACCTGGATTACGTTGGCTTACCGTCATTTGGGGCAATCTATTCCCACATGCCAAGGGTTGGGGAGAGGTAGAGCACCCCTCCCCTCCTGTATTCTTAGGCCAATGACCTGGATTACGTTGGGTTACCGTCGTTTGGGGCAATCGGATGGCCCATGCCAAGGGTTGGGGAAAGATAGAGCACCCCTCCCCTCAGGTATTCTTAGGCCAGTGACCTGGATTACGTTGGGTTACCGTCATTTGGGGCAACCGTATGACCCATGCCAGGGGTCGGGGAGAGGTAGAGCACCCCTTCCCTCCGGTATTCTTAGGCAAACCACCTCGATTACGTTGGCTTACCGTCGTTTGGGGCAATCGATTCCACCATGCCAGGGGTTGGGGAGAGGTAGAGCACCCCTCCCCTCCGGCATTCTTAGGCCAACCACCTAGATTACGTTGGGTTACCGTCGTTTGGGGCAATCCAATCGCCCATGCCAGGGGTTGGGGAGAGGTAAAGCACCCCTCCCCTCCGGTATTCTTAGGCCAATGACCCCGATTACGTTGGCTTACCGTCGTTTGGGGCAACCGAATGCCCCAAGCCAAGGGTTGGGGAGAGGTAGAGCACCCCTCCCCTCCGGTATTCTTAGGCCAATGACTTGGATTACGTTGGGTTACCGTCGTTTGGGGCAATCGGATGGCCCATGCCAAGGGTTGGGGAGAGGTGGAGCACCCCTCCCCCCTCGTATACTTAGGCCAATGACCTGGATTACGTTGGGTTACCGTCGTTTGGGGCAATCGGATGGCCCATGCCAAGTGTTGGGGAGAGGTGGAGCACCCCTCCCCTCCTGTATTCCTAGGCCAATGACCTGGATTACGTTGGGTTACCGTCGTTTGGGGCAATCAAGTCCCCGGAACCCAAGTGATGGAATCCATCCGGATCGGACCCCGGATGGGTTCGATCGAACACATTCGGATGGAACCCATCCGGATCTGGATCGATCGAACCCATTCGGATCCGAGTCGATCGAACCCATCCTTATCGAGCCGATCCGGATCTGGATCGATCGAACTCGTGTGGATAAAACCCATCCGGATCCGGATCCGGATCAATGGAACCCATTCGGATGGAACCCATCCGGATCCGGATCGATCGAACCCATCCGGATCCGAGTCGATCGAACCCATTCGGATAGAACCCATCCTTATCGAACCCATCCGGATCTGAGTCAATCGAACCCATTCGGATCGATCCCAGCCGGGTCCGGATCGATCGGATCCGTCCGGATCCGGATCAAATGAACCCTTTTGGACCCAAGCCCATCCGGATCCGACTCGATCGAACCCATCCGGATCCGAGTCGATCGAACCCATTCGGATCGAACCCATCCTTATCGAACCCATCCGGATCCGGATCGATCGAACCCATCCGGATCCGGTTCGATCGAACCCATTCGGATGGAATCGATCTGGATCCGAGTCGATCGAACCAATCCGGATCCGAGTCGATCGAACCCATTCGGATCGAACCCATCCGGATCCGAGTCGATCGAAACCATTCGGATCGAACCCATCCTTATCGAACCCATCCGTATCTGGATCGATCGAACCCATCCGGATCCGGTTCGATCGAACCGATTCGGATGGAATCGATACGGATCCGAGTCGATCGAACCCATTTGGATCGAACCCATCCGAGTGCGGATCGATCGAACCCATTCGGATCCGGATCGATCGAACCCATTTGGATCGAACCCATCCGGATCCGGATTCACCGGCCCCATTCATATCGAACCCACCCCGGATCGATCGAACCCATTCGGGTCCGGATCGATCGAACCATCGAGGTCAAAGCCTAGGTAGGGTATTCCTATGCCAATGGCCTGCATTGCGTTGGGTTACGATTGTTTGGGGCGATCAAGAACCGAAACCCAAGTGATGGGGAGTGGTAGAATGCCCCATCCCTAGAGTATTCCTAGGCCTATGACCTGGATTACGTTGGGTTACCGTCGTTTGGGGCAATCCGAAAACATATGGCCAAATGATGGGGAGAGGAAAAATACCACTTCCCTAGGGTATTCCTAGGCCTATGACCTGGATTACGTTGGGTTACCGTCGTTTGGGGCAATCCAAAAACATATGGCGAAATGATGGGGAGAGGAAAAATACCACTTCCCTTGGGTATTCCTAGGCCTATGACCTGGATTACGTTGGGTTACCGTCGTTTGGGGCTATCCGAAAACACATGGCTGAATGATGGGGAGAGGAAAAATACCCCTTTGCTGGGGTATTAATAGGCCTATGGCCTGGATTACGCTGGGTTACCATCGTTTGGGGCAACCTGTTTATGCATTCATGGGATGCCAAGATTGTTGTGTGATGTCATCATATGCTATCACATTCTGTCTGCCTCCCATCCCTTGTTTCAATTCGCATGTATGGTTTGACTGTGTGTGAAAGAATTTGTGTGGTGTGTGTTCTGGAGTTTGGGAATGTGTTTTGTGTTATTCTGTCTGAGCAGGTATTTGTGAGGATAGATCTTGAGAAGATCTTTCCGACGCAACAAGAATCGCTTCAATCGGAGCAAGAACGCGAAAGCTATGAAGATTCAAAGTTCATGAGCTTGCGTTACAATTGCGGCGGTTACAAAGTGAAGTTGTGGGGTGACTCTATATGGAGTTGGGACCCTTTGGGGTTGGGGAAATTTGTCACTCTACTGTAACAGCTGCAAATTGGTTGGGAACAACCAAGCTAGGTTGGCAAGGGTGGCCAACTTGGTTGGATTGGTTGGGAAGGGACAAATGTCAAAGTTGGGGTTCCTATAGGGGGGGAATCTTTGTGCTTATGGGGTTTCCTTGGTTGGGGACTCTCTTGGGACCTTCTCTCTCATCCCTCTCTTCTATCCCAACCATTCTCTTGCTCCTCTGATTCCTTGTGAGATTCTTGAACTTTGATTGAACTTTTTGAGATTGAGTTAAGTTCTCCTCCTACAGCTTACCCCCTAATGCGTCGAAAGCCATAGCGTCACGAATACTTCATCAATCAACGTGATTTGAATTGGGAACGGTAGCTAAGATTAAGAGCTACAACATATCCAAGTTTCGCGACATTCCAACGGCTAGGTTTTTGTCGACGTTGTTTCTTGTGAAGACAACTTTTCTGTCCAGAATTTCGGATTTATATTTTGAGTAATTCTAGCTCCTAAGTTCACCTAGACTCCGTCCTTAATACTAACAAGTGGTATCAGAGCGATATTGAGGACATTGAGAAGAGTCTACAGAAGTTTGAAGACCCTTGTAGACCCACCATGGCCTGTGGGTGTGCCTAAGTGGTGTTCTAAAGGTTGGATGTGTCTTCCGCTAAGGGGAAACTCTGCCGAAATTTCGTGGACGCCAATACTTGTGAAAATATCGAGGGAGCTGAGTGTGGACAGAAAAGGGGAGCTGAAATTTGTCATTTCTCAAGGAGAAGATGAATGAGAGAGGAGGAGATGCTAATGGAAGAGGAGCTGTACCTGAGAAGACAAGTAAGCCGCCACCATCAAAAGTTGAAGCTTTGGATGGCTCCAACTATGAGGAATGGAGCGGGCGCATGAGGAGTGCCTTCAAACGCTACAAGCTACTGAAGATTGTTGTTGGGGAGGAGAAGATACCGGACGAAGGCGAAGCACGTGAACGGTGGATTGAGAAAAGCACGGTGCTTTTCGACCTCATCCTTCAATCAGTCAACAAGGAGATGTTCGAGCACATCAAGGATCTTGTGGAAGCGGATGATTCGGGTCCAAGGGCGTGGAAACTACTACGCGATGTGATTCAGCCCAACACTCTTCCGATGGTGATCGTGCTCGAGAAGGAACTTGCTGCCATCTCCATGCGACCAGGGGACGATGTGAAGCCGGTCCTTGACAAGATCAAGGATACCTATGCAAGGATGGCAGCAGCGGGCAGCAGTGTATCTCAGCTGCAGCAGTGCACTAAGATCATCTCGGTGTTGGACAACTCTTGGGACAACCTCATCCCCACCCTCAACTCTCAGCAAGATCAATGGACACCTGAGTGGCTAAGGCAGCAGATTCTGCAGGAGGACTTCCGCAGACGCCATGTGGGAGGTGGTGCTTCCACTAAGACTGCTGAGGGGTATGGAGCTGCAGGGTGCGGCAGAGGAAGAGGGGGTTGGAGAGGCCGAGGCCGTGGGAGGAGCTTTGGCAGAGGTAGAGGCCGAGGTGACTATAATGAGGGGCATGGGAGCTCCGGTGGCAGGGGGAGTACCAGAATGGAGGGCACCTGCTGGTACTGCAAGAAGGTCGGGCATCCTTGGTTCAAGTGCTTCAGCAGGCCGGAGGGATGGGCACCTCCAGGCATGAAGCCGCCCAGTGGTGAACGCGCACAAGGTGGCGCTGTGCAAGTCTCAGGTGCACAAGGCTCAGGTGCACAAGGTAACGCCTCTCCTGGGATGTATCTCATGGTTGAGGATGTGCATGAGCATGAGGGTGATGTGGGATCTGTGGGAAAGGTTGTGATGCACCCTCTCACGCACTGGGTGATTGATTCGGGTTGCACCAGTCACATGACCCCACGGGCAGATTTGCTTGATGAGGTAAAACCCTCTGGGAAGATTAAGTATGTGGCAGCAGCGTCAGGTGCTTTGCTCCCTGTCATTCGTATTGGGAATGCCAGGGTTAAGGGAGCTAATGGGGAGCTTGTGGGGCTTGGGAATGTTCTGCTGGTTGAAGGTTTGTCTGCTAACCTTCTCTCTGTGCGGCGACTGCAGAAGAGTAAGGCCGAAGTGACCTTTGGACCAACCAGCTGCCGTGCTAAGCTTGGGAAGAAGGTGTTGTGGAGTCTGGAAGAGGAGACCAGCTGCATCAAGGACCTGTGGCAGCTGCCCATCATCCCTTGGAATGGGAAGACTCCAACAGCAGCAACGGCAGCAGCGGCAAAGGCAACAGGAGGAGGAGATGCAACTACACCAACTGATGGGGTCCTGCAGGCAGTCAAGAAAGTGCAGAAGCAGCTGACACATGGCGAGGTGCTTGCTGGTGTGGATGCGAGCGCGGCATGGGCTAAGGCTTCATCAAGGAGTGGTGAGGCCGATTGGGAGACATGGCATGAGAGGCTGTGTCATGTGAACTTCCCTATGCTGCAGAAGTTGGTGAAGGATGGGAGCCTGAAGGGCTTGGAGGTGAAAGGGGGAGTGAAGGAGATTGGGAGCTGCCCTACATGCTTGGAGACCAAGTTCTCCAAGTTCCCCTTCAACAGCACTACAGGACCAGCCAAGACCCCACTCGCACTTGCACATGGATGTGGTGGGGCCCACAAGAGCCCTTTCCCTCTCAGGCAGCCGCTATTTCTTGACAATTGTGGATGACCACACTCGGGCAGTGTGGGTTTACCCTTTGAAGAGCAAGGGGGAGGTGGCAGCGGCTGTCCTTAAGGAGTGGATGCCTAGAGCTCAGAGGGAATGCGGACACAAGGTGAAGGTGATCCGCAGTGACAATGGTGGGGAGTTCATTGGAGCTGATTTTGAGGGGGAGTTGAAGAGGAAGGGAATCCAGCATCAACTGACAATGCCCTACAACCCGCAGTAGAATGGCATGGCTGAGAGGTTCAACAGGACCCTGCAGGAGGGGGCACGCACTCTCCTTGGGCGTGCAGGGCTGCCTGATCCGTTTTGGGTGTCTGCACTGAGGCAGGTCGTCCTTGTGAAGAACAGGGTGCTGGCTACATTTGGGGATAAGGAGTGGGTCCCATATACCAAGTGGTATGGGAGTGCTCCAGCTGTGAACATGCTGAGGGCATTTGGGTGCATGGTGGTGTTTCATGTGCCTAAGGAGAAAAGGGGGAAGTTGGAGGCTTCTGGAAGATGGGGTGTGCACTTGGGGATTGCAAAGGATCACAAGGGATGGCTGCTATGGGACTTGACCACCCAGAAGCTGACAGTGTCAAGGGATGTGAAGTTTCTTGAGTCCCTGTACTACAAGCAATGGAAGCAGCAGCAACAGAAGCTTCCATCTACACCACTCATTGTGGAGGCAGATGAGTTGCAGCAGCCTGCAAGGCAGGTGGAGGTTGCAGTGTGTCCGGAGGAGATGTCTGGGGTGACTGAAGAAAGGGGAGCAGCTGAAGTGGAGCAGCAGCAGCAGCAGTATGAGTCTCCACCTCAAGTTCCACACCCGCCTGAGCGACCTAGGAGGGATGTGCACCCTCCTGTGAGGCTGACCTATGGGGGAAGAGGCAAGCTGAATGTGGTGCAGGCTGGGAGTGTGGTTGAGCAGATTGAGGAAGATGAGATCGCTCACTGCTACTGGGCACCAATCCCTGAGCCCAAGACTCGAGAGGAGGCCTTGAATGGACCAAATGGGGAGAAGTGGAAGGCGAGTGAGGATGAGGAGTTCGGGTCCCTGATTGAGAACGAGACATGGGACCTGTGTGACTTGCCTCCTAGGAAGAAGGCAATCACTTCCAAGATGATCTACAGGCACAAGTATGGACCTGAAGGGGAGCTGACCCGCTACAAGTCTAGGCTTGTGGCACGGGGGTTTCAGCAGACAAAGGGGAAGGACTATGATGAGGTGTTTGCTTCTGTGGGGAAAGGAACAACACTGAGGGTGCTGTTGGCGATAGCTGCACTCCTGGGATGGAAGATACGACAGATGGACATTGTGACTGCCTTTCTTAATGGGATCATTCTGGAGGAGGTGTACATGAAGCAGCCAGAGGGGCTGGATGATGGGAGCGGCAGGGTCTGCAGGCTGAAGAAGGCCATCTATGGCCTTAAGCAGGCGCCTCGTGCATGGTATCACAAGTTGGAGGAGGCGCTGTTGGCTGGGGGTTTCAAGAAGAGTGAGTGTGACCCCAGCCTGTTCCTGCTACAGGAGAAGGATGAAATCCTCATGCTCCTGGTGTATGTGGATGATATCCTTCTCTGCATCAACTGCTTTGCTGGACAGCGCAGAGCAGATGCTGGAGATGCAGTTCAAGTGCTCCAAGATGGGTGAGGTGAAGTACTACTTGGGGATGCACGTGGAGAGAGATGTGGAAAAGGGTGTGCTGAGGTTGCACCAGAGGAAGTACTGTGAGGGGCTGGCTGAGAAGTATGGGCTGCAAGATGGGGGAAAGCCAGCAACACCACTACCTTCGGGGTTTACTGTGGAGCCATGTGCTGATGAGGAGGTAGTGGGTGAGAGTGACAGGAAGCTGTTTCATTCGATGGTTGGGTCGCTGAATTATGCTGCAAATCATACACGGCCTAACATTGCATTTGCTACATCACGGTTGGCTAGTGTGGTCTCACGCCCTAGTCATGAGCAGCTGGAAGCGGCCAAGAGGTTGGTCCGCTATGTGAGCGCTACGGCATCAGTGGGATTGGAGTACAGTGGAGTGAGGCAGCGGTTGCAGAGAGGTGCTGCAGATGTGAAGAGTGGAGAGATGCTCTTGAGTTGCTATACTGACGCTAGCTTCAACTCAGTGAAAGCGGATGGCACCAGCATTGGGGGTTATGTGTGCTTGCTAGGAGGTGGTGCTGTGAGCTGGCGCAGCAAGAAGCAGAATGAGGTGGGATTGACCTCATGTGAGACTGAGTACATGGCCTTACACCATGGGGCCAAGGAAGTGGTGTGGCTCAGGCGCTTGCTGGAGGAGTTGGGAGTTGGTCAGAAGGAGCCGACGGTGATCTTCTGTAACAATGAGTCTGCCGTGAAGCTCGCCAAGAATGCTTGTCTGCATGGGCTGACAAAACACATAAGGCCTAAGTGGCACTGGGTGAGGAGATTCCTTGATAAGGAGGTGCGGCTGGAGATAGTGAAGACCCATCAGCAGGCAGCAGATATTTTCACCAAGCGTCTGGCGGAGGCGGATCATTGGAAGGGCATGAAGCTTGCTGGGATGAGTGTGCATTGAGTATGCATGCTTGAGATGTTGGTATGGTGGATGATGGTTGGCAGCCAGAGGGGGAGATTGTTGTGTGATGTCATCATATGCTATCACATTCTGTCTGCCTCCCATCCCTTGTTTCAATTCGCATGTATGGTTTGACTGTGTGTGAAAGAATTTGTGTGGTGTGTGTTCTGGAGTTTGGGAATGTGTTTTGTGTTATTCTGTCTGAGCAGGTATTTGTGAGGATAGATCTTGAGAAGATCTTTCCGACGCAACAAGAATCGCTTCAATCGGAGCAAGAACGCGAAAGCTATGAAGATTCAAAGTTCATGAGCTTGCGTTACAATTGCGGCGGTTACAAAGTGAAGTTGTGGGGTGACTCTATATGGAGTTGGGACCCTTTGGGGTTGGGGAAATTCGTCACTCTACTGTAACAGCTGCAAATTGGTTGGGAACAACCAAGCTAGGTTGGCAAGGGTGGCCAACTTGGTTGGATTGGTTGGGAAGGGACAAATGTCAAAGTTGGGGTTCCTATAGGGGGGGAATCTTTGTGCTTATGGGGTTTCCTTGGTTGGGGACTCTCTTGGGACCTTCTCTCTCATCCCTCTCTTCTATCCCAACCATTCTCTTGCTCCTCTGATTCCTTGTGAGATTCTTGAACTTTGATTGAACTTTTTGAGATTGAGTTAAGTTCTCCTCCTACAGCTTACCCCCTAATGCGTCGAAAGCCATAGCGTCACGAATACTTCATCAATCAACGTGATTTGAATTGGGAACGGTAGCTAAGATTAAGAGCTACAACATATCCAAGTTTCGCGACATTCCAACGGCTAGGTTTTTGTCGACGTTGTTTCTTGTGAAGACAACTTTTCTGTCCAGAATTTAGGATTTATATTTTGAGTAATTCTAGCTCCTAAGTTCACCTAGACTCCGTCCTTAATACTAACAAAGATTGACCCTTGGGACCCCCCAGCCGGTTCATTTGACCCCAAGGGCGGATTTGAACCGGCCCATGGGTTCATCCAACCCTTGGGACAATCCCCCCACGGTTTTTTTTACCTCCCATCCGGTTCATTTGACCCCAAGGGCGGATTTGAACCGGCCCATGGGTTCATCCAACCCTTGGGACCATCCCCATTCGGTTATTTGACTCCCCACCCGGTTCATTTGACCCCAAGGGCGGATTTGAACCGGCCCATGGGTTCGTCCAACCCAAGAGCCCATCCCCTCTCGGTTATTTGACCCCCCAGCCGGTTCATTCAACCCCAAGGGCGGATTTGAACCGGCCCATGGGTTCATCCAATTCAAGAGCCCATCCCCCCTCGGTTATTTGACCCCCCAGCCAGTTCATTTGACCCCGAGGGCGGATTCAAACCGGCCCATGGTTTCGTCCAACCCTTGGGACCATCCCCCCTCAGTTTCTTTACCCCTAGGGCGGATCTGCATCGGCCCATGGGTTCATCCAACCCTAGTGCTCACAGGCTTCCCGTGTAATCGAATTCCAACCGGGCAAAAAGGGCTCCAGGGCGGGTGTGAGCCCTTTCAAGGCACGACAACACCCTAGAGCCCACAAGCCCTTCCGGTGTGGTCAATTTCCAACCGGGAAAAAAAGGGCTCTAGGGCGGGTGTGAGCCCTTTCGAGGCACCACACCACCCTAGAGCCCACAAGCCCTTCCGCTGTAGTCACTTTCCAACCGGGCAAAAAGGGCTCTAGGGCGGGTGTGAGCCCTTTCGAGGCACCACACCAACCAAGAGCCAACGAGCATCCGGATATGACCGGATGGATCGGATGCCTTTTTTTCCCCCAGGGCACCGCACGACCTAGTACAAGGCAAGGCGAGCACCCAAGGGGCAAGCCCATCGGGTTCGCCCGATCGAACCCATCCGGATCCATCGATCGAACCCATCCGGATCTGACCATCAAACCCATTCGGGTCGACTGACCGAACCCATCCGGATCGAACCAACGAAACCATCTGGATCCATCGATCGACCCCATCCGGATCGATGGATCGAGCCCATCCGGATCCATCGATCGAACCCATCCGGAGACCCATCTGGGTCGATCGACCGAACTCATCCCAACCCATCGACCGAACCCATCCGGATCCGACCGTCGAGCCCGTCCGGTTCGATCGATCGAGCCCACTTGGATCGGACCGTCGAGCCCATCTGGATCAATCGACCGAGCCCATCCCGCTCCAACCATCGAACCCATCCGGATCCAACCGTCGAGCCCATCCGGATCAATCGATCAAATCCATCGGGATCAAACCATCGAGCCCATCAAGTTCCAGCGATCCAACCCATCCGGATCGATCGAACGAGCCCATCCGGATCGGTCGACCGAGCCCATCCGGATCCATGGATCGGGCCCATCCGGATCCATCAATGGAACCCATCCGGATTCCATCGATCGAACCCACCCAGATCGATGGACCAAGCCCATCCGGATCCATCGACCGAACCCATCCGGGTCGATCGACCGAACCCATCCGGGTCGATCGACCGAGCCCATCCGGATCCATCGATCGTGCGGATCGGTCGGACAAACCCATCCGGATCCGTCGATCGAACCCATCCGGACACATCGATCGAGCCCATGCGGATCCAATCGACCGGGCCCAAACGGATCCTTGTCGATCGACCGGACCCATCGGAATCCAGCCCCATCCGGATCCATCGATCGAACCCATCCGGATCGATCGACAGAACCCATCCGGACCCGGGCCGATCGATCGAGCCCATCCGAATCCAGCCCCATCCAGATCCGAATCGATCGACCGGACCCCCTCCGGACCGGGGCCGATCGACCGAACCCATCCGGATCCAGCCCCATCCGGACTCGGGTCGATCGACCGGACCCATCCGGACCCGGGCCGATCGATCGACCAAACCCATCCGGATCCATCGACCGAACCCATCCGTATCCATCGATCGAACCCATCCGGATCCGAATCGATCGACCGGACCCCATCCGGACCCGGGCCGATCGTCCGGACCCATCCAAATCCAGCCCCATCCGGATCCGGATCGATCGACCGGGCCCCATTCGGACCCAAATCGATCGACCGGACCCATCCGAATCCAGCCCCATCCGGATCCGATTTCGATCGACCGGGCCCCATCCGGACCCCCATCGATCGACCGGACCCATCCGGCCTAGGGTCGATCAACTGGACCCATCCGGATCGATCGATCGAACCCATCCGAATCCGACCGAATCTGGATCCGAATCGATCGATCGGACCCCATCCGGACCCGGGCCGATCGTCCGGACCCATCCAAATCCAGCCCCATCCGGATCCGGATCGATCGACTGGGCCCCATTCAGACCCGAATCGATCGCCCGGACCCATCCGAATCCAGCCCCATCCGGATCCGAATCTATGGACCGGGCCCATCCGGACCCCAATCAATCGACCGGACCCATCCAGATCGGATCGGTCGAACCCATCCGAATCCAGCCCCATCCGGATCCGAATCGATCGACCGGGCCCCATCCGGACCCGAATCGATCGACCGGACCCATCCGGATCGGATCGATCGAACCCATCCGAATCCAGCCCCATCCGGATCCGAATTGATCGACCAGACCCCATCTGGACCCGGGCCGATCGTCCGGACCCATCCGGCTCCAGCCCCATCCGGATCCGGATCAATCGACCGGGCCCCATTCGGACCCAAATCGATCGACCGGACCCATCCGAATCCAGCCCCATCCGGATCCGATTTCGATCGACCGGGCCCCATCCGGACCCCCATCGATCGACCGGACCCATCCAGATCAGATCAGTCAAACCCATCCGAATCCAGCCCCATCCGGATCCGAATCGATCGACCGGACCCCATCTGGACCCGGGCCGATTGTCCGGACCCATCCGAATCCAGCCCCATCCGGATCCGGATCGATCGATGGGGCCCCATTCGGACCCAAATCGATCGACCGGACCCATCCGAATCCAGCCCCATCCGGATCCGATTTTGATCGACCGGGCCCCATCCGGACCCCCATCGTTCGGCCGGACCCCATCCGGACCCCAATCGATCGACCGGACCCATCCGGCCCCGGGTCGATCGACTGGACCCATCCGGATCGATCGATCGAACCCATCCGAATCCGACCGCATCCGGATCCGAATCGATCGATCGGACCCCATCCGGACCCGGGCCGATCGTCCGGACCCATCCGAATCCAGCCCCATCCGGATCCGGATCGATCGACTGGGCCCCATTCAGACCCGAATCGATCGATCGGACCCATCCGAATCCAGCCCCATCCGGATCCGAATCGATCAACCGGGCCCCATCCGGACCCCAATCGATCGACCGGACCCATCCGGATCGGATCGATCGAACCCATCCGAATCCAGCCCCATCCGGATCCGAATCGATCGACCGGACCCCATCCGGACCCGGGCCGATCGTCCGGACCCATCCAAATCCAGCCCCATCCGGATCCGGATCCGGATCGATCGACCGGGCCCCATTCGGACACAAATCGACCGACCGGACCCATCCGAATCCAGCCCCATCCGGATCCGATTTCGAACGACCGGGCCGCATCTGGAACCCCATCGATCGACCGGACCCATCCGGATCAGATCGGTCGAACCCATCCGAATCCAGCCCCATCTGGAACCGAATCGATCGACCGGACCCCATCTGGACCCGGGCCGATTGTCCGGACCCATCCGAATCCAGCCCCATCCGGATCCGGATCGATCGACGGGGCCCCATTCGGACCCAAATCGATCGACCGGACCCATCCGAATCCAGCCCCATCCGGACCCCCATCGATCGGCCGGACCTCATCCGGACCCCAATCGATCGACCGGACCCATCCGGCCCCGGGTCGATCGACTGGACCCATCCGGATCGATTGATCGAACCCATCCGAATCCGACCGCATCCGGATCCGAATCGATCGATCGGACCCCATCCGGACCCGGGCCGTTCGTCCGGACCCATCCGAATCCAGCCCCATCCGGATCCGGATCGATCGACTGGGCCCCATTCAGACCCGAATCGATCGACCGGACCCATCCGAATCCAGCCCCATCCGGATCCGAATCGATCGACCGGGCCCCATCCGGACCCGAATCGATCGACCGCACCCATCCGGATCGGATCGATCGAACCCATCCGAATCCAGCCCCATCCGGATCCGAATCGATCGACCGGACCCCATCCGGACCCGGGCCGATCGTCCGGACCCATCCAAATCCAGCCCCATCCGGATCCGGATCCGGATCGATCGACCGGGCCCCATTCGGACACAAATTGACCGACCGGACCCATCAGAATCCAGCCCCATCCGGATCCGATTTTGATCGACCGGGCCCCATCTGGACCCCCATCGATCGACCGGACCCATGCAGATCAGATCAGTCGAACCCATCCGAATCCAGCCCCATCCGGATCCGAATCGATCGACCGGACCCCATCTGGACCCGGTCCCGATTGTCCGGACCCATCCGAATCCAGCCCCATTCGGATCCGGATCGATCGACCGGGCCCCATTCGGACCCAAATCGATCGACCAGACCCATCCGAATCCAGCCCCATCCGCATCCGATTTTGATCGACCGGGCCCCATCCGGACCCCCATCGATCGGCCGGACCCCATCCGGACCCCAATCGATCGACCGGACCCATCCGGCCCCGGGTCGATCGACTGGACCCATCCGGATCGATCGATCGAACCCATCCGAATCCGACCGCATCCGGATCCGAATCGATCGATCGGACCCCATCCGGACCCGGGCCGATCGTCCGGACCCATCCGAATCCAGCCCCATCCGGATCCGGATCGATCGACGGGGCCCCATTCGGACCCAAATCGATCGACCGGACCCATCCGAATCCAGCCCCATCCGGACCCCCATCGATCGGCCGGACCTCATCCGGACCCCAATCGATCGACCGGACCCATCCGGCCCCGGGTCGATCGACTGGACCCATCCGGATCGATTGATCGAACCCATCCGAATCCGACCGCATCCGGATCCGAATCGATCGATCGGACCCCATCCGGACCCGGGCCGTTCGTCCGGACCCATCCAAATCCAGCCCCATCCGGATCCGGATCGATCGACTGGGCCCCATTCAGACCCGAATCGATCGACCGGACCCATCCGAATCCAGCCCCATCCGGATCCGAATCGATCGACCGGGCCCCATCCGGACCCCAATCGATCGACCGGACCCATCCGGATCGGATCGATCGAACCCATCCGAATCCAGCCCCATCCGGATCCGAATCGATCGACCGGACCCCATCCGGACCCGGGCCGATCGTCCGGACCATCCAAATCCAGCCCCATCCGGATCCGGATCCGGATCGATCGACCGGGCCCCATTCGGACACAAATCGACCGACCGGACCCATCCGAATCCAGCCCCATCCGGATCCGATTTCGATCGACTGGGCCCCATCTGGACCCCCATCAATCGACCGGACCCATCCGGATCAGATCGGTCGAACCCATCCGAGTCCAGCCCCATCTGGATCCGAATCGATTGACCGGACCCCATCTGGACCCGGGCCGATTGTCCGGACCCATCCGAATCCAGCCCCATCCGGATCCGGATCGATCGACGGGGCCCCATTCCGACCCAAATCGATCGACCGGACCCATCCGAATCCAGCCCCATCCGGATCCGATTTTGATCGACCGGGCCCCATCCGGACCCCCATCGATCGGCCGGACCTCATCCGGACCCCAATCGATCGACCGGACCCATCCGGCCCCGGGTCGATCGACTGGACCCATCCGGATCGATCGATCGAACCCATCCGAATCCGACCGCATCCGGATCCGAATCGATCGATCGGACCCCATCCGGACCCGGGCCGATCGTCCGGACCCATCCGAATCCAGCCCCATCCGGATCCGAATCGATCGTCCGGGCCCCATCCGGACCCCAATCGATCGACCGGACCCATCCGGATCGGATCGATCGAACCCATCCGAATCCAGCCCCATCCGGATCCGAATCGATCGACCGGACCCCATCCGGACCCGGGCCGATCGTCCGGACCCATCCAAATCCAGCCCCATCCGGATCTGGATCCGGATCGATCGACCGGGCCCCATTCGGACACAAATCGACCGACCGGACCCATCCGAATCCAGCCCCATCCGGATCCGATTTCGATCGACCGGGCCCCATCTGGACCCCCATCGATCGACCGGACCCATCCGGATCAGATCGGTCGAACCCATCCGAATCCAGCCCCATCCGGATCCGAATCGATCGACCGGACCCCATCTGGACCCGGGCCGATTGACCGGACCCATCCGAATCCAGCCCCATCCGGATCCGATTTTGATCGACCGGGCCCCATCCGGACCCCCATCGATCGGCCGGACCCCATCCGGACCCCAATCGATCGACCGGACCCATCCGGCCCCGAGTCGATCGACTGGACCCATCCGGATCGATCGATCGAACCCATCCGAATCCGACCGCATCCGGATCCGAATCGATCGATCGGACCCCATCCGGACCCGGGCCGATCGTCCGGACCCATCCAAATCCAGGCCCATCCGGATCTGGATCGATCGACTGGGCCCCATTCAGACCCGAATCGATCGACCGGACCCATCCGAATCCAGCCCCATCCGGATCCGAATCGATCGACCGGGCCCCATCCGGACCCCAATCGATCGACCGGACCCATCCGGATTGGATCGATCGAACCCATCCGAATCCAGCCCCATCCGGATCTAAATCGATCGACCGGACCCCATCCGGACCCGGGCCGATCGTCCGTACCCATCCAAATCCAGCCCCATCCGGATCCGGATCCGGATCCGGATCGATCGACCGGGCCCCATTCGGACCCAAATCGACCGACCGGACCCATCCGAATCCAGCCCCATCCGGATCCAATTTCGATCGACCGGGCCCCATCCGGACCCCCATTGATCGGCCGGACCCATCCGGATCGATCGATCCAACCCATCCGAATCCGACCCCATCCGGATCCGAATCGATCGAGCGGACCCCATCCGGACCCGGGCCGATCGTCCGGACCCATCCGAATCCAGCCCCATCCGGATCCGGATCGATCGACCGGGCCCCATTCGAACCCAAATCGATCGACCGGACCCATCCGAATCCAGCCCCATCCGGATCCGATTTCGATTGACTGGGCCCCATCCGGACCCCCATCGATCGACCGGACCCCATCCGGACCCCAATCGATCGACCGGACCCATCCGGCCCCGGGTCGATCGACCGGACCCATCCGGATTGATCGATCGAACCCATCCGAGTCCGACCCCATCCGGACCCGGGAGACCCTCTAACTCCCAACCCTAGAAGCCAAAACCCCCCAAACTTTTTTAAAAGCCTCCCCCCTTTTATCCTTGATTCCTTAATTCCTTATTCCGTCAGCCATCATCCGTATGCACGATCGGGGGTCCCAAAAAGAGGCGCCCCTTCTATATCGACCCTATCCTCGCGGGCGGCCGAGCTAGGGGGGTGGAATGGAAAGACCCTGCCCTTCTAATACGGCAGCCCGCCCCATCGGGGGAGGGAGGGGTCCGAGGACCCAACCCTCCCGATGGGCCAACTGGCCAACCCAACCAGCCGGCGCCCTCGCCCTCGGGCGCCCTTGCCCTTCTCAAATGCCAACTGCCCGCCGCCCTTCCTCACGGGCGTGCGGGGCCCCCCCCCCTCCCTAAGCCCCAGGCGTTTAGTGTGGGAGGAGGGGGAGTCAAGAACAAGGGCTGAATCTCAGCGGATCGTAGCAGCAAGGCTACTCTGCCGCGTACAATACCCCGTTCGGTTTAAGTCGTCTGCAAATGATTAGTTTCCCTGAAACGGTTGCCACTCTTGTTCCACGAGCGTCTCGGCATATGCTCTTGGGGGCGCACGAAGCGTCCCCTATTCTTAGCCAAGGTGAGCCCAAAGAATGTAATCACGCTTTCAGCTTGGATTCTGACTTCGAGGCGTTCAGTCATAATCCGGCGCATAGTAGGTTCGCGCCGCAGGCCGACCGGCGTGACGCAATTGCCAATTATGCGAATCAACGGTTCCTCTCGTACAAAGTTGAATTGCTGCTGCCGAACAGGTGCATCAAAACTAACCTGTCTCACGACGGTCTAAACCCAGCTCACGTTCCCTATTGGTGGGTGAACAATCCAACACTTGGTGAATTCTGCTTCACAATGATAGGAAGAGCCGACATCGAAGGATCAAAAAGCAACGTCGCTATGAACGCTTGGCTGCCACAAGCCAGTTATCCCTGTGGTAACTTTTCAGACACCTCTACCTTCAAGCTCCGAAGAGCTGAAGGATCGATAGGCCCCGCTTTCACGGCTTGTATTTGTACTGAAAATCAAAGTCAAGCGAGCTTTTGCCCTTTTGCTCCACACGAGATTTCTGTTCTCGTTGAGCTCGCCTTAGGACACCCGCGTTATCGTTTAACGGATGTGCCGCCCCAGCCAAACTCCCCACCTAACAATGTCATCCGTCTGGATCGGCCGAAGCCTTTAGGCAAGAATCAGGGGCAATGCCCCGCCTCCACCTCACGGATTAAGTAAAATAACGTCAAGAGTAGTGGTATTTCACCAGCGGTTTCCCTCCCACTTATGCTACACCTCGTGAGTCATTTCACAATGTCAGACTAGAGTCAAGCTCAACAGGGTCTTCTTTCCCCGTTGATTTTTCCAAGCCCGTTCCCTTGGCTGTGGTTTCGCTGGATAGTGGGTAGGGACAGTGGGAATCTCGTTAGTCCATTCATGCGCGTCACTAATTAGATGACGAGGCATTTGGCTACCTTAAGAGAGTCATAGTTACTCCCGCCGTTTACCCGCGCTTGGTTGAATCTCTTCACTTTGACATTCAGAGCACTGGGCAGAAATCACATTGCGTCAACATCCGTCGGGACCATCGCAATGCTTTGTTTTAATTAAACAGTCGGATTCCCCTTGTCCGCGCCAGTTCCGAGACGACCGCTCTCCGCCCAGGGGAGGGTCCCCGTGAAGGGACCGCTCTGCGCCCGTCGGCCAGCAGGCACGCGGGGGCCCGCCCTTACCGGGGTGAACCGGCGTCGGGTAGACCTCCGACAGCCTGCGGCGTCGAGGCGCAGCCCCTCGGGCCCGGCCCTCGGAGCCAATCCTTTTCCCGAGGTTACGGATCCGTTTTGCTGACTTCCCTTACCCACATTAATCCATTGACCAGAGGCTGTTCACCTTGGAGACCTGATGCGGTTATGAGTACGACCGTGCGTGAGCAGTATTC
Organism: Closterium sp. NIES-67; assembly: GCA_027943415.1. Classification (NCBI taxonomy): domain Eukaryota; kingdom Viridiplantae; phylum Streptophyta; class Zygnematophyceae; order Desmidiales; family Closteriaceae; genus Closterium; species Closterium sp. NIES-67. The sequence goes on from BQMB01001098.1 coordinate 308,407, forward strand.
GCTCCTCCGGCTTTTCAAGGGCCGTTGGGGGCGGTCCGGACACCGCGAGACGTGCGGTGCTTTACCAGCTGCGCAGGCCCTATCTCCGTGCAAGCCAATTTCAGGGCCATTGAGCTGTGAAAAAGAAAAGACATCTCTTCCCCGGAGCCCCCGCCGACGTAACCGGATTCGCTCGCGTTGCCGCCAGCTGCCACGTCCCCGGTTCGGGAATTTTGACCCGATTCCCTTTCGATGGGCGGCGCGGGGAGAACCGCGCCGTTCTCAAGGAATTACCCCATCTCTTAGGATCGACTAACCCATGTGCAACTGCTGTTCACATGGAACCTTTCTCCACCTCAGTCTTCAAAGTTCTCATTTGAATATTTGCTACTACCACCAAGATCTGCAGCGATCGGGAGCTCCACGCGCGCTCACGCGCACGCTTCGATGGATCCCACCGCGCCCTCCTACTCGCACCGGCTCACCAGCAGCCGGGTGCGGCCGGGTATAGGTCACGCGCTTGAGCGCCATCCATTTTCAGGGCTAATTGGTTCGGCAGGTGAGTTGTAACACACTCCTTAGCGGATTTCGACTTCCATGACCACCGTCCTGCTGTCTTAATCAATCAACACCCTTTGTGGGATCTAGGTTAGCGCGTAGTTAGGCACCGTAACCCGGCTTTCGGTTCATCCCGCCTCGCCAGTTCTGCTTACCAAAAATGGCCCACTTGGCACTCATGTTGGTGGGGTCAGCCAGCACCCCTGAAAGCCAGCCACAATTAAGATGGCAGCCCTCCTCGCCCGTTTAAAGTTTGAGAGTCGGTCGAGGGAGCTTCTCCCTCGAGCCCGCCAATCATTCGCTTTACCAGACGTAACCACGTATCGAGCACCAGCTATCCTGAGGGAAACTTCGGAGGGAACCAGCTACCAGATTGCTTTTCGATTAGGCTTGAGCGCATGCATACATGGGTTTATAATAGAGATCACATACAAAGAAGGTAAATTGTCCTAACCTATCTACAGCCTTTATTAGATAACAAGAGATACATTTTTAGAATTCAGCACCACCCGTCACAATATCACATGGGGCAGGCGCATGGTTGCCCGACCACTCAAAGGAACGCTCTCCAGGGATGATGCCAGGCTGCCCTTTGGCTTTTTCAGCCAGGTTGAGGCGATGACGGATAAGAACAGCCTGGGACCGCTGCTGCGTCACACCAATGCATTGAGCAATGCTCCGGCCGAGGGTGGACTTTAGGTCAGTCAGATTGCCTGACTGCCTGCCGATACGCTTGGATGTAGTTGCCGCAATGTCCGGAATACACTCCTTGAAGCTCGCCGACATTCCCCCATAGATCACCATTGCCAGCGGGATGACCTTGGTAGTCGCTGCCACCGTCGTCCCTCCCTCAGCCACCGCCTTAGCGTAAGTGGCCCTCTTCCGTCGACACGCTTCCAGCAAGGCAGCCCCCGGCTTTGTCCCCGGACAGTTGGCGTTGTTGTTGTGGGGATCTGCCACAACCACATCCATGATCCAGGTCTTGCCGCTCTCCGCATGGTAACTGACCACATCTGGTATCGTTCCCGTGCCGAAAACGGCCTTGTCCTCTACAGTTGTGCGCATCCCAACTCCCGGCAAAGAAGGGCCGTGCAGTTGACGATCGCATCATGCGCGATGGACGGGACGTATCCGGTCGCGCATCGAAGAGCGTGGCCAGGTGCGTACACTTCCGAGAACTTTGCGCCACAGGAGCATTTCTCCGTTTGCAGCACGTGCGGGATGTCCCGCCCCAAACGAAGATTTGCAGCAATCGCCCAGTCGTCGCTGGACATGCGGAGATCGGGTCGCGAGGGCAGAGCTGTCACCCAAGCACCTGCATTTAGAAGTTGAAGACTCGTCAAGCGGGCCTTGTGCTTTGGTCGGCGTAGCATATGTCGGACCTCCCGCATCACCGTAATCTGAAGCTCACGAGCCAGAACCGTGAAGGTGCCACCCTCCAGGGCCTTCTCCCCCACCTCATGCCACGATGGGAGTTTCTTCCGGAACTCCTCTGGTAGACGCGACAATGCCGCTCCAGCCTCCTCAAAGACCGGTGGGAACACATCCTCTTTGGAAAACTCGCCAGGATGCTCTTGCCACCAATCTGAAAGAAGGACCACAGGTTACCCGCAACGCTCAGCAGGCTGACCACGTAAGCCAAGTCCGCCATCCGCGCCGCCGACTGTATCCCGAAGCCACCCAACCGCTCCGGTAGGGAGATCTGGAGTCGCGCCGCCTCGTTAACCTTGCCGCCAGTCATCAGGGACTCATCATCAAGAATTTTAGAGAAGCACGTGACGAGAGAGGTATCCCAGGCCTTAAGTGCCTCCAAGAGCTTAGGGGTCGGCGGTGTAGTGCGGCAAATGAAGTTTGACCGCGCCAAAACTGATCCCGCAAGAATCCTGGAGGCTGTCTGAGCGTCGCCGATACCTGGCAATGCCGCCAAGACCGGCTCGTCAGACCCCCGTTTCGCCTTGACTGCTGCCTCGACAAAAGCGGAACCGCCAACCGGGGACCCCACCACCACAAGTCCATCCTTAACCTCCTCCATGCTGTAGAGCGGGTTGCCCTGCGTCGGCTGAGGCCCGCTCGGCGAATACCACTCGCACTTCACCACCGAAGTCTGCATGCCAGAACACTCCAACTCGCTCTGCAGCGTCGTGTAGGCCTTGCCCACCGCCTTGATATCCCCCATCACATAGGTATCGTCGGCATAGCTGACCACGAAGACATCCAGGTGCTGCGCCTTCATGCGCTCCAAGGCCGGCTGCTGCGCCAGAGCGTAGAGGAAGGAACCCAACGGGTCCCCCTGCCGCACCCCCGTCCGTGACCATAGGGTGTGCCGTGTTGTGTCTGCTCGATAAAGCAACGAAGATGGCGCTCCATACAGTGAAAGCAGGAAGGGGACCATTGGTGCAAACGGCCCCTTGACCAGTTCGTCGAACAAAACTATGCGGCAGATTGTATTAAAGGCGTTGGCGACATCGATCTGCAGTATCACCCACTCGGGGTTGGCTCGCCGCCCTGCACGGATCCCATGAATCATGGTCTCGCCACCAAAACGAGCCCCTGCCCCGAACTGCCCCTTGGGTTGCAGATGCCGTGTGATAACGTCATGGAAATCGATGGAGAAGCACCGTGCCACGAGGTGGGGGAACACCTCGCCGACTGCAATAGGACGAACACCTCCCCCTGGTTTAGCGAGCGCCACCAGCGTGCTTGCAGTCCACAAAGTGGCGATCCCCGGACCGACCTCCCCTCGCGCCGCGTGCTGAAGCCACCCTCCTAGAAGCCTGATGTCATCTGGGTGGGTGAACATCTCGCGGAGGAAGTCCATGCGCCACCCCGTCGGTCCTCCTGCTGACCCTCGTGGGCTTTCGCGAAGGGCCCGGAGAAGGACCTTCGTCTTCAGGGTCCATTTTGTTGGCTTGGCCGGAGACGCGAGGATGCACTTCCCTTCCTCATCGATCCGTGGAAGGTTGGAGTCTGGATGCTTGGCCTCCAGGGCCAAAAGTGTCTCCTTTGTCGCTGGTGCAAGCTCCGCGGCCACCAGCGCCTCTGCTGCTCGCGACAGCTCCGCAATCTGGGCAAACTGAATGCTCCGACGAGTCCGCGCATCCTCAGGGCCGGTCCCAGCCCGACTAGTCCGGACACGGCTAGCAACTGTGTTGATGGACGCCAACCCCCTCTCGTACAAGGTCGACCACTCCCCTCGTTTGAAGAGGTGCAGCAAACCCCGCACCTGCTTCCAGTGTCCAACATCGCCAAAAATAGCTGCAGTAGACAAGCACAGCTGAGGGAACACACCCAAGAGGGTACCCGCCGCGAGATGCTTTGGGTCCTCCTTCAGCTTCCGTAGTAATGGCCGAACACATGCCACTGTGAGGGCGCGACGCCGAAAGGGGATATGACGCAGAACCGGCAGCATCGCTCCCTTCTCCCTGACGAAAAGTGACCAGTCCAGCTGCATGGCGGACTCCTAGTAGGCATCACCAAACTCGACCTCCGGTGGGACATCAGCCTTCCGGAGTTCCGCCTTAGTCATGTCACGTAACTCCGCCTCGTGAACGGCGTCACGCGCGGCACAGCCATTCTTGCGATACGTATGGTTGTTGCGCGTCCTGCGGGACCAGAACTTGTTGCCGCAGATATTGCAGAGAAACCCCTTAGGGAGGGTTGCTTGGCCTCCCTGGCTGATGGCACTAGAATCCGTCTGGTCTAAGGCGGAGGCGACGCCTCCGTGGGAAGATGCAGACCCGTCCTCTGATCCTGAATCGGCGAAACGTGGCTGCTTAACCTGAGCAGTTTTCCGAACTCCGGCCTGGGACCGATCCTGGGGGCCGACCTCCCATTTGCCATCACGACCCGTATCCTTTGCTTCCCCTGCCCGAGCATTCAAACGTGGGCGAGATGGGCCCGGAGCAGGTGTCGGAGCCCCTGTCGCCACCACCGGAGTCGCGGCTACCGGAGACTCCTGCTGTGGGGTAACTGGAGACGTTTGAACTGGAGGCGTAGCAGGAGCCGCGCCCGAAGATGCAGTGGCTGTCGAAGCCGAAGGAGCCGCAGTCCGAGACTTCTTCTTTTTCTTGGCCTTGCCCTTCTTCTTCTGGGACTTAACCCCTTCAGCAAGCGCAGTTGGCGAGTCCCGCGTTGCGTCCGGGGCTGAAGTCCCGTCGGGTGGGTTCGACGAAGATGTCGAGTCGTCAGGTTGCTGGTCCGATGCTGGCGCGCCAGAACCAATAGCTTTAGGCTTTTCCAGGCCGGGAGCGAGGGGGGGGATGGCGCCCTTCCCCTTCTCCACAATGCCTTTCCTCTTGGCCTTCCCCTTGGCCTTCACCGCGGGGTCCTGCGACCGGAGCTTGAACTTCCCCTACCGGTGGTTCGACAAGCGGCGAACTTGCCTCATCGCCAGCAGCGTCAGTCATCTCCTGGTCCTTGGCTTCCAATCCTGGAGCAGACCCCCCAAGCTGAGCGGACAGAGCGTCCAACGAGTTTGAGAGCCGGTCCATTCTTTCCGACAAGGTCCCCACCACATGCATGACAGCGGGTGGGACCACGCAGGGGGGCTGAGCATCCCCACGCTCATGAGCAACTGGCAGTACCCCCATGTCCGTATCCGGCCCAGCGGAGACCGTGTGCCTCGCAGTGACGATGGATGGAGGGGCCGGGGGGGGTGGAACAGCCACCACTTGCTGAAGGTGGGGCTGAGCCCGCACCAGGAAAACCACCATAGGACCAGCCGATGCGGATGGGGCTGGATCTGGAGGAGCTGGGAGTGCCGCTAGAGGGGCGGACCCCCCCGGCAATACCCCTAGTCCCTGCAGATGCAGCACTTTCCGCACAGCGGTCTCGACCAGATTTGACGGGGAACAATGGTGTTTTTTCATAATTTTACGTTCCCAAAGGAGGGAGTGACACCGGCCACACTTCCCAGGCACCGCAGGGTGACCAGAGGAATGGGTGGAGTCGCTGCTCGCAGGTACGACCTCCTTCCGTTCGCCTGCTGTGAATCCCTGGAAGGCGGGCGCAGGTTGGCTCAGAAGGACCTCCCCCCCTTTGAAAGGATTCTCTGGGACCACAAGAGCTGTCTCGGGGACTTCGAGAGCGTTCTCAAGATCTTCAAGAACCTCCGCGGGGGGTGAAGACAGTCCCGATTTGTTGAGTACAGGCGGGAGGAACACAATCTTCACGGGGCTCGGTTTCTCCATCTCTGCGAGTTCTTTCGTCTCAGCTGGTTCTTTCCCCTTTTTACGTTTTTGTCCTGTGGCCACAGGCCCCCCCTTGTTGCTCGATGCCGACGGATAGTCGATCCTCAGTATGGTGGAAGCCACACCAATGCCGACTGAGGGTTGCCTCGTAGGGGTGTCAGCAGGGTCGGGGCTTGGGCTGGGGCGTTGCTTCTTCGCTGGAGGCACCGTCAGAGCTAACGTCTCCCTAGGAGACCGGCTCGCAACACTAATGCCCTTCCCCCTGAGCCCCCTTTCGCCTTACGGCTACCGGGAGGCGTCCCAGTCGGTTTGGGGCGCAACCCTTTCTCCTCGTGGGTCCCAGATTGTGCCACGGCCGCTGGCTCCGCGTCAGTTAACCGCGCCGCAGAGTGCTTACGCTTGGCCATGGTCCGGGGCAGACTAGTAGTGCGAAGATCTCTCCTCGCAGAGCGCTCTCTCTTAAGCCTCCTAGCACGAGCTAGAAGACCCACCACCATATAGTGTCTGCACTTCCCACTATTCATGGTTCGCTGCGGATTGGCTGACTTCAGACGGATTGTTACCATACCCCGGGTGTAGCTGAAGGCTTCCCAGGCCACGAGCGCACGCGTCCGCTTGGTACCGAATGAACCGGAGCTTTTCCCGCAGTAAGGTGGTGTCGCAAGGCGTGGAAGCCTCACTATCCCTTAGGCCGACTCAAGGACGGCACCTTCATCAGAAGGCGGATGGCACCCGGTATCCGCTAAATCACCTTGTCCAGCATAGCTCTTCAGGATGGTTTGGTTTGCGTGGTAGACTCGATGGCATGAAACCCTTTTGCACCCCGCTCCTTTACGGCCGAAGCCGCTTTTGGCTAGTCGGGTGTGGTCTTGAAGAGTCAGCAAGCAAATGTGTGTTAATGAGAGTGTTTTTTTGAGAGCTGAGCGGCCGAAGCCGAGCTTGAGTGTGAGCAATGAGAGCAAGGTCGGCTTATTAGGCCTACTGGAGTGGATGAACTAGCTACCAGATGGTTCGATTAGTCTTTCGCCCCTATACCCAAGTCTGACAAACGATTTGCACGTCAGTAGCGTTGCGGGCCTCCACCAGAGTTTCCTCTGGCTTCGCCCTGCTCAGGCATAGTTCACCATTTTCGGGTCCCAATGCGACTACTCAACGCACCCCGGGCGCCGAGGCCCCCGGGGCGGTCCGTGGTGCGGGCAGCACGAGGCCGCCTTCTCACGGGTCGCCTTCACTATCACCATTGTGGTTTCCAACCCATTGGCTCGCAGCCGCGTTGGCCTCCTTGGTCCGTGTTTCAAGACGGGTCGCATCAGCCCGTTTTGCCAGCGCCGACCCGTGAGGGTCATCCTCGGTCTCCGCCGCGGTGGGAGCGAGCTCCTTTTCCCGCGGCATCGACCGGCGCTGCGTACCTCCGGGCCCCGCGCGAACGGGGCCCGCAGGTTTGATTGGGCTCGGCCGAGGCCTCAGGCGCAACATGCGTTCAAAGTTTTGATGATTCACGGATTTTTGCAATTCGCATTACGTATCGAATTTCGCTGCGTTCTTCATCGAGCCAGGTTCCAAGATATCCATCGTCAGGAGTGGGGTCCCAGTTTTTATTAGGTGCCGGGGCCCGTGGGCGCCCCACTCAAGGGAGGGTTTTTGCGACCGGATGGCCAGTTCCGGTTGCGGAGAGGTTTGTATTCCGCCTCTGCCCACAGCTCCTTGATGCACTGCGAGCGGGACGGTTGGGGGTAGCAAAAGGGTCCCTTTGCCATCATCGCGGGCGCCCCTTCCCGAGCCTTCCTAGAGGAATTCAGAAGGCTGGGCGAGCAAGACCCCGCAGTCACACCGCTGATGCCAAGAGAGACCGAGCACCGGTGGCGGGGGACGCTGGATTGGGAGGAGGAGCGTCGGAAGGAAAGGTGTTCAGAGGATACTCGAGGTCAGGCCCCGGGCTTCCCTCGCTTGCGCTTGGTAGGCCCGAGCTGTTTCCATCAGGGCTGGGGAGTTTTTTTTTTTGTCTGCATGGACGCCCGGTGCCGCCGGGTTGCTGCATTCCCTCGTGTCGAGGCTCATCACGAACTGGAAGGAAAGAGCTTCGGGTGCCACCCCTCCGCCCAAGCCGACCGTGTCCGCATCTTGCCTCGCTCCCGATCGCGGCTAGCCTTTTGGGTGGCGGCCCTAATAAGCTCGCTGCGTGAGAGGGGACAGCAACCTGACCTCCTGCGAGAGGAGGTTCGCCCGGTCCCCCCGAGTTGCAAGCAACCCGGAGGACCCGAGGGCGGTCGTTTCGTCACTCGTTCTTAGGGGCGTTTGCCGAGGTCTGGGATCAACCAGGGCGGTGCCCCATGCTTGTCGGGGTGCGCTTTCCGTTCAGCACCACAACGGATCCATCGGTGCTCGGACTTTTTTCGAGCCACCGCACCACGCCAGCTTGCCGATCGCTCGCCAAAACGACCGACGCGCTTGCGGGGCACGGCCTGAGGTGGGGTTCCTGCATTGTTCCGACGGATCCTCCGACAAGGCCACGGGCACGGAGATCAGGCAGCCGGCTGAACACCGGTCATCATCCTTCCGTGCCTCGAGCGTGCTCTGGACGCTCGCCTCCTCCTAGGAGGAACGCGAGAGCCCGCCATCTCTCTCGTCGCCGCTCGCAGCCCGGGCACGGGTGGAACCCGATTCCTTTTTGCGAGCGGGACGCGAGCACGCGCTTTCCCCACCCAGGAGGCCAATGCAACGCGAGAGCCGCACCTGCCGACTCGGGGTTTGGGCTGCGATTGACCCTGCAACCCAAGGGCTCACTGAGTGTGTCAATGATCCTTCCGCAGGTTCACCTACGGAACGGTGAAATCCTGCAACCTCTTCGGGATGAGGAGCGCGGTCTCCCGCGCTCGCCGACTGTATCTTAGGCCTGCTCGAAGGCAGACCCACCGTCGTTCAGTCTGTGAACTGCCCCTTGCCGGTCTCGGGTCCTGGAGGTAGGACTCGGAGACGGGCCCGGGTTGGCTGCGGATCATCTCACCCGGCCGTGTGTTGTCACCATACCCCGACGCCTTGTCTGCGTCGGGCCACGCCCCCGGCCGTCTGACCCCGTTGATAAAAAGGGGGGCAGCCGAGCCGGGCCGGTGCTTGGTAGCACGGCCCCTCGAGAGGTCTTCGCAGTTGGACGGTGTCGCGCCGAGAGGGGTTGCGCTCACGGGCCGCAAATCCCACCCCGGTGCACTAGCGCTTAGCGTCCCTCCCCTCTCTATCCATCGGGAGAGGGAGAGACGCACCTGCCCCTCGAGAGGCAGGCCGCTCAGGCTTCCGTGTACGTGCAAAGCCCCTGCGGAAGGGGTTTTGTGCCGCGCACGGCAACCTTGTTACGACTTCTCCTTCCTCTAAAT